>JAODAC010000001.1:1596727-1612349 GCA_027575185.1 Mimaenictus wilsoni | reverse complement strand
CAACTAGTTTTTCGTGACTGTAATTCCTCTTCATTTTTCTGTAGGTTGTTCATATTCTGAGTAATTTTATTGCTAATGATAATTTTCAGTTTTTGAAATCGATAGGAAATTTAAATGGAGGATCACTGAAAACAAGGAATTACTAATTTTTCATTTGTCAGTCAACACATTTCGTATGCTTTCCGTAAATCCTGTTTATTTTTTGGTAATTTTCTGTTGAATAAATCAGGAAATTTGAATGGAGGATCATGAAAAACTAGGAACTAGTTGTTCGTGACTGTAATTCCTCTTCATTTTTTCTGTTGAGTATTCACATTCTGAGTAATTTTATTGGAAATGATAAATTTCAGTTTTTGAATTGTGCAGGAAATTTAAGTGAAGGATCTCTGAAAACAAGGAATCACTAATTTTTCATTTGTCAGTCAACACATTTCGTATGATTTCCGTAATTCCTGTTTATTTTAATGTAGAATCACTAAAAACAAGGAATCTCTAGTTTTTCGTTTATTAATCCACACATTTCTTATGATTTCAGAAATTCCTATTTATTTGTCGGTAGTTTTCTGTTCTCGACTAAATTGGGAAATTTGAATGGAGGATCATGAAATTTTTGGAACTCGTTTTTCGTGACTGTATTCTGAATAATCTTGTTGATAATGGTAATTTTCAATTTTTAATTGGACAGGACTTGAATGAAACATCACTAAAAACTAAGAATCATTAATTTTTCATTTATTAGTCAACAGATTCCCTATGATTTCAGTAATTCCTGTTTATCTTTCAGTAATTTTCTGTTGACTAAATCAGGAAATTTGAATGGAGGGTCATGAAAAGCTTGGAACTAGTTTTTCGTAACTGTAATTCCCATTTTTCTTGTTAATTATTCAGATTCTAAATAATCTTATTGATAGTGGTAATTTTCAGATCTTGAATTGGTATGGAAATTGAATGGAGGATTACTAAAACAAGGAATCACTACTTTTTCATTTTTCAGTCAACACATTTCTTATGATTTCCATAATTCCTTTTTATTTCTCGGTAAGTTTCTGTTGAAAATCAGGAAACTTAAATGAAGGATCATGAAAAATTTGGAATCACTAGTTTATGGTGATCCTACATTAAAATTTCAAATTGCACCCTGAAACATTGGAATATCAAACTACTAAGAAAATCAATCAGTTTCGCGTTCCTCGAAATATCCTGATCTATATCTACTTCTAAAAATTTCTCTTCTAAGAATTTCAAATTTTCTTCAGCGTTAACTCTCTCTTATGCAAGTTTCTGTAATCAATATCGCCTGTCCAGAGTGAAAATCCCCTGATTCCTCTTATACCACCCGGTAATTTTCATCTCTTAATTTTTCTCCCCCGTTGCTTCCCAGTTTCCTGCAGCGTTGTCTTAATGTGTGCGCATCACATAAGCTTAACAAGGCCTGACAATTATTCCGGGTAATTAAGTCGGGCGCAAGCCGAACTTTTACCCGGCTGGCGTTGGCAACTCCGGCAACTGCGTGCGTCGGATTTCGTTCGTTCGGGGGAGGCGGTGTGGGAGCAGCCCATCGTCGGGAGGCGGTAATTAAGTGAGCTAGTTGTGGGATTGCGCGCCCAAGATCCGATGGCACGTATTTGGGCGCTCCGATCTTGCCGATGGGATGTGCCCAGAATCTGTCAGCGAAGTAGGCGTACTAGGCGCGCCATTGTGCCCTGATTGCGTTCCTTTGTGCACCGCCATTGACACGGCGCCGGCGGCGGCGTGCGGCGGCGGCAATGGCACATATCTCTGCGCCGCCGCAATTAAAGAAACTCGCACTCTGGGCAAACTCTCGTCGACTGGCAACTAGCTGTAATTATACCAGAAATCTCGACAAGTCCTAACATTCTTTAATGCCCTAATCTGCAAGCCATACCATAGTGAACTTCAAAGTGAAGTTTTTGATCTGATCAAGAAAAATAAATGAAAATTGCTAGATATGACTACTATTCTACATCTTAGGATCACTGCAGATGACCTATGCACTGATGATTTGATTGTTTTGCAGTTTATGGTTGGATTAGGAAATTCTGATGGAGGATCATGGAACACTGGAATCTTCTGTTTTTCATGATTTTCCGTACATATTTCAAAATCTGTTTGTATTTTCTTCCTTGTATCAATCTACTTTCTCTCTTTTTTCTCTAGATCTAGCCATAAAACAAGATAATACATATACATATAAGTAAAATATACAAAATAATCTCCTATTCTCCAGAACACACTCACTACACATGACATATATGCAACAATGATCTGTAATTTTCAGTTCTGGAAATGGCCAGGAAGTTGCCTTCACTAACTTTTCTAAAATAATCTTGTTTGTGTACTTCTTAGTATACTTGAATCTGCCCTGAGTATTATGGATATCCGAATAAAACATATGCATAAAAATGTAAAATAATCTGAGCCGATGGAGAACCATGGAACACAAAATCGCCAGTTTTTCGTGATCGCTTGTTAGGAAATTGGTTAGTAAGTTTTGATGCAGTATTTTTAAACTTCAACAGTTATTGGAGATCCTCCATCAAAATTTCCAAAATAATTTTACTGTAATTTCATGTCTACGAACACTCTACTATCTTCTCCCTATTGCTATTCGTGATATCCACACAGTAGCTACAGATCTGCATCTCAAACTAACTACATATGATCTATATCCAGATGATCTATCTATAATTATCAATTCTGGTAAATAATCAGGAATTTTTTATGGATGAAATACAAAATCGCCAGTTTTTTCGTGATCCTTGGTTTTGATCACCAGTCTTTGGTGATCCTCCATCAAAATTGCCAAAATAATCTTACTGTACTTTCTTCTGGCTGTGAATACTCTACTATCTTCTCTCTACTGCTATCCTTGATATCCATACAATAGCCTATGACCTCTATACCTATGATATATCTGTATTTATCAATTCTGGAAATTGTCAAGAAATTTTGATAGGGGATCATGATCTCACAAAATCGTGATCCTTTGTCTTATTTAGGAAATTTTGATGCAGGATCATGAAACATCACCAGTTTTTGGTGATCCTCCATCAAAATTTCCAAAATAATCTTACATTAATTTCTTCTGTCTATGAATACTATCTTCTCTCTATTCCTATCCTTGATATCCACACATAGCTACTGACTACAGATGACCCAAATCCCGATGATCTTTCTACATTTATCAATTCTAGAAATAATCAGGAAATTTTGATGGAGGATCTGATCACACAAACTCGCCAGTTTTTTCGAGATCCTTTGTCTGGGTTAGGACATTTTGACGCAGGTTCATGAAACATCACCAGTTTTTGGTGATCTTCCATCAAAATGTTCAAAATAATCTTACAGAAATTTCTTCCGTCTATGAATACTCTAGTATCTTCTCTCTATTGCTATCCTTGATATCCCCACAACAGCTACAGATTTACACCTCAAACTTATTACAAATGACCTATATCCCGATGATCTATCTGTATTTATCAATTCTGGAAATAATCAGGAAATTTTGATGGAGGATCATGAAACACAAAATCGCAAGTTTTTTCGTGATTCTGTCTTGGTTAGGAAATGTTGATGCAGGATCATGAAACATCACTAGTTTTTGGAGATCCTTCATCAAAATTTCCAAAATAATCTTACTGTACTTTCTTCGGTCTATGAATACTATAGTATCTTCTCTGTTTTGCTATCCTTGATATCCACACAATAGCTACAGATTTACACTTCAAACTGATGACCTCTGTGCCGAGGAACTATTTGTTTTTATCCATTCTGAAAATAGTCAGGAAATTTTGATGGAGGATCATGAAACATTACCAGTATTTGTTGGTCCTCTATCAAAATTTCCAAAATTAATATTAGATTAATTTCTTCTGTCTATGAATACTATCTTCTCTCTATTCCTATTCTTGATATCCGCACAATAGCTACAGATCTACATCTCAGACTGACTACAGATAATCTATATCCCGATGATCTATCTGTATTTATCACTTCTGGAATAAATCAGGAAATTTTGATGGAGGATCATGAAACACAAAATCGCAAGTTTTTTCGTGATTCTGTCTTGGTTAGGACATTTTGATGCAGGCTTATGAAACATCACCAGTTTTTGGTGATCCTCCATCAAAATTGCCAAAATAATCTTACTGTATTTTCTTCTGTCTATGAATACTCTAGTATCCTCTCTCTATTGTTATTCTTGATATCCCCACATCAGATATAGATCTACACCTCAAATTTATTCCAAATGACCTATATCCCGATGATCTCTCTGTATTTATCAATTCTGATAAATAATCAGGAAATTTTGATGGAGGATCATGAAACACTAAATCGCCAGTTTTTTCGTGATCCTTGGTTTTGATTAGGACGTTTTGACGCAGGATCATGAAACATCACTAGTCTTTGGTGATCCTTCATCAAAATTGCCAAAATAATTTTACAGTAATTTCTTGTCTATGAATACTCTACTATCTTCTCCCTATTGCTATCCTTGATATCCTCACAGCAGCTACAGATCTGCATCTCAAACTAACTACAGATGACCTATATCCAGATGATCTGTCTATAATTATCAATTCTGGTAAATAATCAGGAAAATTTTATGGAGGATCATGATCACATAAAATCGCCAGTTTTTTCGAGATTCATAGACTTGGTTAGGACAATTTGATGCTGGATCATGAAACATCACCAGTTTTTGGTGATCCTCAATCAAAATTTGCAAAATAATTTTACATTAACTTCGTGTGTCTATGAATACTATCTTCTCTCTATTCCTATCCTTGATATCCACACATAGCTACAGATCTACACGTTAAACTGACTACAGATGACCTAAATCCCGATGATTTTTCAACATTTATCAATTCTAGAAATCAAGAAATTTTGATGGAGGATCTTGAAACACACACTCGCCAGTTTTTTCGTGATTATTTGTCTGGGTTAGGACATTTTGATGCAGGATTTTGAAACATCACCAGTTTTTTCATGATCCTTCATTATAATTGCCAACTTAATCTTACTGTATTTTCTTCTTTCCATGTATAAACTGCTATGTATTGCTATCCTTGATATCTGTATAATACATATGCATAAACCTGCAAACCATGCAGTTAAATGAACCATCACCGCATTAAAAAGAAAACTGGCATCGCCACTCATCCCATCAGTAAAGACATTGTTTCAACATCAATTAGTATGCAATTCTTCCGTTTTCCTACCGCCTTTTCTAGTCGGCCCTCCACCCTCACTAGTCCTTGTCCTTGAGAGCGACTACTACTCTTCCTGCTATCTTCCTGCCTACCCCTTGGCTCCTACCATGGGATACTCCTACGAAGGGTAAGGAATGCGTAAATCAACTTAAAATTGTCACGCTTAGCTTGCGTCGTATTAATTTGCACGCGCGCAGCGCATAGTAAATGTAATATGGCGGCGGGAATTACTGCACTCGCAGGCGGCATTACGAGGGGTGGCGATCAGTGCAAAAACTTTGATAACCGCTGCGGGATGCTCTGCGCTGACTGCACCATGGTTGTCTGCAGTTGGTATGAGAGTGGGACGCGACGACGTCGACGCCGACGGCGGGGTGAGGGCGACGCGAACGGAACCGGAAGAGGAAGCGAACGCGCGCGTGCTAATGATGCAGTCGTCCCCGACGAAAACGAGCCGGCAGCGCAGCGCCACCATAGCAGGCCATGGGAAAACCTGCAAAAATGCTGCTGTGCCCGACGCTGAGCGCTGGGATTGCAGGCAGCCGAGAATTAAATCATTCACTCGCCTAAACTCTCCGACTTTCAGCTGAATCCCCACAGATTTCATACAAATATTTACGCTCATTGATCTGTTGATTTAATGCATTTCTTTTCGGTTTGTTTTCGAAATTCTTTAGTGTTTGAATTTGTACTATCGTTTATTATGCACGGTTTGGTATCTTTGCTGCTACAGGTTTGTCGGTTTTTGTGGATTGCTGTTTTCTATTTTTTGTACATTTTTTACCCATTAGATAATTCGTAACTTTTGTGTAGGGTCGTAATATGTTTTCCGTTCCATCATTTTTGTTTTGTTTTGATTTTACCGAGCATCGACTGCTATGGTCATTAGTTCTATTGAATTCTTTTTTAATATAATTAGTAATATTAGAGGCTAACACTATTGATTAAGAATATTGAAGAAGAATTCACTTTAATAGGCATCCCCACCGAGAATCGAACCAGGGACCTCATGGACAATGGTCGTCATCGACCAAACCACTACGCCACTTGGCTGGATATCTCCTTCATTTATTAATTTAAAAATAATATTTTATGGATCGGGAAACTATTTAATTCATTTGCAAACCAGTTTAAAAATCAGTGCACTATTTCATGGGACCACAAAGCTTTTTTCTTCGTTCAGGGGTATACAAATACATTTTATACTATACTATTTCATGGGTTTGAAACAATACCGTTCAATTATTTCAGGAGTCACAATTTAACGGTCGGCAAAATATTTAATAATTAATACTATATTCATACGTCATCATGGGTCGACAAATTAATTCATTTGACAGTAAACTTTTCCATGGGTAGACAAAGTATTTATACAATTTTTTCTGAGTTACACAAGTGTATATTTAGCTCTATTCCATGGGTCACAAACATTTTCCTTACAAACTCTTGAGTTTCTGCAAACGTTTTTTTTTTCTGTGGTACTTAAATACATTTTGAATATTTCATGGAGAATAAAGTATTTCAGGGGTCGGCAAAGTATCGCTACAAACTATTTCTGGAGTATACAAATACATCTTATATTATAATATTCTAAGGATCGGCAAACTTCTACAAATTATTACAGGGATATACAAACAAATGTTATAATATACTATTTCATGGGTCGACAAATTATTTCATTAACGACTAAACTTTTCTATGATTAGGCAAAGTATTTTTACATTTTATTTTTCGGAGATAAACAATTGTATTTTATAGCTCCATTACATGGGTCGGCAAACCAAACAAACTCGTGAATTTCTACAAACCGTTTTCTAGGGTATACAAATGCATTCTGAGGTGTGGGGGTCAGTAAACTATTCTATGGATGAACAAAGTATTTCATGATTTGTAAAGTATTTTAGGGGTCGGCAAAGTATTGCTGCAAACTATTGGAGGAGTATACAAATACGTGTGATAATATTCCAAGGATTGGTAAACAAATTTCTACAAATTATTATAAACGAATAAAATAAATAAATAAATGCAATAATCTACTATTTAATGGGTCGGTAAACTATTTCATTTTTCATTAGACACTCAACTTTTCTATGATTAGGCAAAGTATTTTTATATTTTTTCTTTCTGCACTAAACAATTGTTTTTTATAGTTCTATTCCATGGGTCGGCAAATATTTTTCTACAAACTCTTGAATTTCTACAAACGGTTTTCTGGGGTATACAAATGCAGTTTGGTAAATACACTAAACCATTCTATGGATCAGCAATGTATTTGATGATTAGTAAAGTATTTCAGGGGTCGGCAAAGTCTTTTGTACCAACTGTTTCAAAGGCCTACAAACAAATTTTATACTATATTATTCCGAGGGTTGGCAAACAATTTCTAGAAACTATTTCTGGGGTCCGCAAATTTTAGGCATTGGTAAATCATTCGATGGGTCTGAAAATGTTTCCAAGGGTCGGTAAACGTGTATTGGTGTAACAAATAATTGCACGAGTCGACAAATAACAAGTCGACAAAATCGTGCTACGAATTTATATTTCAGGTTTCACTAAATAAACGTAAAGGGTCGGCAAACGATTCCGTATATATTTTTAGTAGACTAAACTCCAACAAACTGAAAACCTATAGGTTCTGTACAAATAGAAATGTTCGCAGTCAGTATCTGTTGATTTAAAGTCTTTTTCTATTTGTTTCAGAATTCTGGTAAGTCAACCATACCAAGTAAACTAAACCAAATACACCGAAGCAAAAAACATAACCAAAGGTAAGCATCCATTTTGGGTAATTCAGGAGTTCGGTACGGTTGTATGTGTATGCGCCACAAATTGTGATTTAAACTATATGGTATGAAAATATACAAATACACGCTCGGATGTGTTTTCGGGACGCAGATTTCGTTTGAGGGGCCGTACCCGACAGAAACACTGCCAAGCCGACCGAGAGAGGGACGGCACGGCGTGGAGCATTCATGCGTGTGCATGTGCGCGAAGGTAAACCCCAGAGGCACACCTGGGGTCGCGATTTGCATCACAATGGTGCGCGCGGTGCACAAAATACGCTCGCACCACCTGGACCGCGCCCCGTCTTCGCCGCTGCGAAGGGCACACACGCTTGCGTGAATTATGCCCCCCTCGACCGATTTGATGTGCCCGTGTTAACCTAACCTTCGGCGAGCCCTAAGTGCGCCGCATTATGCAAGATCTCCTTCTAAGATTCCTCTTCGATTACGACTCCACGCGTTGGGTTTCATTCACATTGCGTGGCGCGTATCACGTTTCTGGCTTCCTCGTCTTTTCATCTAGAGAAGCAGGAGACGCATTAGCTTGGCTGATTTGCTTGGAGCGCGTGCCTGATTTTGTCTCGATTATGATGGTATTATCGTTTCGGAAATTGAAATATCATGGTGTATATTGACATATTATTTGTTAAGGAACTGTACATCTTTGAAATAATTAAAGAAATTTGAATCCTTTAAGAGCACTTTACTTGAACTGCACCACGAAATGACAAAGCGTGTAAATAACATGTGAAATTCTAACTTTGTTCAAATTTGGTCTAATTTTATCAGTAATTTGACAGATAATGAGCTAGGGAGTATGCATATCAAAATTGCTGACTTCTTTTTGGATACTTGGAATTTCTTTATTTAAGGCTTCCTAACTATATTTCAGTGAACGATAATATTTGAACAGTAGCATACTTTCTTTGAGGATTAAAGGTACTTTCAATTGTTATCAAAATAATTTAAGTCTTATCACTGGTTCCGAAGTTATGGCGTTTTAAAAGTAGACATATCAAAATTGTTGACTGCTCTTGGGTTATAGAACATAATTTATTTAAGGCTCTCTTACCTTTTTTCTGTAAACAACTATATGTGAACTATGGCACTGTTGTATTGAGGATTAAATGTACTTTTCCATGATACCCAAATGATTTAAGAATTATCATTAGTTTGGCAGATAATGCGCGTCGGAATATGCATATCAAAATTGTTGAGTTCAATTTGGATGTAAAGCGTTTTTTATTTAAGCCTTGTTAATTATATTTCAATGAATGATAATATTTGAACACTACCATGTCTTAGACCATTAAAGGTACTTTCAATTGTTATCAAAATAATTTAATTCTTATCACTGCTTTCGGAGTTATAGCGCGTCAAAATATACATCAAAATTTGTTGACTGCTTTTGGGATATAGAACATAATTTATTTAAGGCTTTTTTACCTTTTTTCTGTTAATGATTATGCTTGAACTATGACCCAGTATTATAGAGGATTAAATGTACTTTTCAATGATACCTAAATGATTTAAGAATTGTCATTAGTTTGGCAGATAATGCGCGTGGGATTATGCATATTAATTTAGTGACGTCCTTTTGGAATATGAAACATTATTTATTTAAGGCTTCTTTACATTATTTCGGCAAATGATAAGCTTTGAGCAAAGGCAATATTTTATAGTGGATTAAATGTACTTTCAAATGATACCAAAATGATTTAAAAATTGTCATTGGTTCGAAAGATATTGTGCGTGTAAGTATACATATCAAATTTATTGACTTCATTTTTGATATAAACACTATTTCTTTAAGGTTACTTAACTATATTTCGATAAATGATAATATTTGAACACTGGGCTAATTTTATAGAGGATTAAATGCACTTTCAAATGATACCTAGGTGATTAAAGTAATATCATTGGTTTAGAATTCATTGTCCGTGATATTATGCATACCAAAATTAGTTACTTCTTTCAGGACATAGAACTTATTTACTTAAGGCTTGATAACTTTATTTCGGTAAATGATAAGATTTGAATTATAATAGAATCATTGAAGAGGATTAAATGTACTTTCATATGATACTTGAAAGTTTTAAATCTTATCATTGGTTTGGTCGTGAAAGTTTATATATCAAATTTAGAGACTTCGTTGAGGACATAAATCCAGAATTATTAATTTAAAGCTTTTTCAACTTTATCACAGTAAATGATAATATTTCAGTAATGACATGATTTTGTAGATGATTAAATGTACTTTCAAATGGTACCTGAGTCATTTGAGTTTTTTAATTGGTCCAGAAGTTATTCGGCGGAAAATTATGCATTTCAAAATTAGAAACTTTCTTATTGAATATAAAACATTATATATTAAAAATTTGTTTACACTATTCCAGTAAATGTTGTTATAAATACAATAGTGTAATTAGGAAGAGGATTAAATGTACTTTCATGTGATACCTGAATGATTTATTTTAGTCTTATCATTGGTTTGGTCGTGAAAGTTTATATATCAAATTTAGAGACTTCGTTGAGGACATAAATCCTGAATTATTTATTTAAAGCTTGTCAACTTTATTACAGTAAATGATAATATTTGAATAATAACACAATTTTGTAGATGATTAAATGTACTTTCAAATGGTACCTGAGTCATTTGAGTTTTTTAATTGGTCCAGAAGTTATTCGGCGGAAAATTATGCATTTCAAAATTAGAAACTTTCTTATTGAATATAAAACATTATATATTAAAAATTTGTTTACACTATTCCAGTAAATGTTATTATAAATACAATAGTGTAATTAGGTAGAGGATTAAATGTACTTTCATGTGATACCTGAATGATTGATCATCTGAAGTATCAGAAGTATTATCATTAGTGTGAAAGCTATTGCGCATATTGCGGATACATATCACATTCATCATTTTCATTTTTGATATCGTTTTGATTTGGATATTTTCTTATTTAAGGCACAATAGGACCTAAGACCTTAGAATTGTTTTATATATGACGTAAAAGCAATTTTTCTAAAACTACGTTGAGTCACAAATTGGTATCAACTTGTTTTTAGGTAAAAATATATTTGTAATCTTAAGAAAACAGTCCAAAATTAATTGCTTAGTAATTATGCCTTGTTTGATATCAAATAATAGATCATTAGGAATTGTTTGTTTCATGCTTATGCTTATGTTTCATGTAAAAAAGAATATTAACTAATCCTTTTTTATTTACAAATATAATGAAATATTCAAAAGGAAAAGAAAAGTTTCCTATAAATTTTATTCCTCAATAAGCACGTGCGTAATATCACATAATTTTACCTTAAATTCCCCTAAATTCCTCCAGACCTTTCATAACTTATAAATATTCGAATAAATATGTCTCAGGGATGTAGGAACGAATGTGTAAGCGTGACCCCAAAAGGAAGGATCGTTTTCGATATGGATCTTGGCCTATCTCCGCCGGCAACTTTCACTGACAATGCCCATTGGGCAAAACTTTTAACCATTAACTTTCGATTTTTTATTGTCGCCGTCGAAGGGTGTCACTGGTCTGGCCTGAAAGGAGCCCTAAGGCAACACTGTGATATAACCATATAAAACGTGCGCAGGCAGACAGGGTGCGAGCACAATGCGCAAAGTGCTGAATGCAATTGAAAAGAACACGATATGTGTGTGCGGCGGTGTGTTGTTGCGCTGCGCGAATCATAATAATGATTGTGCCCGACGAATAATAAGGCGCTTATTATTATATTGTTGTTGATCTCATTGCTGCTTCCTCGTTTCAATGCAAATCGAAAGTGGTACCTGTTCGGAAGTCGCTCTTTTTGCAGACGGTGTGGTGCAGCAACGCAGACAAAACACATGCGCGCACAATGCGCACCGCTTTATTGATAACAATACCGTCAAATGTGCGTGGAAATGAGGGAAAAGAGTGTAAGGTGTTATTATTTTCGGCTAAGTGTAGGCTTTTTTTATATATAGTTCAATTAACAAAGGAACGTTTAACTTGTTACGCAATTGAGGACAATGTGTTTAAAAAGGGGCATTATTGGAATGTGAAAATATTTACAGTTCAACTTGTTATTATAGATATAATTAAATAATTTTATAAAAAAAAGTTGTATTTTGATCCATAGACCTGGCTATCCACCACACTGGTCCTTCAGCCTGCTTTTTTGACATTATTATTATTTTTATATTACATGTTTTGACAATGTGAATTGTAATGTAACGTTTTCTTTTTATTTTTGTTATCGATATTGTTCTGTTGCTTATCAAGTTGTTTTTCACATGGTGTGAGTGTTGAGTGCATAGGGTAGCGCTAATTTTGCGCTAATAAAATAATTTTTATAGATGTGAAAATTTCCTTGGCTGTGAATTTTTAATGTGATGTTTAAATGTGAGTTAATTGTGAATATAATGATGGGTGCTCACCCCGAGGACTCGAACCCAGTTCGACTACGCGGTAGACCGACGTGCTAGGCATGTCAAAGGTACGCGATAATTCCGGGTTATTCGGTTGTCGGCCTTATCAGTTTCGGGTTCAACCTGGCTTTGACTTTGAATATAAAGTTCAATTAACAAAGGAACGTTTAACTTGTTACGCAATTGAGGACAATGTGTTTAAAAAGGGGCATTATTGGAATGTGAAAATATTTACAGTTCAACTTGTTATTATAGATATAATTAAATAATTTTAAAAAAAGTTGTATTTTGATCCATAGACCTGGCTATCTACCACACTGGTCCTTCAGCCTGGTTTTTTGACAGTTTTTATTAATATTTTTGTATTACATTGTATTACATTGTCATTAAATGACAATGTGAAGTGTAATGTTTTTTTTTTAAATTTTTATTATCGATATTGTTCTGTTGCTTATCAAGTTGGTTTTCACGTGGTGTGAGTGTTGAGTTATTTTAGTGTTGAGTGCATTGGGTAGTGCTAATTTTGCGCTAATAAAATACATTTTATAGTTGTGAAAATTTTCTTGGCTGAGAATTTTTAATGTGATTTTTAAGTGTGAATAAATTGTGAATATAATGATGGGTGCTCACCCCGAGGACTCGAACCCAGTCCGACTACGCGGTAGACCGAAGCGCTACCAGCTAGGCATGTCAAGGGCACCCGATAATTCCGGGTTACTCGGTTGTCGGCCTTATCAGTTTCGGGTTAAACCTGGCTTTGACTTTGAATATATAGTTCAATTAACAAATGAACGTTTAACTTGTTACACAATTGAGGGCAATGTGTTTAAAGAGTTTAAATAATATTAATTTAAAATTCAATAAAAAATAGAAGCATACGATCTAATTTCATAAATGAACCAAATTTAGAATTGTCTTGAAATTCCTTATTAACCTGCAAAAAAAAAGAGCCGAGCAACACTCCTGCTAAACCCGTTTTTTTGGATTTTAGTATTGTCCCAATGTATTCCTTATGGGAATAATTAAATTTTCATTTGCTTATTTTATATAGTTAAATTTGAGCAATCTTCGAGTGCTTGATACCAATGAATTTGTCTTTCAATTTGCAACAAACCGTGTTAATTTCATTTGAGTAATACATTCGGTTCAATAATTAGTCCTGTCCAATGTAATTCCCGAAAGGAAAGGAGAAAGTTGTGCCAGCCCTATTATTTTGTTGTGTTAGCCCTATTATTTTGTTGTTCTAAGATCCTAGCGGTAAAAAAGTTAAAATCTAATGAAATTTACGAAATTTTGACAGCATGATTCCCAGATCTAAAATCTAAAAATATTGAATAATCCGGCAAACATCAAAGAAATCGGAATTCATCTAATACCGTGATAATAATCTAACTATCATTTTCGAAACCGCAAAACCAAGGGCAATAATGTTTGCCAAATTTGTAGAATTCGATACCGATTTTCCAACCGTCGTCGGCGTCGTATCGGTTGTAACTAATACGTTTTTGTTCCTTCCATTCGCTCCCACTCACCCAAAACACACCTAACAGCACAGTGCCGATATCGTACAACACAAAAACAACAAAACGCAACAATAAGGAACGTTATTAAACGATGCGAGTATTAATTTATGTCGCGTAATTAATGCCGCCAAACGAATGTTATCATTTAATCTTTAGTGTGCCCGCGCTCGCGCCCCGACAGACCAATTGTTCAATTGAATTCAATAAATTGCAAAAGGTCTCGGCTCGGTGAATGCGAGCGCGTTGCGCGCTGCGATGCTATTTGCGGAATGCGTGTGGATATACAGGAATCAATTGTGCGCGCTTTACAAAGCGCATTAAATAATATTTAATTCTGCTAATAGATGGATCGGAACGTAACGGATTGCTGGGAAGTTCTTCGACGAACTTTGTCGCCCCGACTTGTGCAGCAAGTGCGGCACAAATCGCAGTGCAGTGCACAACATTATATCGGTTTGGGATTCGATTCCTCGATTCCGCAATGTTGCGCATTCCGAACGGATTTTTCTCTTCGATTTGCGATTCTCGACAAAAACCGAACCAACCGAGCGGGAAATATATCTATATTCCATGTGAGCCTTGAATCTGTTGATTTTCGTGCTGTTTACAGCCTGACTGAACCGCGCTGAGCACACAGTGACTTAGTGAGATTTATTAATGGGTACTTGGGCTTTAATGCGTGACGCTTGTGTGCGCTCACGTTGCACTCCTTCCGCGAAGACATTCACACCTGTGACGACATAAGTACGCCATTGCAATTCAAGCAGCGAATGTCTTAAGTTGAGTCACATCAAATCGGCTAGTTATGAATTATTACGTATTAATTCTTTTATACTATTGTTGTGTGTGTGATTATTTTTCGTAATTATTATAAATGTGTGATACGAATGGTATGAAATTTTAATTATCGTGTGAATTTTGATTGGATGTTTATCATCTTCGTGTATTTAGAGTTTTTATAGTTGAATTAAGAATAGTTGTCGTTTTTATATATGCTAGCTAGTCTGGGGTCGTTCAAACAAGTCTGTATGATAGTAGTTGTGTGAATGAATTAGGAAAAATCATTACTAAGTACTTTCTCTCAAATATATTTCTTAGCCCACCTGGGCAGCCTAGTGGTAGCATCTCCGCTTACCACGTTGGAGTACGGGGTTCGATTCCCCGAGGTGGGCAATCCACCGGGTGCATATTATTCACACACAAACACTTACAACACTAAAACATTCTACACCCAACATTCTACCCTCAACATTCAACACACAACCACTACTACACAACAAAAACAACACAAATTGTAAATCAAAAATATATATGTACAAACACGGCGGAAAAAGCTTAGGGTTGATAGCTATTAAAATATATAAATTGATTTTTTTTATATTTCTTATGTATCCTTGGAATTGGACTGCGAACATTTATGTGAATTACATTCTCGAACGCATTACTACCATCATATTGTTATGAAGTATGACTGCAGCAAAGCTGCCTTTGTCATATCAATATAAACATATAATCAGCAGTAGGCAATTTTTAGGATGTTAATCACGAATTGCAATATTTAGAAAGAGAAAATGATGAATGCCTTCCTGACGCGACAGAAATTGAAGCTGCAATCCCCGTATGACATTCTGGTATGTCAAAAGCAGCTTC
>JAODAC010000001.1:1561102-1580510 GCA_027575185.1 Mimaenictus wilsoni | reverse complement strand
ACCAGACTTATGTGTTTGTGTTCTGTGGGTTGCCTACACTATGACTCAACAAGTCAATACAACCAGGTACATAACTCACTATCGATTGTTGGGAACTGTAATTAGTTTTGAAACCCATATATAGATGGCGCTTCTGTGCAATTTCCATTTGATCGATATTGGTCATATCGATACTTTCAAGGCGATATTTTGATATCGATATATCGAAAAATTGAAAATATCGATTTCGACATATATCGATATTTCACCATGGTCTGACATGTCTAAGCTAAGCTAACCTAACCTACAGGTGGATGCCGTCAAAATGCGAAGCCGAAGCGCACTCGCGAAGTGAACGCATCGGGCTTCGAAATTCGGAGCTCGACGAAGCGAGGTGAAGCGACGCACAGCGGTTGGAAATGACTGTAATGCGCCGAAACCATTTGCGCGTACGCTTGCGTCGCATGCGCGCTCGATTTACTCAGTTTTGAGGTGCATTTTAAAATATATTTTTAGTATATTAAATATTAAGCTATCAACATGAAACAAGTGGAAAAATGTTCTTCAACTCTTCTACTTTAATCTGATAGAAATATTGTCCCGATCGGTTCATGTTAAATCAGTCATTTATGGCGTTTTAAAAGACATAATTTTATGAAAACGTCGTTTTCAACTTCAATGTGCATTTTCCACCCTTATCCGTTCTCCGGGGTAGTTGCCTCATATATCAAATGGTTCCCTATTTAATGTATTTACGTATGGTATGAATATGTTTCTGATTAGGGCACAATCTCCTTACTGTGGCTTTGTAGATGCTTTTGTTTCTGATCTACGGTTTTTGTTGCTGCATATGTAATTTCAAAGGAATCCATAAATCCTCTTCGCTTTATCAAGTTGTACTCGAATTTCGTCTAGTTTTAAGTTTAATATCGAACTACGACCACGTGTTTGATATTAAACTATAAAACACCAAGATATTTCAGTAAAAGCGACTGTAATATGTCATTATGATTAACCCCTAATAATTTTTAATATTTCCCTAATAAGTACATATTAACTCATATTTTTTTGAAAAGTAATTCCGATTACATCAATAAAAAACAACAAATCGTAAAAAATACAGCTATTATCTTTTAATTCAATAACAAATGAGATTATATGTCAGATAAATTTGTTAATTGACCATTAAACTCAATTATTTACGTCTAGCATAACTAGGGGTTGATTTATTCCGCTTTGAGCCGAATACGAACGTGCGTACGAGTATTTCTATGGTATTTACATTTCCATTATCACATTCGGATGTGTCCTCCATAATTATGCAGTCCGCATTCTATAAATAACCTCAGTGAAACGATAAATAACATTAAGGAGGCATTTCCCGTTTCTATCGGCTTTCATTGTCCGGAATTGACGCAATTGACGCGATTGTGGCAACCCGCGGACAAACAATGCCAATCTTCAACAAGAGCGACATTTATCGAAATCAATTACACATATTTTCTTTTTTTTTTGTACGTATGTCTGATTCCGGGTTTGTTTGATTCTTTTTTTCCGTTTCATGCTATTAATTTTCGGGGGTGCCCTCGTAAATCCCGCATCACGCCAATATTTTCCCACAAAAAAAGCCCCAATACATTTACGAATGCACGACTATGAACAGAAAACCGCCACAGAAGGAATGACATCCGGGCGTAGATATTTTTTGCACGTCGAGAATTTGATGTTCCCCCGGGGCGGGAGGAATTCGTTTACGCGCTCGTTGTTTATATTTTTACGCGGCGCAGTTTGTATTGATTTTTATTGGGCAATAAACTAAGCGGAATTCAATCAGCGTTTTCCAGCATTGGCGATAAAGCGCGAGCGCAGCGCACTTTCCTTGAAGCGCGCGTTCTTTTTTGCGACGTTCTGTGGCAAAACACACGTGCGGGATGGTCTTTAAAAAATATCTAGCCGTTTGGTTCTAGAAGCGGATTAGTTCGGGAATAAATGGTGCCTTGCGTGGCTTTTATGCGGGGCCATTCAGCGTTCGGCTGCGGCAAGAACGGGGCGGGGGGGCATCGCGGGGCCGGTCGCGCATTTTCATAATTTAACGACGTCTACGCGACGTCTCATTTCATTACGTTACTTAAACGTCTCGGGCCGATCGTCGTCTCATTCACGGATCGCCGTGTGTTCTTGTCGCTGGCTGCACTGCCGCCGCGCCGCCACCGCGCCACGACCGTATGTCAGGACATTAAAATCCGTCTAATATAAGCGTCGACATGTCTCTGTTCCGGATATTTATGGCTGCGAGAGTTCCGCGACGGTCGAGGTTTTATTTAATTTTCGACTCGGCGAATCAGCCGTAAAACGTAAACCCGTCACCGTGACACTTCTGGAAAATCTCGACTTGTAAAATGTGCGTTTTTAGTGCGCAAACATGATTTTCCTGCTTCTATTACTATTCGTTTAACATTTGGTTTAACTGTATCAATTCATATACAACTCATATTGTGCTTAACCTCTTGCGACCTCATTTAATGACCGAAAAATACACGATCTTGACGATTTATTTTTTCAGATACCATTAACTTGCTTGAAGTCTTGCCTTTAGCCGACAATTTAATGCATAATTCCTAATCATAACGTAATTTCTTTACATTAAAAATCGGTTTTAAAGTTGAAAATGTTGTCACTTACATCAACTCAATTTTTGACTTACTCAGCTGCGTACACTCTAGTATATTTATTTTTTATCGCAAGCAACCATATAAAACGTTTTAGCAAAGTTTATAAAATTTGCCTGAATATGACGTCGAGAATTTTCAATAGAAAGTTAGCATTTCATGTTTTTATACGATTTTAATTTGAAAATTCATATTCCGTTTAAATTTCTACTTAAAAATGCGAAAATAATATGTAAATATTCTTTCTTCAATAAACGATTGACGTCATATTCTAGAGAATTTAATAGTCTATAAAATAAGATATCACTCAACTGATTCGGTTTAGTAGAATCTGTATAATCTTGTACGCAATGTTGAAAAGTGATATTGCAAGAAAATTGCCTTTAAATTTGTGTAAATATTCTTTATATGAAACCTTATTTAATGACCGAAAAATATACGATTTATTTTCTCAGATACTATTAATTTATGAAGTCTTGACTTTGGGCGGCAATTTAATGCATAATTCATAATCACAACGTAATTTTTTCACATTAAAAATCGGTATTAAAATTAAAAATGTCACTTTTAACTCTACTCAATTTTTGACATACTTAGCTGCGTACACTCTAGCATCATTAATTTTAATCTGAAGTAAATAAATGAAACGTTATAGTAAAGTGTATTAAATTTGCTTGAATATGACGTCGAGCATTTTCAATGAAAAGTTAGCATTTCAAGCTTTTATACAATTTTAACATAAAAATTCATTTTTTACCTTAAATTTCTATTTAAAAATGCGAAAATAATATGCAAATATTCATTCCTCAATAAACAATTGGTGTCATATTCTAGAGAATTTAATAGTCTATGAAACAAGATATCACTCAACTGATTCGGTTTAGTAGAATCTATATAATCTTGTACTCAAAGTTGAAAAGTGATATTGCAAGAAAATCGCCTTTAAATTTGTGTAAATATATTCTATATAAAACTTCATTTAATGACCGAAAAATACACGATCTTCACGATTTATTTTCTCAGATACTATTAATTTATAAAATCATGACTTAGGCCGATAATATAATGCATAATTCATAATCACAGCGTAATTATTGCTCATTAAAAATCGGCATGAAAGTAAAAAATGTTGTCACTTTTACATCAACTCAACTTTTGACATACTCAGCTGCGTACACTCTAGCGTGCTTAATTTTAATAACAACCAAATAAATTAAATATTCGAGCAAAGTCTACTAAATTTGCTTCAATATGACGTCAAGTATTTTCAATAACCCCTTAACATTTCTTGGTTTTATATAATTTTATAGTTTAAATTCATTGTTGCATTACAATTCTGTACAAAAATGAGAAAAATAACATATAAATACGTAGATCATTAAAAACAGTTGACGTCATATTCTAGAGAATTTAACTGTCTATAAAATATGCTATCACATAACCAATTACGTTTAACAAAGTTTCCTTAATCGTGTACGCAACATCAAAAAACGCTTAAAAATTAAAACTCTATAAACACATGCAATTTCAAAGTTGATTTAAAAACACTCGACGACATATTCAAGTAAGTTTTATAGACTTTACGAAAACTCTTTGGCTTTTCGTGTCTATTCAAAATTGAGGATGCTAGAGTGCACGCAAAAACTAAAAACATGAAGCGATGAAAACATAGCATCCATTTATTTCACAAAAACATATTTAATGTGAAAAAATTACATTATACCTATGAATTATGCGTTAAATTGTTAAAGAAACCCAAGCAATTTTAGTTACAAAAGAAAAAATTTAGTTGTAGTAGAAAAAACATTGAGAAAGTCATGGATTTTTCAACCATGAAACCGAGTTCCTGTTTTATCTGATTCGTCAATTATTTAAAATCAATAGAAAATAGTTGTAAAATTTAACAATTAACCTGTGTTTATAACTGTATAATGTATTTGATTCATACTACGTTACTAAATGTTAATTATAACTGATAATTAAAGTGAAATGCTCAAATAAAACAAAAAAAAACTGGAAAAATTCATCTTTTTCTTCCTCCAATCTCGTGACAAACCCACATTTTACCACAAGAACAATAAAGTAGAAGCATGTAAAAAATCCTAAAACGTTACAATGTCTGTGTCTTACAAGTGCATGCGGAAAGCGGCCGACACATTTTTTACCCCTCCGTGGGGCAGGAAAACTGCCAACAGAACGACGCGCACGACGACGAGAAGTTACACGCGTCGTATATCTTCTTATATCCCAGCCATTTTCTGCAATATTTCGACGATATTGTCCTACAATGCGCCATATCCATCTTGCTGCGATTTTTTGCGGCGTGTCGTGAGTGTGTGTGTGTGTGTGTGTGAGTGTGAGTGTCTCATATCTGTTAACATCTCCGGTAGGGAGCGGCGTACAGCGCTGGAACGTAATGAAAAATATCAACACATCCGTTTAGCCAAAGTGCGCGACATAAAAATATTCCAGCGGTGAAATTGCCACCGGTATTTCACCCATAGTCACAGCCACCGTCTCTAAAGCCACCTCCGCCTCTGCCTCCGCCGCCCAAAAACAAATTCCAACAAGTCTGTGTTTACAGGTTGCAGCGGACATTTATTCAATTGTGAAAAAAATGTTGAGGAATTTCGTGAAACTAAAAATTGAAACCGAGATTGAACCACTCAAATACTTTTAACTTATAAAATGAACAAGTGAAGCAAAAAGCGCAGCTTAAGTACTAACAATAAGTTGGTACAATATTTTGTTGAGTGGGGTGTTTATTACAATATCGGTGTGGTCATTTAATAATATACATTAAATTAACCTTGAAGGACACGTACCAATGACGCAAGGAGTTATTTTCATATTAACCTAACCTAACTTAACCTAATCTAACCTAACCTTGAAAGACACGTCAATACCAATGACACAAGGAGTTATTTTCGTATTAACCTAACCTAACTTAACCTAACCTAACTTAACCTAACCTAACCTTGAAAGACACGTCAATACCATTGACACCAGGAGTTATTTCCATATTAACCTAACCTAACTTAACCTAACCTAACCTTGAAAGACACGTCAATACCAATGACACAGGAAGTTATTTTCATATTAACCTGACCGAACTTAACCTAACCTAACCTTGAAAGACACGTCAATACCAATGACATAAGGAGTTATTTTCATATTAACCTTACCTAACTTGAAACACACGTCAATACCAATGACACAAGGAGTTATTTTCATATTTTCGGGGTTACCATAAACATCTTAAAATATTTATGGTAACCCTCCTGTTCCCTCCTTACAAGTATAAAAGTGAAATAAAGATAAAAAAGATTAATAAATGTTATAAAACGTACGACTTTTCTTCCAACTTATATGTTATTCAATTTTTTCAATTTCAAAATCAGGTTTATACATTTTGTGTGTGCTTCTATTAACATATGAAATGATGCAAGAAAATCCAAGTCAAGAAAACAAAGCAAAACTGCTCGGCGGTTGCGAATTGTTTGCAAACTTTAATTGAGCATAGCATAACAGATTGCGCAAACATTAAACAACCTTGTACGAGGGTGGGAATATGGCATGCGAGTGGGCGGGTTTGCCTTGATGCCTACGCGACTCGCTAAAGGTGCACAAACAAGAAGCCAACATACACACACTCACACCCAGACACTTACGCGAGAGTGCAAACGACAAGTTGATCAAATTTGCATTGGAAATTACGCGCAAGATTACCCCCTCAAATATTAGTTTTAATTCAATCAATATAGAGTCGTAAGTTGCGCGGCGTCGAGGAGCGCTGTGGGACCCAGTTGTCGGGCTCTGTGTCCCCTGTTGAAGCTGCACCAAGGGCTTTGCCGGGGTGGCTGCGTGCCCGATTCCCCGGCGATCATTTCTGGTAAATGCGCACCATATTGCTACGCTCATCAACTGGCGAAGTTATAAATATTCAATGCGATTGTAAACAGCGTTTTGAAGCGCGCTTCACGAAAGCACCCTCCGCGCCAGAGGGAAGCTCCGGGCGAGCGGCACCCGAGGTTCCCAACGGCATCGCGTTACGTTGCATTAATGGTCGGAGCAAAACCAACCAACCAACCAACCAACCAACCAACCCTAGTGTTGGAAATATGGGATGCTGACTGCGAGTTGCAAGTTGCAAGTAGCAAGTTGTCGAAGTATCGGCGACCGTAAGCGAGGGGCATGCAACCCCCGTTCGCCAAAAACGCGTTATTATTACGTTTTATTATGTCGGGGTTGGGATTTGAGGTCAACGCTTGTCAAATCTCATCAAACGTAATTGTATTTGTAAAAATATGTATGGCACTTGTGGTAAAACTCTTATAGCCATCGTAAAATTAAAAAATAAAAGTTTTTTTTTGAAATTTTTAGAAATGATGATTTTTTTTAACTTGAAAAATAATAAATTCATGATATAATTACTTCTATATAAATATAGATAGTGTAATATTCGTAATGCTTATTTCCACACAAGAAATTAAATTGAAGCTGTACAAATGTTTTGTGGCGGTCAATAAACGTGGTTTCCGCACGAAGATCAAACAAATATTAACATCCCCCGAAGTCATAATCATCCAGACATAAACATCCCGTGTGTTGAAATGAATGCTGAGACATTTATGGTAAAACACTTTTTACCATCGTAAAATTAAAAAAATAAATGTTTCTTTTGAAATTCTTAAAAATTATGATTTTTCTTAACTTAAAAAATAATAAATTCATGCAATAAATACTTGTACATCAGTATAGATAGAGTAAGATATTCTTAATGCTTATTTCCACTCAAAAAATAAGTTAAAGTTGTACAAATGTTATGTGACGGTCGCTAACCGTGGTTTTCGCACGAAGAACAAACAAATATTAACATCCGCCGAAATCCTAATCATCCAGATATAAACATACCGAATGCTGAGGCGTCGAAATTGTCACCGCGATTCTGACTCACGCGTTTCTGTGGTGACGAACAAAGGAATGATCGCGCAGTCATCTTCATTTTTAATGCCCTCCAGGGTATTAATAGTAGACCCCTCAACCGGCAGTCAGTCCGAGAGTCCATCACCGGCAGTCTTTAGAATTCAGTCCGACGTTATCTGCTAATCCGACATCAGCAGCCAGAGAATGTGCCACCGTGTCTGTCATCCATAGTCTGTCACGGGCAGTTTTCAGTAGCGAATCCATCTTCAGTAGTCAGTTCGACGTCATCTGCGAGTCCAACATCAGTAATCGCCACCAGAGAGTTCGCCAGCGAGTCGGTCACCGAGAGTCCGTCACCGGCAGTCTTCAGAAGCGAGTCCATCTTCAATAGTCAGTTCATCGTCATCTGAGAGTCCGACATCAGCAGCAGCCACCAGAGAATTTGCCACCGAGTCTGTCATAGAGAGTCCGTCACCGGCAGTTTTCAGTAGCGAATACATATTCAATAGTCAGTTCGATGTCATCTGCTAGTCCGACATCAGTAGCAGCCACCAGAGAATCTGCCACCGAGTCTGTCATCGAGAGTCCGTCACCGGCAGTTTTCAGTAGCGAATCCATCTTCAGTAGTCAGTTCGACATCATCTGCGAGGACAACATCAGTAATCGCCTCCAGAGATTCCGCCACCGAGTCCGACACCGAGGGTCCGTCACCGGCAGTATCAATCTGAGAGTCCGACTTCACCAGCGAGTTCGTCTTCAGCTGCGAGCCCGTCATTCAACCACGATCTATTGTGGCACAACTAAGCCCACAGATCATAACTTAATCAACATTGTTAATATAATGCTTTCATTACAAAACAGGAGTAGAAAAAATACATTTCGCTTTTAAAAGAGATCATCAATCCAACAGGCAAATATTTCATTGGTGAATATATGACATAAGTGTGAAAAATCTCACGTTAATTTCACTGACACACTCACAGAACAGGTGCCCAATTTTCGCACGTTTTTATTCTTTTTACGAATTCGTCCGGTGGCACGTTCAGAAACCATGCTCGTATTGAGTTTCAAGCGCAATAACTCCCGCTCGTTATGCGAGGATTTTTATTGGACGGTTGGGGCGGCTGTGGAGGGCGGCTGCGAAGGCAACAGCGGCGGCGGCAGGGTTTTTGCATTTCGCTAGAGCACGGCGCGGCACCGGCATGCCACCCGCTATCGGTACTGAATCTTTATGCAAAGCAGTTTCCTATAATGGGCACTCACACAGATTGCCGGCGAAAATCACCCTCGTGCGCGACGCGTACGTGCAGGAATTGACTTTTATATTATTTATACGCAGCCTCCGTTCGCCGCCGTCGTCGTCGTCGTCGTCGTCACGTTGTCCTGCGTCTTCCTGCCGTTTCTTTTCGCTGCCACCGAGTATTAGTGCTTGTTGCTTGCGAATACGCCTCGTCGCCGCGTCGGCGGATGCAGCGTGTATATTCGCGTCGCAAACATAAACGGTAATTTTACGATTCATTAGCGCTCGACTCGACACGACTCGCTGGTATTCGATAAGAGCTGTTTATGAATCGTTTAGAAATATTATACTTATAATTTTCGAATAAAAATGAAGCGATCAACCCAGCAAGTCTACTGGAATGTATTTACGAGGCAATATTTTTAGGTCTATAAGCAGAACTGTTGTAAATTTGAAAATTCATAGATAATTCATTCATTCTTTGATTTTTTTTTCCGACCTACCTATTATTTCGAATGAGTTTTTATTTATAAATTCCAAAGATTTATTCTGACATATTTTTAATTCGTTTGCAAGTTTAAACCATGACATTCTAGTGAAAACAAATTATGCTTTCCACAAATTGTAAATTTGAATAAATTGAAAATTAAATATATTAAATTAAGTATCGAAAATTTAATATATCGAATGACGAATGCATATAATGAAAATAAATATGGGAGATAAGCGGCGGCTTGCCGCGTTGTAGAGCTCGGTGTAGAGATCACTGCAGTTAAGCAACGTCGGACGTATCCAATGCCTACCGGATGGATGACCACTTGGTCTCCCCACTCAACAAGCGGCTGTGAACTGCTGATTTTACGGTAAAAACGCGATCGAAGGTTAGGCGATTCGTTTACAACGGTCCCCGGCAGCGAGATCGGATTGGGCCGGGTGAAAGTTACTATTCCCTTACACCACAATAAGAGTGTAGAAAAAGGTTGTTGAATAAATAAAAAAAATATGAGAGACAGTAGCGAGAGTTGTAAGATATGAGGGGCAGTTGATAAGAATGGATGAGGACAAATGGGTGAGGAGTATGTGGAGATGGTGTGTAAGGAGAGGAAGAAGTCAATGGAGGGAAAATAGGAGAAAGCTAATGACCATAGTAGTCGATGCTCGGTAAAGTCAAAAAAAAATTAATAAATGAAGAATTTGAATTAACCGTTTTAATACCAACAAAAACATGTTATTCTTCAACTTGAACCTTTGTTAGACCAACCTAAAATCACTCAAATATTAAGAATTAGTATATATGAAGAAGAAATGTTGGAAATCCCTGGAAAGCAAATATAACAAAATACTCTCAGTGTAATCAGGACGAAAGCACTAAACTTCCGTTGGTTCCGTTCCGTTGGAGAATTTTGCATTTACGATTTAGTATGAGTATGTACGAGTATGTGTAACATGAAGAATGCCTGCATGCAGAGAATCTAACCTCTCCTGTGCTCCATTAGTTGATGACCTGCTTGTTTCACTCCCTGCCTTCTTTTCCAGCCGAGTCGACTCATAATATTTCGTAGTTGAAAAGTAAATGCGGAAAATTGTAATAAACAACCACTTTCCAACCAACTACGCGCAACACAATAAATATTCCGATGGTTAATTAGATTTTCCGTATCATTTATAATACCCGGCGCTTATAATATAAGGTAGATACTTGAATGTGTAAGCGCGCCTGCGGTGGGTACGGAAGAGATGAAGTAATAAGACCGAAGATCAGATAATCCAGAAATGCGAGTGGGAAGTAATTACGCGCGCGCATCCGCCATCCAGGCCGACGCTACATGGTAAATCATCGCTATAGCCCCCCTCTCCAAACGAAGTTATTCCCGGAATTATCATTTATTATTTGATGATTGCTCCCGGATTCCTATAGTAATCCCGAAACTATGAATATATTCTTGATAAAACGATATGCAGCATATTTAAGGTTATATACGTTTTATTTTTTATAATTTTATAATATTGGTGTATCGATAAATTGATAATATCAAACAAAAATAAGAAATATATCGCAAGAAAAAAATCGAAAAAGTCGCAAATATAGAAAACAGAAAATATGAGAAATCGGTAATATCGAAAATGGAATGATTTAATAATGGTAAATATTGAAAATTATCGTTATCGAAATTCAAAATTATCGGAAATTGAAAAAAAATATATCGAAATTGAAAAAATCTCGAAATTATTTAAAATCGATTACATCTAGAAATATCGAAAATTGAATATATCGAGAATCGTAATTATCGAAAATCAAAATGATCGGAAATTAGAAATATCCAATATATCGATAATAGAATCTTTCGAAAATCAAAATTATCGAAAATAAGAAAAAGCGTAAATATCGAACGAAAATATCTGAAATATCGAAATTTGAAAGACATCAAAAATATACAAAATATCGAAATTTTTTTTGGAAAAAAAACGAAAGTCGAAAAAGTCGCAAATGCAGTAAACCGAAAATATCAAAAATCGGCAATATCGAAAATCAAGTGATTTTATAATGGAAATATTGAAAACGATTAAATCGTTAGTCGTCACAATCGAAAATGAAAATTAGTGGAAATTGAAAGAAATGTAAATGTCGAAATTGACAACTCTCGAAAATATTTAAAATCGAATGGATCTAGAATCGTCAATATCGAAAATTGAATATATCGAAAATCGTAATTATCGAAAATCAAAATTATCGGAAATTAGAAATGTCGAATATCGATAATCGAATCTTTTGAAAATCAAAATTATCGAAAATGAGAAAAAGCGTAAATATCGATCGAAAATATCTGAAATATCAAAATTTGAAAAAAACCAAAAATATAAAAAATATCCAAAAACTTTTTTGAAAAAAAAAAAACAAAAGTCGAAACAGTCGCAAATTCAGTAAACCGAAAATATCAAAAAATCGGCAAGATCGAAAATACAATGATTTAATAATGGTAAATATTGAAAATCAATTAAATCGTTAATCGTCACAATCGAAAATCAAAATTATCGGAAATTGAAAAAATACGTACATATCGAAATTGAAAAAGAATCTTGAAAATATTTAAAAGCGTCGCGTCGGCTATGACTAACTGGTAAGCAGATGCTTACAATCCTCCTACGACTACCTAGTAGGAGGATACGATTCGAGTTGATTGAAAGTGAAACAATCGGCTTTCGTCGCGTGCACACTTTGATAGTCATCATGCAGAGCCGTTCTGAACGAGTACGTGTACTTGCGGTGGTGCGTTGACGCCTGCGCACACCACCCTCTTAAACAGCAATAATGAATCTCTAATCCCTTGCAGCGTACTACTACTACTACTACTACTACTACTACACTAGCCTCACTCACCCTGGCCACTTTTCTCAGCTTGGCTGCAGCAACATACTCCTCATGCATGCGGGATGCGGACGCGCTTGATGATTCTAAATTATGCAATTTTCAATATTGGCCACCCACTCGGGCACGTGCGACACACCCTCGCACGTGTGTTTGACTCATTGCGGACCACAAATTCACTCGTCTTCTCCGCCTCGCGCGTCGAATTGCAAGCATGCATGTGGGGCCCGCGGGGGACATGCAGAGGAGGCTGGGTTCAATACTATTAAGGGACCGAGGCAAATTCGTCAAGTTCACAATTCATTAAGCACGGAATTTTTGCGCTTGTTAGCATCAAGTTGAGTCGAGTCGAGTGCGGATGTTCTGATTGCTGACGAATGATTTGCTTTTATCAAATCGATGATTTTTGAATTGTTTTCTAAAGAAATTATTAATTAATTAAAATTAGAAGAATCGATAATTTTTAAATCGATTTTTTTAAACTAAAAAAATCGATGTTTTTTAAGTCGATTTTCTTAAATTTCAAAAATCGATGATAGTCACATTGTTTTACAGAAAAATCGATATTTTCTAAATTAATTTTTAAAATATAATAATCGATGGTTCTTAATTCGATTTTTATAAATTTAAAAAGCGATAATTTTCAATTCGATTTTTTTAAATAGAAACATCGATGATTTTTAAATCGATTTATTTAACTAGAATAAATCGATGATTTTTAAATCGATTCTATAAACTTGTAAAATCGATGTTTTTTACATCGACTTTTTATAATTAAAAAATCGAAAATTTTCAAATCAATTCTTCAAACTTCTAAAATCGATGTTTTTATATTGACTTTTTATACTTGAAAAATCAATTCTTTAAACTAGTACAATCGATGTTTTTTACATCGACTTTTTACACTTAAAAAATCGATGATTTTTAAATCGATTTTTGTTTAAACTTCAAAAAAACGATAATATTCAAATTTCTAAAATTTCTAAATTGAGTTTTTAACATATAAAAAATCAATGATTTCGTTTTTAAAACTTAAAAAAAGATTTTTTTTTTTAATCATTTTTTTAACTACAAAAAATCGATGATTTATGAATCGATATTTTCTAACTAAGAAAATCGATAATTTTAAATGCGATTATTTAAAACTATAAAAATCGATGACCCCTACTCGACAGTCCGCGCTCTGTAGAATATTGATATATCCTAGATAAAGCAAAAAAATCGGAGAGGGTTTCATGATATGGGTTCCATGTTTAACCGCATGATCAAAAAGTTCCAAATCCGGACGGCAAACGTGCATCTAATCCGTACGCACATATAGGCTTTCCTTCGTTCGCAGGACGTGGCATCCCTTGGCGGAATCCCGTATATCGCAAGCGGGAATCTCCTTGTCGGGTGACGGGGAAGAGTTCCTGAGTTTTGCGGTGTCTACCGCACCATCATGCGTACTTTATAATATCTGCATGATAGCAAACCTCATTGTCCACATGTCAGTCAAAGCCAGGACAGGATAAGGAGAGCCTGGCACTGTCGTCCTGCCCTGCCCTGGCCACGACGACAGTGCCAGTGCTAGTCGAGGGTGAGTTCTGAGTGGACTAGTAATATTACGACTACAAATGCTGTGATTCTCAAATTGAAAATGGAATCAGAGAATCAGGGAATCAGCAAAAAAAGAGGGAAATGATAAGATCGGAATGCCGCGTCACGCCGTAGAGATACGTCTATTGATTGATAGAACAAGTTTGATCGTCAATGTGTCAGAGTGTGGATACGCGTTTCTATCATTGGGACTCCTGTGAGGAGGCACCCAATGATGGAAACTACAAAATGGCGAGATGATTGGTTTAGAGGGACCACTTTGTCGATAAGTGCGTTTTCCCCGGAAAATAACCCACATTAGTGGTTGCTAACAAACGTGGACACGGCAAACCGTGCTTTGAATCAGTCTTTCGAATAGTCTCTACCAACGGTTCCAGAGTACATCCTTAAACCTTTACTCTCTTGGACTGTCATAGTTTCAAGACTCCTCCTTCCTTCTTCCTTACATTCCTCTCCTTTTCTCCTTCTCTTTTCAAGGTTGTCAAGGTTTGAATAAAATTATGTGCCACCTGGCAGCAGTGGAAGTCCAAATGCCGGCCGTACAAAGATGATTTTACTCGAGCAGACGGTGTACGGCGTTCGGATGCAGAATGTTCGGAACAAAGTTGACTCGACGCGAGTCAGTGGCAGTGAACGGCGGCGGCAGAGAGGCCGTAGCCATGGCGACGTGTTGCCAGGCGACCCACACCGATACTTCGCCGGAGCAGTTGTGGCGGCTCGACGCTCCCAAGCTTTGATTCCGACTCCTCCGTTCCGTCCGCCACGAACCACGACCGTTCTACCGTCAACCAGCCAACGTCGCACAGCCTCTAATAATCCTGCTCCCGCCGAAGCTTGCCGTCGGAGAAATTAGTGGATGACTTCGTTTCGTAAAAGAAAGGAACCAAGTTGCAAATGAGTTGCTGATTCATTATCGCCCGCTGAATACTCCTCGCCAACTCGCTGCGCACCACCACCAACACCGTAGCCATTTTTCTTAACGCTAGCAGCACGCGATACCGGCAAGAGGTCGTTCGTTTCGTCGCAAACCAACCTTCCCAACGCCAACGGTTCCGTCCGCCGCGCCAGTCCGCCAACATCGCTTATGAGTCTTGCTATGACAGCCCAATTTATAATCTTATTTACTCCTTTTCATTGCCTTACCACCCTCCACTCCTCCACCTACTACCTACTACCAACTACAGCCGCATAGAGACATGGCATAGGGAAAGAGAGAGGTGTAAAAGGGAGGTTTTGCAAAGTGCAGGCTCGCATGCCACCGCACAAAATCGACCAATTGCATGTATAATAAATAATAAACTGCTGAATTTATTCTGCGTACGAGGGCGCAACCTAACACCCACACTCATCTAAAGTTTTTTTTCTTATTTTTCACCTTCCGTCGCGGGGGCAAGAAGGGCGGCGAGCACACATTGCACGAGTAGAGCCATGCAAGTTGGTATTGTTGTGTTGCTGCAGGCATTCCTTTGATTTATTATGTTACCATGGTGGTTGTATCGTTATACACTTACTTGCACATGCCACTGCGCCTACCACCAGTACACTACCACCTTCGACGTACACAAACGCCAATAAGTTACAGGAACTGAATACCATGATCCTGGGGTTCTGAAATATATCACTCATATTTTGATACTGTGACATTACCAGGTATCGCCGGAGGACTGAAGCCGTGCATTTCCATGCTCGGGCATGTTTTGTTCCATGTTCATATATGCGTACAATCATAGTGTCAATGAAAATCAATTCGTCCGATGTGCGCCAATGCGTATCCGCATTTTCGATACTTCCTCGCTACTCTCGCACTGGTAGGTATCGATATGTTGGTGTGAAAATATGGTATGAATGTGTGTATATTAATGTGTAGGTGTATAGGTATGTGTGAATATGTGTGTGTGTGTGTGGGTATGTGTGTGTGTGTATGAGTGTGTGCGTGTATGTGTGTGTATGTGTGTCTGTCCGTGTATATGAATATATGAGCGAAAAAATATGTATTTTTATCCATGTGTATGGGTGTGTGTGTGTGTGTGTGTGTTTATGTGAAAGTTTGTGTGTGTGTGTGTGTGTATGTTCGTGCATTTGTGGAAATGTGTGTATTTATGTGTATGTTTGTACATGTATGTGTGTTTCGTAAAGATATGTGTAAATACGAATGTATATGTGTATACATATATGTGAGACTATGTGTGCGTGTTTCGTATAGGTACATACATATGAATGTATATGTGTATGTGTATATAAATGTGTTTATGTATAAATGTGTATGTTCATGTGTATATCTATATGTATGTGTGGATATGTGTTTACGAGGATGAGTGTACGTGAAAAAATGACACTATGTGTGTGTGTGAGTGTGAGTGTGTGTGTGTGGGTGCCACCGCACATGTGGATATGTGAGTATGAATGTATATGTGTGTATGAGTGTATATGTGTTATATGAGTGTATATGTGCCTGGGTGCGCGGGAGTGAAAAGCATAAGTCATCATCATCCGACAGGCATATCGACATCCCCCACAATCCCCTCCTTCCACTCGGATGCGCGTCCCCATCACACATGACATCACATCCGGAAGTCGAAGCGTATGTATATGCATGAGGCGAGACGCGCTGCAGTGTGGCAGTGTGTGCCACCGTCGGCGTCGCCGCCGCCGCCGCCGCCACTACCGTACGTACAGTCTTAGCGGCGCACGCTCGCTCTGTTACAGTCGATCGGGCTCCCGGCTATGCGCTGCACTCTCGCCGCCGGAAGTCCGTCTAATGCATCCGCTCCCTGGACGGCAGCGGCGCGTTATCGTCCTCTTGTCCTCGCCGTCTCGCTGTCAAGGAGGACACCCTACCGTCCGCAACCGGCCAAGTTTTTCCTATACGCGGACAACCTCCAGCCATTCACCCAACCACCCACCCACCACCCCCTTGCCGCGTGTCCAAACATACGCTATGCATATCTATTGTTGTCTGCCGTGACACTCCAAAACTTTCCCTGCCAACTTTTTTGTAGTTTGTGGCTAGTTGACTTAACCTCAAAACCTCAAACTTCTAAATATGTGGTCGTTTTTATATTTAGACGAATTTTATGGATAATTTGCTCGAAACTTTAGAATCATTTTTGTCCTTCTGGGATTGTTTACATTGTTGTTACAAGTCTAGATATTGATATTGGTATGGAAGTTACAGGAAATAGATAAAATACTCGATAGACTATTGTAAAGAGTTGAGCATCCTGTTCGAAGGACCATGGAGAGGGATGTTCTGTTGGAGGGATATTGCTTCTTACGAAAGATCCAGGTAGAGTGATGGTTGATCTTCAATTTCCTGCGAGTTTAAGAAATATACTTTTACGTGTACTCTTTCATACCATTTCCTACCCCTCCCTACACTTCTTTATTCATTCCTTATTCATTCCTATTCCTCTGTCTGTACTCCTCTATACCCCTGTGTACCTATTTCTTATCCTTCCATAACCCTGCCTACAACTCTCTACCCCATCCAACCTCGCTGTCTGTACCCTTTTCTACCACTTCCTATCCCTTCCTACCCTTTTCTACCCCTCCGTACCCCTCACCCTACTCCTATCTGCCTCCCCGTACCCCTTCGAACCCCTCTAAAACCCTAAAAAAGAAAGATAAACCCTAAAAAATAAAGATAAGCCTAAACTCCTTCCAACTATACAGTTTTCCTAACCTATCCTGCAGTAAACAATCTGTAAATCAAGTTTAAATCCTTAGACCTATGTTAATACTCCCAATTAATCTAGTCCCATCAACCAAACCACATTATAAAACGTATGAAACTCAAAACATAAATCTAAGGAAGAACTACAGAATGTATTCCACAAAATGGCCCAGAAAAACTTCCAGAAAGACCTAAGGAAAGGAGGAAGCCTATTCAAAGTCTATAGATAGTCTCCGCGCAAGGGTTGCCACGTTGGTCACCAAGACAACCCGGCGGTCGGGGACGATGCCGGCAATGGTGGCGCAATAAAAAATGCGTTTGCATTATGAGTTTTAGTAGCGCGTCCAGCGGTCGTGTAATTCCACTTCCGGAAGTCGTAATGCGCGCCATTATTTCGATCGCAATGGTCCATCATCCCCCTTTTGCAGGCATACACAAAGTAAGATCGGGTCATCGTATACATCCGGTCTGAGGGGCCCATGGCGCGTCCCTCTGCGAAAAAAAGGCGACGCGTGGTCCACAAAAAGATTCCACTATCTTTATTTATGTATAAATATTTATTGCCGATGATTAGTCAGGCCAGAGCCCATTCATGCACTGAACGTAATTGCTCCTGACCAAACGCCCCACTTCCGTTCTCGTTCGAAATTTATGCCTGTTGCCAAAAACCAGAAAGTGATGTCGCCTGGAAGTTACAAAAAATCAATTTGCTTGATGGTTCTCGTTTTCAAACGTAATTTAATGGCTTCAACTGATTTGGCTGTGAGATCCGAAGCCCATCAAATCACTTTCATCCTATCCTCGTGCGGTGTTTTTCGAATTTAGGGGCTGCCTCCCCGAAGGGAGTAGGTTTTGCAGTTTGTAGTTTAGTATAATTTAGAGATGACTATAGAGAGGTGGTGGTGGTTTGATGGGAGAGGCGTAAGTAAACATTGGGAACATGTGTACGATTGCCTCTTTCTCATTTGAGTTTTTTTTTTCGAACGCGTGCCTTATCTCAGCGCCTCGTCTTAATTAAAGCCTTTGTGCGTCTACGGACTGTCATTACTAGATTCCAGTATTACCCTCGCCTCGCAGGAATGACGAGCGTGCCACCCCCAAAATCAGGCCAACGCGACAAAATGCGAAGGCAAAAACGGGGGATCGTTTATATCACGATATTGTCACTCCTACCGGCGCGGCACGGCGACGATTGTTCAGATTATGCAGAGTGCACTTCTAGAACGTCCTCTCTTTCTGTTCTCCCATAGACTATGCTCAACTTCGACTTCTGCAAATGTTTCCCAAACTTTCCAACTTTTCCTGAATCATCTCCAACAAACTTGGAAATCCTGTAAAACATTATTGATAATAATCGATTATTATCGCAACTCATAATCGATAATAATCAATTTTCGATTAATTCCTGTCATCCCTTTTGTAAACCTATGATTTTTTTCTGTAGTAACCAAATTATTGCGTTTGTTTTTGTCTATCGATAAAAACAGTTTGTTTCTATTGATTTGAAAAGCACAATTGAAATGTAGTGAATGTTCTTCCGTTATTATCCATTAGTTATAGCAAATGGGTGGCGCCGGCGATGGCGATATGTAATCCTCTAAAAAAATATCAATAATAACCGATTATTATCGCAACTCATAATCGACAATAATCGATTTTCGATTAATTCCTGTCATCCCTTTTGTAAACCTATGAATTTTTTTCTGTAGAAACGAAATTATTGCGTTTGTTTTTGTCTATCGATAAAAACAGTTTGTTTCTATCGATTTGAAAAGCACAATTGAAATGTAGTGAATGTTCTTCCGTTATTATCCATTAGTTATAGCAAATGGGTGGCGAGGGCGATGGCGATATGTAATCCTCTAAAAAAATATCAATAATAACCGATTATTATCGCAACTCATAATCGACAATAATCGATTTTCGATTAATTCCTGTCATCCCTTTTGTAAACC
>JAODAC010000001.1:1541399-1552771 GCA_027575185.1 Mimaenictus wilsoni | reverse complement strand
AGAGAGCAATGGCAGAAAGAGACCTCCAACATGGCGACTGGGAAAATAGGAACCTGTGGCGTATAGGGATCGGAAAGTGTTGAACGCTCAAAAACCGAACATTTTTAGATTTGTTTCCTGTTTCAATTTGTTTTCAATTTCAATACAGCGTCGGCTTGCGGCGTTGTGAAGATGGATGCTCGTTAGATTCCTGCAGTTAAGTAACGTCGGACGTAGCTGCGCGTTGGATGAGTGACCACTTGGTTTCCCCCACTCAACAAGCGGCTGCGGTGCCGTCCAAGAACTCCTGATGTCGCGGCAAAAACGCGGACGAAGGTTGGGCGATTCGATCCCCGCAAAAAAAAAACAATATGCACAAGAGCGTGACCGGATCGGGAAGAAAGTTATTAATCCCTTACACTACTATGTGGTAAAAAAAGGTTGTTGATTAAATAAAATAAAATAATTTCAATACAGTACATGAATGTTATTCATATTAAGTTAAGGTAATGATTTCTTCGAATCTTCGAATTCTGCCTTTATGTATGTTGTTTTCATTTTCCAGCTGTGGGTTTCTTTTCATTCCTCTGTACAGAGTACCCTTACTCTGCACTTGTGCATCCCTAGCACCGGAAAGACTTTCTTTGCTAGGCAGCGAGCAGCTAAGTCTTGCTGGATTTAAAGGGAAGTCGGTCAAGGAGATTCTAGCCTTTGCTAAGGTTATCTCCGTTATTGACCCATAGTTGATTGATCCACTGATCCATGCACAATAGATCAAAGCTGGTAGCAATGCTAGTGGCGTCTAACCGCCCAGGATTAATTAAAAAAAACAGAGTATACCACGTTTTATGGTTACTTCTTCCTTCAGTCTCCCAGTCTCGCAACTTCTCTGTGAACCGCGACCGTTTCTTAATATCTTGCTGGGTAATGCCCACTTCCTGTACGTCTTTTTCTGTCTCTTTCGCCCAGTTGTTTTATGCCCCTGTGCCCTTGTGGCATTCCATTATCCTTTTCGTTAGTCGTTCCAGGACGAGCTGATGGCGGCTGATTTTCTGGTGGCGGCAGCTGATGTCAGACTCGCTGATGACAGTAGGTGCAGTGACTGGTGGCGGCTGCTGATGTCGGTGACGATGGACTGACTCGATGATGTCGGATTGGCTGCTGAAGATGGAATCGCAGGTGGTTTGCCGATGTCGGAGTCTCGGATTGACTGACTGAAGATCGTGGGCCATTGTCGAATATATATGAATGATGACCCGACCATTTCTTTGTCAGCGGAAACACGAGCGTCACGACCTCGCCTGTGTCGATTTCGTCGCCTCAGCATTCTGGATGTTATTGTCTCGATGATGCCGGACTCCAGCGGATGTTTACATGATTGTGATTGCTTAAGATTTTGTTGATGCGGATGCTGATGTTTCTTTTTTATTCTGTCCCAGCGTTAGATATTTTCTCAGTTCCTGTTATAATTATAATAGTACTTTTATAATTATGATAATACTTTTATAATTATAATAGTACTGTTATAATTATTATCAGATTTGTGTGTGTGTGTGTTTTTTTTTTAATTCTGGAGAAGAGATTTCGTCTCCAGTAATACTTCAACTCCCGAAGTTAATGCGCTTTGATTTGACACTAATCCCTTTATCGAGTTTGCCACCCTATGGTTTAGCTGGTAGGGCCGGGAATAAAATTGAATTATTTTAAATAGCATATGCCGGCGATCTAACTGCTCATGGCCAGGACGGCATCATTGCTCAGTGGCTGAAATGCGTTACGCAGACGAATTAAATCGGCGCAGAGCAACTGGTATTCGCATTAACGTCAGTATGATGCAAGTCTTGATTTGAGGTCCCCCGGCATCCCACACCATCCCACCCTATCCGTTCACTATCATCCTGCACTAACCTACACCATCCTACACCGTCCTACACCATCCTACACCATTCCACATCATCCTACACTGTCCAACGCCATCCTACCCCGCATGCTATTACCACATCAACGTACGCTATCCAACATCATCCTACACCATCCTACACCACCCTACACCATTCCACATCATCCTACACTGTCCAACACCATCCTACCCCACATCCTATTCCCTCATCAACGTACGCTATCCAACCTCATCCTACACCATCCCATATAGTCCTGCACCATAGGTATTAACGGGTATGACTATAGGAAATTCGTTTATCTGTCCCCCAGGGATGAATTCGTTCAATCCGATGCGTTTGTAAATAACTATGGCGCTAATTCACTTAAAACATCACTAGCGATAGCAGACGTTCAAAAACAGTCAAAGTCAATTTCACCCTCTCCTCTCACCCCCATACTCACCCCCTTCACACGTAATCCTCCGAAATCTTATTAAATTAAATACGTTTTCCAAATACCTGGTAAAAATAGAAATAAAAATAGAAATTAGAAATGTAAATTATACCACGTATTTTGCAGCTAAAACCAGGTTGTATGAGGTATGAATTTTCATGCTCTCGTTGAACATAAATCTTAAAGCCCCTCTCAAACGGTTGCAAAATGTGCGCCAACTTGTTTCTCGGCGCGAAATCCGTGAACCCGAACGCACGCAAGCGATTCTAATGTAGACATGTGGGAGATCCACACGTCTCCTACTCACGTGCAGAATTTTCTTGTTTGCCGCGCGCACGAAGCAGGAAACGCTAAATGTACGACTTGTCGACGTGCAGACTGGCAACTTAGGGGGGTGGCAACAAAGTCGGAGAAAGTCAAGTCGAGGGAAAGCGTCAAGGAGACGGCGAAATACCTAGGGAACGTGTGCAGACTTCTGTACTCCCCGTACAGTTTCCAATCTGTTGGAATTTAAACTTTGATGTTTTTCATATGTTTGTAATATGTATTCAAATTTCGTAGACGATCGCGAGGTAAATGCTTTTTGTAATTAGGTAGAATTTAATAACTACAAATCTGGAAATGTATTTTTTTTGTTAGTAAACAGACTTGTTTAAAAGGCATTAAACGAAATAAAAATTAATGGTTGTAAATAACCCATTATAGGCCAGTCAATCTTCTCTTAAGCAGGAAACTTTATTTAACGCATCCAGGTGATATTTGTAAATATGTTGACACCTTCCTCGAAACATACAAAACCTACAAATTGTTCTATTTCACGTTTATACATCAAAACACAGAAAAATGGAGCACATCTTACCAGTTCTAACATTTTCTAACTTTTCACAATATTTACCAAGAAAGCGATACTTTAAAGGTGCTTCTAGGTTTATCTTCAATTACCTTCTTTACTATGCAGGTAGTCTTTTGATTGGTTGTTAAAACAAGTTTGAAAGACCACATACTGCAACAAATGCAATTTGTGTCTTTTTTTTAGAATAGCTTTGATATGTTTAATTTTAGAGATTATTTTCTCGGATGCTATAGCTCAAAAGACTTTGAATTTTTCATGACAGTTGAAAGCATAATTCATAAGCTCTGTGTAATTTTTTCGCTCATTAAATTAACGATATTTAGACGTTGTAAATGTTGCATCCATTTAGATGCATTGTTTAGATTGTCTTGTTTTTCTGAAATGCTCAGCTGCGTACGTTCTAGCGTCGTCAATTTTGCTCAGAAATATATAAACAAACAGATTCCTCATAGCTAATAAAATGTTCTAAAATATGACGTCGAGTATTTTCAAGAATATTTTAAAAGTATGCATTTTTATGTAGTTTTAGGTTTGAAATGACATTTCTCGCATACAATTTCGATTTAAAACTACGATAAATATGCACAATTATAATTTCCCAAAAATTGATTAACGTCATATTCTAGAGAATTTAATTTTCTATAAAATAAGCTATCACTCAGCGAAATGTGGTTTGCAGATTTTTCTTAATCGTGTACGCAAAGTGGAAAAACGATGTTGCAGGAAAAACGTGTTTAAATTTGGGTAGGTATTTGGGGGATTCTATATATTTCTTATACGTTTTATGAGCTACAACTTCGTAAAAACTGCAGTCATCGACTTGATATCTTCAGGGAATATTCTTGAATAGTCTATATTGACTTAGACTATTTTTAAATTATCGAGTTTCTCAATTTGCATGTTCTTAAACAGATTTATATTGAAAGTGTATTTTGCGCCCAAATCAACGACCTAAAAGTGCGAAAAAATATCTAAATATATATTCTTTCAAAAAACAATTGAAGTTATATTATAGAGAATTTAAGTGTCTACAAATTGAGGCATCATTTAGTCAAATCGGTTCATTAGTATTTGAGCAATCGTGTACGGAATATGGAAAAACGATGTTGCGAGAAAAACGCGTTTAAATTTTGTTACATAAACGGATTCAATATATTTTATTTAGTTTTATAACCTATAACTTCAAAAGTACTTCGGCTATCGACTTGAAATTTTGAGTGAAGTTTCTTTGATAGTTTATCTATAGACCAAGACAATTTACAAATAATAGATTTTTTCAAATGATTCGTTTTTATACATTTTAAATTTAGGATGCATTTTTCTCATATAACTTCGACTTATAATTATGAAAAATATATTTAATATACATTTTTTTAAAGAACAATTGATGTCATATTGTAGAGAGTTTGATTATCCATGAACTGCAGTAAAATTTGCAAAAGATTTTAGTTCAACCCAAGCCGCAAATACAGAGTGGCGCCACTTTTTGCTATTTGATTTCATTAATTTTATATATTGTTTTTAGATCTAAAGACAATTTTTCAAATACAGATTTATTTTAAAACATATTACATATTATTATCATCAAATGTAAATCTTCTGGGTCGTGCTGAAACATTTCTTCGACGAAGGGTATTAAAATCATTTGAAAAAATGCTGCTTACCGCATATTTTGTGTTTGAGAGGGTGACCAACTTGAAAGATTTAGTCGCTTTTAAGAATGAAATTATTTGCAGACTTACATTACGGGAAAGTAGTCGATCGATTCAATCTGCATGTACCATGTAGTCATTTTTTAATGTGGAGTCTTTTAAATAAAATATTGACAATATATCAAAAGCAAAAAGGTTATGCCGTTCAGAGCAATAAATGAAAAGACACTGTTTATTAACATTTCAAAACTCGTCGCCGGTCGGAAACACCGATTATAGCCGATTACTTACTAGCGCCATCTAACAAATTGGGTTGAACTAAACAATTTTATTTCAAGGTCAGTAGTATAACATGTGCTTCTCTATCTTATATGTTCTCTGGACTTTTCGCAATTGTGTACGCAATTCCGAAGAACGATGTTTGGAGGAAAACGCGTATAAGTTTCGTGAAACAAATGGATGCTATATATGTTCTTATAAGTTTTATGCGCTAGAACTTCGTAAATACTGCAGTTATCGACTTGAACTTTTCAGAGAATATGCTCGAATAGGTATTAATTGACTAGTGATTAAGACTATGTCAATTAAATCAATTGTTAACCTGGTAAATTAGGTTTCCCTTGAACATAGGCCACCCAAAGTTCAGCTCATGAAAACAGTTGACAGTCAATAGTAACCTTGATAAAAATGATTTTTCGAAACTGAATTTTTCAAAATTTCGGAATTTAGTCTTTATACTGATTATGAAGTCTAGCTATTATCACTAATATTAATTAGTATGGCATTTTTCTCAATTAATAATAGATTTCAATTCAATATACATTTCAAATTTTAATTACAATTAACTAGGCTCATAAAAGAAATCCACATTAAAGGATATTCTATAAAAGTGTCAAATTCAACGTAGATTTAATGAAAACACATTGATAACGTAGATAATTTCAGTTTACTCGCCATTTAAATCCCGAAAGTGACATTGACGCGTGGAGAAGAGCACGCAGCGAAACGGAAATAGAACGTCGTCTTCCACCTTTCATCGTGTCTCGCATGTATCATCCTATGTCTTTACGGCCGGCGCACGTCCTTCGTCCTTCATCCTTCGCCACCGCCATTGCCTACCGCCGCCACCGCCACCACCGCCACCGATGTCTCTCTAATTCTGACGGCGTTTGCCGCACACACATATCACCATTGTTGGCGCGTCATGTGAGGCGTGCGACAGCCAGTTTTATCGAGGACTAACCCATATCTCCGCGTCGCGTCGCGAGTTCCTTCCTCATCCTTTCCCAACCAGCATCATCAACCACCATCAAAACAGCCGCCATTTGCCCATGGCGTGAGGCACGCCATGGCGACTAATCGCAACTCAATCAGTCTTATTGTTCTACGCAGAGCGGGCGTCCTGGGCGGCCTGTCAGCGGCACACACTCCAGGCAGGCGAGCGGTGGCCCTGAGACGCAACCCACCGCATGACACATGACGTAATAACGGGGGCGGGTCCGGCAATCAACTGTCTGATTTAATATTCACCTCGGCACAGGCGAGAATGGGGCATCGGCGGTGCGCCCCCAGCGCGGCACACTCTGTGCCGCTGACAAGCGCTTGTGTGCGCCCAAAGTACTTTCACATCCTATGCGTTTTCGGTGTTGACTTACACCACATCCACCCGTGGCCTGGTCCAATCCACGCCCTTCACGCGCATAGATTACGAGTAGGCCTACGCTTAATAGATATATCACTCAAACGTCAGTGCTCTGTTTGTTTTAGAGGGCGGTTAGTTGACAAAGTTTATTTATTTTTAGTTACTCTTAGCGCTCGCTCTTACTCTTTGAGCTACTCTTATTTTAAAACTGACAAGCTTCAAGTTTTTTGGGTTGCCTACAATAAAATAAGCAGCGTTGCCAAATCTATGTAATTCTATGTAAGAAGAACCTTCGACTTTTGAGCTTAAAATTAATCGATGTAAATGCGTCATATTAGCTGAAAGATAAGTGTCTTACCTAGCAATGGAAACTCCTTTCACAGATTTGATCGGGGAACAGTTGTCAAGTCTATTAAAGCAACTAAACCTGGTCAATTTTAAGTAATCACGTTTTCAGGGTCAACATTTTTCTTTGTTCCTGAACTTGTATTTTAAAATCTTGATGTTTTGGGCTCTCTTGTGGTGTTTTTGGACTCCCCGCCGCACAGAGTAGTGGTATACATGCTCTATAATGTTTGATTGTGAGATAGCGATCACTGGTATGCACGTTTCAGTTCAAGGTCACGCTGCTTTACCACTATACCGACTAAAATGCCGCCACAAAATTTTTTTCTGAGCCACTGGTTTCATGCACAACATCATCGCCCCCTAACGACGCCATGCAATACATACCTTTACCCGCTTTATCCAGTTGACACTCGTTTTGGCCGTCAGAGAAGGTGATCTAAAACACCATCCAGCATTTATTTCTTCAGAATTAATTTCAGACGTATGACTGAGTATCGAAGTAAAATTCAAACATAAAAGCTACCAACAAATGATTTATTAGGTTCTTCATGAAAATAAACACTTCTTTGGTCGATGGCTATATAAATACAATAAATTCAATTAATAAGAATCGTTAATATCAATGGAAAAATTACACTAAAATGTAACCATAGAAATTTTACTTTCTAGTTACTTTCACAGTGATATTTTTGAATCAAACTATGGAAACAAGGAAATATAAAGAAAGAAACTGCGACTGTAGCGCCATCGCAATTTCCCGTACTATTCAGTGCGCCAAAACTTTCAATTAAACATCTTCAATTGCATTATTCTAAGATCTATATTACCTATGCTTCATTCTATACATCAATCACAAAAGTAGGCAACCAATTATACACTTTTCGACTATTCCGCTCATACAAAATGCCTAAACCTATGCTATACACTCTTAAAATATTGGTCTATGACTGTTGAAGAGGAGTGCTGGTGATTTTAGAGCATGGCCGGGGAACCGTTTAGCACAAAACGCGACTGTCACAAACACAAATCGTCGTAATTTACAACTCGACGCTGCCTGCGCATTTGCCGCCGCAGGGGAATAGACAGCAACAGCAGCAGGCAAAGTGTTTGGAAAATTTTCAGCGACGAAATGATAGAAACGATGCGCGAGTGTTAACTGCAACTGGGCGTTTTTATAGCGCGCCATTCAGGCAGGCGACTTTATATTCTTTTCTCTCGACTGGTAAGCTGGGGGGCATTCTTCTACGTCTCCGCAACGCGATATATAGGTAGCAAAACGACCGACGAGATAAAAATACAGGCAATAAATAATATGTGCGCGTTGTCAACGTCTTGGCGTGGTGCTGTTGATGCGGATAATGAGAAATGTCCTCGTAAAGCGTGCGTTATAAAATCGTTGAAAAAAATAAATATGCACATGCAGTGTGCATTATATATTTTCGGTAATTAAAAGTTAATCGCCGAATCGGATAATAAAATGCCAACAAAAGATTTAAGAGAGAATGAGAAAAAGTTGATTCTTAGATAAATTATGAAATATTATTATATTATTTAAAATTAACTATATATAAACTTAAACTAAAACAAAAATATTTTCAATTACTTATTCTTTTATATAATAAGTGAGCTAAACTTATTTAAGGAGAAAATGGATGACATCCTTTTATCGCCTTTTTTGAGCTATTCAACTGCGTACATTCTGGCTTCCCTAATATTGATCAGAAACGAAAAACCAAAACGTTTTTGTAAAGTCTATAAAATTATCTTGAATATGACGTCGAATATTTCAAGAAAATCGTTAAATTGGGTATGTTTAGGCAGCATTTATATCTAAGATGCGTTTTATCGCATAAGATCAGGTTTAACAATAGGTAAATTATATATAAATATATATTTTTGATTAAACAATTGACGTCATATTCTAGAGAATTTAATGTTCTTTAAAATGTGAAAGAATTTAATCAATTTGTATTAGTAGAATTTTCTCAATCATGTACGCAAAAGCAAAAAAACGATATTGCGAGAAAAATGCGTTTGAAATTAGACTGCTGCGTACATTCTAGCACTCTTAATTTTTATCGGAAAACAGAAACTAAATAGTTTGTGGAAAGTAAATGAAATTATCTTGAATATGACGTCGAGTATTTTCAAGAAAAGAGGTAAATTTGCTTGGTTTTATTCAGTTTTTACAATTAAAATATATTTCTCACATGAAATTCGCTTTAAAATTACGAAAAATATAGATAAATATAAAATTTTGATATTTGATAAGATTTGATTGACAACATATTCTAGAGAATTTAATTATCTATAATATGAGATATTACTAAGCCAAATCGGTTCGGTAGAATTTTCTCAATCGTGAACGCAAAATCAAAAACATTAGAATACTATACATTTTTAAAAACTTTATTGGCCGCAACATTTTAAGTATTGCTGTTATCGACTTGAAATTTTGACAGAATATTCTTGAAAAATATATCTTCGTTCAGAAAAATTCCAAACCGTCGATTTTTTAACCGCAAATGAAAGATCCCTATTAAATATTTAATTTTCTTAGACCACATTTCATCTAAAATCAAAACTAATTATTTCCCATTATTCAACACCTTCTAAGCAATTAAAATTTTAATCCCTAGATAATAAACTATACAAAAACATTGAAAAGCAATGGAAAATACATAATTGTACGCATTATTCACATTTCATAAATTGAAAACATGAAAAACAGTCAAACAGTCAAAATATGGCCAGATGGTAAGTCTGGAAGTAAAGTAATTTCGCTTAAATTTTGAATAGGACCTAATGAAGTTTATAGATCGGCGCGCATCCGAAATGCGCAGCTACTTGTTAGAGCCGCTTGCTGAGCAACTTGCGCTGCGGCAAGCACGCAACGCGCGCACGTCGAGCGTGTAATTGTAATTACGGCAGCATCGCATATGATGGATGAGCCTGTGGCGGTCTGCGCGGTATCCGTAAATGACAAGCCGCCGTCATTTACGGACTGATTGCTCAGGCGCTGGACCACGGACACTGAGAGATACCACCATGCTTGCGAGTTCGCGGTTCTGATTGTGATAATTGTCTGTATGTGTGTGTGTGTGTCTGTGTGTGTGTATGCGTGTGTATGTGTGTGTGTGTATGTGTGTGTGTATGTGCGGGTGTGTGTCTGATGCAGGTCGCAAAGTATCGCCAATCAGACGATTAATAGACCAGACAAGCTCATGACATTGTTAAAACTTAGATTTTGTTTAAAGACTTGTGGGATGCTATGGTACCAGAATATATGTAACAAATGGCGTCTATTCGCAAATCCTGAAAAATCGAAGCTTATGATGTTCCATCAAAATTTTAACTGGCCAAACTCTAAATATTAAACTTGGAAATCAAAACATCGCTCCTACACTCACTGAAAAATATTTAGGGATCACATTCGACTCGAAAATGCAATTCAAGAAACACACTAAAATTATTAAGACAAATATAGATAGATAGATATATTTTAACGCCTATCGACCATTACAGTCTTTCTGCCATGAAACAAATGTACATCGTAATACATAGTATATATATAGAATAGGTTTACATGTAATGAGTTATTGGGGTGTCGTATTCTGGTTAGTGTTCTGAGCGCAGATCTTTCTCCAACTTCCATGTTTCGTTTTGCTTCACTTTTGCAACCCACCATACAAACACATGCATAGTCAAGCATTGGGCGACATATAGCTTTGTAAATTTTAACGGCTGTTTCAGAATTTATGCCTTCATTTCTGTAGGTTAGTACACGAAAGTGTTTTGCTCTCGCTTTTATATTTGTCCACCATCAACGATTGGTTTAAGAAATGGCACCTAAATTTTAACCCAAATAAATGTCATCTATTTATACCATATCATAAGATAACACCGGCGACTTCCAACCTCAGCATAGACAACGTAATCATACATGCGGAAAAAACAGTAAAATATCTGCGTATTGAATTTGATATTCACAATTACAATCACATTTACAAAGCAGGCAACGCACATGGAAACTCATGTTCAGATAAGAGCAATGGATTTTCGAACTCTAACCTATGCAAAAGAAGGTATTTCCACCACAACGGCTACTCGTATCTACAAATCCATCTGCTGACTTATCATAGACTATCCACTGATATTGCTAGCTAATAATACCAACAGAACAAAACGCGTAATTAAAGTAGCAGAAACAACAACACTGAGAACCATATTCAAACTCCGACATCCTAATAACACCCTCCGAACAACCTGCTATTCACCAAAACCCAAATACTCCGCATCAACATGCGGCATATCAAACTACAACAAATATTCAAAAATACCCCAATTAATTTGTCTATCATTGAACCGCTTTGTAATCCTTTTACTGAAAATTCACATATCAAATTCAAAACTCCTTTCAAAAACTATGTATTACGATGAACATCTGTTTCATGGTAGAAAGACTTTAATGGTCAGTAGCCGTTAAAATATCTATCTATCTATCTATCTATCTATCTATCTATCTATCTATCTATCTATCTATCTATCTATCTATCTATCTATC
>JAODAC010000001.1:1491249-1541299 GCA_027575185.1 Mimaenictus wilsoni | reverse complement strand
TATATAGTAAAATTAAATAGACTTACGAGATTTTAACGAACTCCAGAGGAGGATAGTATTTTATGATTGGTCAGTTTTCAAATTTTTAAATTAGTCTGGAGCCCATGCACATGTAGCATGTAAAATATCTCTTCACTGTGAATGATTTATGACCTCCGTTATTTGGGAGAACTTTGCATTGCGTTTTTGTATTGGGCTTTTTCGGATCTATAGGGGCGCAACCCCGTTGTTATTGTCGGCGCATCCCTAAGTAAGGTCGCGTCGTTGCACACATCTGGTTGCATTTTGTGTGAACGTGTCGGACAATTGGAAAGCGCGGTGCAAAGGAAGTTTATTTATCACATTGCACAAAAAACCTTGACGACATACAAATGATTTAGCAGCATCTTATAAATCTTCACCGTTTTAAATTTTCTAGATATTTGTAACAAACAAATATATTGTACCTTTATTTGGCATATTATTGACATATTCCTCCTTCTTAAACATTTTAGATATTTGTATATATTTAAAATGAATACTATGATATTTGGAATACTTAATTGGTACTTAAGATGAGAGTTAATTATTAAGGTCAATAAGTTTATTACTCCTAATTTGGATGAAACATGCAAACTATCTCAAAAGCCTAGCAACAGTGCATCTTAATTTGTAGTATATTACTCGGTGTATTTACTTTCATATTAAGCAGTTAATAGCTTCTGTTATTGCATGTTGCATGACAACATTAAAGAGGCCGCAAAATACTTCCTGGAAGTATGAAAATCATCTAATATGAAAACGCATCATATACATTATAAGCGTTTTATATTAATAATGAACCTAAATAATGGAGTGGAACTCTAATATTCAATTAAAGAATAATCGTTATTATCTCTATATGGTTCGCTGGAAACAGTTATATAATTGCCCAAAAGTCAGTTTCAAGTTGTACTATTGTTGTATGTTCCTAAATTGATTATTGTCAGGATAGCAGAACCATCTAACAATTTTCTATTTGTCACTGTTTTGCAGTTTATAGATTATCTATTAAAATGTGATTTTTTAAAGTAAGTTATTCATTATTTGTATCAGAGTTCAAGAGCTAAAGTAGTATTCGTAAAATTCTCACAAGTATAGGGATGATACTACTCGATATAAGTCACTTAAAGGTGAAAACATGTTTGTTCCCTTCTTGTACTAACTTACTCTTGTACATATTATAATTTCGTTAAACGCCATTTTTAATTTAAAAAATGTTCATATCTTAAAATCTGCATAGCCCATATTAAAAGTCTCATAAATCAAGGGATGGACTTATTCCAACAAAAAGTGATAATTCTTTCTCTTTCACATGGTTTCTGTCGCTCTTAAGAGTTACATAGGAACTGAGTAGGAACAAAATATTAGAAAGTATTGGGTATTCGGGCCTTCAAGGGCATTTCTGATACCCCCGCTTGGCAACTCAGGGGTCTTACATTACATTGGGATCTTTGAAGATCTCAGGTTATATTTTTTTTAGTTTATAATTAATGATACTTTGCTGCTTCAAATTTGAAGTAATAATCTTGTTTTACAAACCTGAATTTGAAAATATGTACCAAAAATGGGATTTTTAAAGTTGTTCCATTAAAACAAGCTCTATACCGATATGTGAAACATACCAAATATAAACCATCATCCATATATTTTCAGAGATTTATTTAATGAGAAAATAATCTTTTATACAAAGCACATTTTATAAAAGGCCGAACACGTGAATTAAAAATAAGTAAACTAACGAAGTGATGATTTAATAATGCATTAAATTAACTTATGACAAATACAAAAAGTTAGATAAAAGTGATCTTCGTCCGCGTCTGATTGATCTGCCAGACATTAAGCTCCTCGTATTCCTCAATACAAGTGTCCACCTCCACAGGCTTGAAACCTTTCCCAGCGCATTTGTCTTTCACATCGTTAACATTCACAGTCTTACCTTCGCCAGCCATCTCCCGAATAAGAGCAAAGATCTTATCATTCGTATTCGGCGCCCGATAACCTTGATTCTCAAAGTTGTGATTCAACGAATCCTTGCTCATCTCCAGCAGACGAATCGCCTCATTCACATCACCCTTTTCTACCAGATTAGACAAACGCAGGCGAGCCAATGCAGTAGATAAACGCAAAATACCGAGAAGATTACGTGCAGATGTGAACGTCATATCACTAGAATTGCGGGCATCCTTGCGCAGTTCAACATATGCGTTGACAAGGTAGTCGGTGAGTTCTTCGGGAATTACGGGCTCCTTGAGTTTACAAAGAGCGATATACTTCCGCATGACGGACATATCAAGGGCAGCCACCTTCGTTGGTGGTTGTTTGCAATGTTGATGAACATAAGTGATGTGCTTCGCGAGTCGGAGGTCATTATCGCGATCGGCTTTATCTTGAATTAGCCAGAGAAGATCAAAACGCGAGAGTAACGCAGCAGGTAAGTGGATGTTCTGTTCAATTGTTCGCTTAGGGTTGTAACGACCATACGCAGGATTAGCAGCGGCGAGGATGGATACTCTTGCGTTTAGGCATGTCATGATACCTCCCTTCAAAAAATATCACAAGTGAAATTTACAAGACAGTTTCAATAAGATTTTAGAACATACCTTGGCAATACTAATAGTCTGCTGTTCCATAACTTCATGAATAGCCGTACGATCACCATCAGCCATTTTATCGAACTCGTCAATGCAGCAAACACCCTGATCGGCTAAAACCAAGGCGCCACCTTCCAACATCATCTCACCAGTCATGGGGTCCTTCATCACAGCAGCAGTCAAACCAACACCGGAAGAACCACGTCCAGTTGTGTATTGACCTATCGAAAATATACAATTTAAAAATTGATGCTCACAACTGGGTAATAATAATGACTTCATCATCCTGACTAAACTTTAACTCACTTCTTGGTGCCAAACGATCAATGTAGACAAGCAACTGCGATTTAGCCACACCAGGATCACCCATCAAACAAATATTGATGCTCCCACGAATTTTCATACCATCCGGTCTACGATCCACACCACCAACAAGCAAAAGAAGCAACGCTTTCTTAACGTCCAAATGACCATAAATCTCCGGCGCCAGACTACTCGCCGCCGTCGTATAGAAATCATCCTCTGTTAGGGCCTTCAATTCTTCTGGAGTTAAACTAGTTGATGCGTTTTCGTCCTCAGCGGCTTTATTTAGTGAAGTTAGACGCTAAACACAAAAATAAACAATTTTATGTAACATAACACCTACTAAAAATAGCAATTTAACTTACATGTGCCTCTAAGTAAGTTTCCGACAACAGACCTCCTGAAATTTGTCTGAATCCTGTCCGAATCAAAGGAAGGAAAATACCTGTTGCTGCAATGTGATCACCAGGAAGTGCTTGACGTGTGACTTCACCACGGCAGAAGATAGTCAACGAACGAGGAATGTGACCAACAGGTACTTGATCACTCTGTAAATTCAACATCATGTATTATTTAGGAAAATTGCTGTTACTGTAATATGATCTTACATGTTCCTGAATGCGAACTTCCTGAAACTTGATGAATTTCGATCCTCGAGTTTGAAGATACAAACGGCCTCCAGATTTATTAATACGGCAAGCATCACTGGGACACATTGTCAATGGCATAAAACTTAGTGAATTTACAGGCTGGTATGTTTCAGCACCGCACTGATCACAAGTGTAAGTAGCGACGCACATCATTGGCTTAACTTCGGTGCTTCTTGTTACAATTCCTCTTACCGTCACCAATTTGCCAATATTTTCAGCCTTAATATCACGAATTGGTTGGGATTTTACAAGGGAACTGTCTTTGAAGTAAACTTCACTGTAAATTGGAAATATTACGAGTTAAAAAGCATACTATGGAAGAATAGTACTAGGAATATTGATAATAGTATAAAATATTTATGTATCATTTGTGTTGATTTCAGAAGTGAATTCTCATCAATACCTTGCAGATAATGTAGGTAAGAATTATAATCATCATTTAAAAATCATTTACAGTTTCAGAAGAGAAATTTGAAAATAAAAAAAACTATCGTATTTTTTATTCGCAAGTTAATTTCATAGCCTAGCTACAAACATTTATGAATATTTCGTATGAGAGATGAATTTTTGAACGTAACACCTATGATTTACATATTGCTTAGATCATCTTACAATTAGACCAATAGAAATTTGTAAATCCGCAATTTTCTTCGCCGAAAAAGATAAATTTGCAGGGGGTTGTCGATATAAAAAAAGTAATTTACTCGGTAATTAGAGAAGTATAAAAGTTGTAAATCATACCAAAATTTTACAAAAAAAAAAAGCTGAATATATCCGAACGGTAGTTCCTAATTTAAAGAGATACAACACGAATTTCTGATATAATAAACGACTTTTCGTGAAATTCTAAATAATGGAAACATCAGTTGAATAATTTTAATATGTAAGAAAAGTGGTAAGGTTTTAAATACTTACAATCTACGCATCAATTCTGGCGGGAAACTATTCTGAGCGTCTCGAGTTTCACCTGGTTTTCTATTCTTTCCCTCCATCATCAAACGATGCTCAATGTACACATCCAACGCATCTTTAGCGACAATCTCATGTTCCTTGAAGGTAGGTAGTACTTCTTGGATGATTTCTGCAGCCATATTTGTATACCTTCTCGTGTTGCCCTTGATGGCTTCGGCAAGCTCTTCATTGAAATCGTGTACATCGTCAAGTTCGATAAGCATCGCAACTTGTTCGCGATGTGCCAATTTTGTTAGTTGTGATGAATACTTGAAGTTTTTGTTGCCGTGCTGATCTTGCTGACAGTATTCCATGAAGAAATTCTTCATGTTTTCTGTGAATTGATAGATTCAAAGGTTAATTTTCTACTTTATATTGTGTAAAAGTTAAGGTATTGAAATTACCTCTGTCTTTATCGTAATCCCTGGTAGCCATCGTTAGTTTGTATAATTTTAGTTGTATAAATACAAAATATCGAAGTTGCAACAACGCTCCAATAAAGCCGAATGAAAAATGTGAAGAAAGACGTTGAGAACAGCGCGGTGCCAAACAAAATGCGGCGAACGATGGACGTTAGAATTGGCGGCAAAACAAGCTGGTTGATATGAAGTGGAAGGGAGGATGTGATGCTTATTGGTTGAAAATATAGCGGAGATTTCTGAGAGATGGCGGTATATTCACTTGTTTCCACAAATTTATTTTGTTTACTATATTTCAAAATACTTAACTTACCTTAGTATTCACATTTAAGTGCTCTCACATTTAAGTGCTCGTTTAATTAACAAGTTTATTAACACATTTCTTACAAATCATATGTAAAAATTGTATTTAAAACGTACGTATACATACGACAACCTTGAATAATTATTTCTACAGATGTATTTTGCTTTTGTTGATGCGGATCATACGAATCGCCCCAAGGCAGATAGATTTGGGACAGATTTACAAGATTCTGCATCACTCATAAAAACTGACGTCTTACAAAATTAACGATCCGATCGAAAAATATTAGATAACGAGCATGGGATAGTGCCAGTTTCCTCAAGAGTATGAGAAATTGCAGCACGAGCCGAAGGCGAGAATCCCTTCTGTAATGCTATTTTTTTGGGCGCCGATGGAAGTCCCGAGGGCAAAATGTGTATATTAATTCTTTTTACGAAAGAATAGGGTACGAATTTCATTAAAAAAGAGTACTATATTTATATTCCGTTATTTAAAAACTGACAAAGCAAAGCAACCAAAGGAATAATTTGTACAAAAAATTGGTTCGGAAAAATACTTTCACTTTAATAAATTGTATATAATTTTTAGCAAGTTTATTATTAAGTTTAAATTAAAAAGGTCACAATAAAAAAGGCAAATTATGAAATCAACAGCCAACCATATATTTCATAAGAAATCAAAGCTACAACACGCAGCGGTTGTATATGCAACATCACTTTATTCCGTACAAAATATAGAGCCAACTGAACGGATAATTTATGCCTAATCGTCCTTGTTCGTGGATTTGCCACCACGAATACGACCGGTCCTCCTGGCTGCGATGAGACCGACCTTGCGACCCGCGGAGGTGTCTCGCCTAACGGTCGACGCCTTACCAATATGTTGATGGTTACCACCACCATGGGGATGCTCAACAGGGTTCATAGCAACACCACGCACCTTCGGCCAGCAGTTGCGCTTCGCCTTGTACTTGTGGTACGCACGACCTGCCTTCAGGATGGGCTTCTCGATACGGCCACCACCAGCAACAATACCTACAAATTTTAAGAGAAAACTTACTTTAGCCAATTTGTTATTTCGGTGATATGAAAGAAACCAATATTGGATAACATCAGAAATAGCCTCTTTGTCGTCAAAACCTTTCGGATAATGTAGGTAAGAGTTTTGCTCATCATAATTTATTCTAGTTAACTACTAGTATTCTTTGCTTTGTCACGCAATAAAGTTTGCAAATATTATCGAATTATACAAATACAAACGAAAGTATACCAATTTCGAAATTTATACCAACCTCCCTCTCTCGACAAGATGCTGTTATCGACGCAATTTTCGTCAATTTGGTAGTTCATTTAATACAAGATATGTTAGTAGAAATAAAACACGAAAGATACTGACCAACCATGCCTCGGTTGTTGGATGGGATCACTTTCTTGGCACCGGATGGCAGCTTGACCCTGGTCTTCTTTGTGTCGTGATTGTGTGCAATGACTGTGGCGTAGTTACCAGACGCACGGGCCAACCGGCCGCGGTCACCAGTCTTCTCCTCCAAGTTGCACACAATGGTACCTTCAGGCATGGTACCAATAGGCAAAACATTACCTGTAAAATATCACTATTAAATACAATTCTTAAATCTTTAATAAATTGTAGACATGTAGAGATTGTAAACATCAGAAATAGCCTCTAGTTTAATAAATCATCAGAGCTACTAAGTAGAACTAGAAATCATCACAAATATATCTTTACGAACGGAGAATATGAAAAATATAAAACTTACCAATCTGCAAGTTGGCCTTTTTGCCGCAGTACAAGAATTGACCAGTGTACATGCCCTCAGGGGCAATGAACAGCTCCTTCCTGGTGCCGAACTTGTAAGCGTCCCTGAAATGGACGACAGCAAGGGGTGCACCACGACCGGGATCGTGGACGATGTCCTTCACAACACCTTTAATGTAACCATGACGCTCGGCGAAGTCGAGCGAACGCAACTTTGGCGCTCCCTTCCTCCTCTTCGTGTGGGACTTGAATACGGATCCCGCACCTTTACGCTGTGCACGAATAACACGTCCCATCTCGGAATGACTGTAAGCACGAGGCACAAAATCAAACACTAATTCTCACCAGGTTATGTCGAGAAACGGTGAATGATCCGTATAACCTCTCAACCTCAAACACAACGTAAACATTGCATTAAACACACTTGCATTCCGAAATATATGAGAAGGCAAATGCGTGGACATGTTGTACGTGTTTTGCAGTTGTTCTTCAGGTCGGATGGTGAAGAAAATCCATGATTTCGATGGATTTTGGTTCCGAAGCTGGAACACGACTTACCGTGCTTATGTTGGGTGACTGAAAGGACGTTGTTGTGTATTTCTTGTACCACGTGTGCTGCCCTCTGGCGCTAGTGTCGCGGCCAGCTGCCAAAAGTTAGCAAAGTTGTATACACAAGATAATTTAATTTTATAATTTCAAAAATACACTAGAAATGTTAAAGTTACGTTATATATTAGTTACAATAAATTACATGTAATATAAGAATCGCGATCAGCTTCAGAGAATCTATAAATATCGATGCGAATGTAAAGTTGGGTTGCTTGAAGTAACATGTTTAAATAAAACAAAATTCTGGGTTTCACAATGTAATTCAGGAAAATTCTTAAACATATAATTTTCATTTATTTTCTTCACTTTATTATTATCTATTAGACAAATAATCTATTCAGTTTCAAATTGTTGTGAGGGTTGCAATTATTTATTATTGAAATGCGCCATCTCCTGTAAGCAAAAATAACTATTTTATTTAGGTTAAATTTAGTTTCCCGCTCTTTTTAATTCAGTTGGATTTCCATCCTTCGTGTAGTTTTGTGAATGAATTTTACAAGAAAATTACACATTTTTACTTCTTCTGTGTTGTTTTAAACTAATACAATGGAAGATGAGCCGAGTACATTATTATTATTCGAAAAATGTTCCGTATTGAAATTATTTCGATTTTAGTGCCCGGTGAAGAGCCAAGAGCAAAGCGCCAGAAGAAAGATAAAGGTGGCCGTTTCGCAGCTCTAAAAAAGCTAAAAGATCTACAGGAACGTCGATCGAAAAACAAATATGAGGTTGATAACATTGATAATGTTTACGATGTTGTTGATGAGAGAGAATACTCTAAGAGGGTTTTGGATCGACAGGAAGAAGATTGGATTGTTGATGATGGTAATAATTATCAGTAGTATGTTTCTTCATTATAAACTTATTGTTGTTTTCAGAGGGCTGTGGTTACGTGGAAGATGGTAGAGAAATCTTTGATGATGACTTGGATGCTGAGTCAATCGCAAATGAATCTCAAAAGAAAGGCAGAGGTGCTAAAAGAAAGAAGAAACATATTTCAGAGAATGCTGGACGAGGGAAATTGCAAAACTTAATTTCAAATATGCCAGCCAAGAAGAAGGAAGAAAAACTGGAAGATGATGATATTCTTTCAGATATTATTAATGAAATTGATAATCCCACTACTTCAAATGTAACTGCTTCAGGTGGTTTGAAAGTGAAACCAAAGCAGCGGTTTTCCTTGATTGATCAGAAAAGAGCTGCGAATATGTATGCCAGAAGTTTTGCAAAGCCCAAGGTTCAGACGCCTTTGTACATGGATGATCCTGTAGTTGAACCAGAAAAACCTAAAACAAATGAAGATGATGAACTTATTAAAGATGCAACGGAAACCCCCGCTGATGATATCGAAAAGGAAATAACTATACAAGAACCAGAAGTTAAGAAAAACTTACTCTTTACAATAAAAGAAACGAAAAAGCCTGAACCTGCTAAAGTGGAGGAAGTTACATTGGTAATATTGACTTTTAAAAAATTTCAAAGTAAATAAATTTAGTCCTTATAACATTGTTACATTAAGTTGACAATTTGTAGCCTGAAGATACATTTGCTGATATGGATTTTGATGATGATTTTGACTTTGAATCAATTGATGCCATGGAGGAGACAGCACCAACGAAAGCTGTTCCTGAGATTACCGAAGAGCAACTATTGCAAGGTTATACCTTCAATGGTGAAATTTCTCAAGAGGTGGATGCTTTGGACATGTCTGATGTTCCACAGTCTTCCGAAGAAAATGGTAAAAATGTTTTTCGATTCTTCTGGTGGGATGCGTATGAAGACGAACGTAATCAACCAGGTGTTGTTCTGTTGTTTGGAAAAACATTCAACGAAGTACAGAAGAAGTTTATTAGTTGCTGTGTGGTTGTTAAAAATATACAGAGGAAAGTTTATTTGTTACCACGCCCATATGTAAGTTACACATTGAGTCTAAAGTCCTTTTAGTGCATTAATTTTGGTTCGTTGGTAGTTATTAGATAAGAATGGGAAAGAAACAGATAAACCTGTATCAATTATGGATGTTTATCAAGAATTCAATGAGGATGTGGCGAAGGTTTATAATATGTCGTCGTATAAGTCAAAAAAAGTGACAAAAAAGTACGCGTTTGATTCTAATGTGCCGGAGGAGAGTGAATATTTGGAAGTTAGATTTGAGGTATGTAAATTTTTCTTATTTATTTCAATGTAGATACTGTTCTGATGGGTAATTGTCGTTATCTTGTAATGAGTATAGTAACGTATACAGGACTAATTTCTTTATTTTACAAGTATTAGATATATTTCATATTTATTTATTCTTCTTGTAACATGGCAACCTTGTGCTCTTTTGACCCGTGGGGCAACTATTGTCTTCACTTTACTGACATTTAAACTTTTTCAATTTTTGACGGTACGCATAGAAGTAAATTTGATTCAACTCACTCGGAGGGGTTCACCCTTGAAGCAAAATTGGTGCCCCCCTGGGGCTACTACCAAAATATGAGGGCATTAGAAATATATTCGATGGGCTGCGGGCCTGTGGAATCAATCAAGGTTTAATTAGATTTCTAAAAATTGTCGGCACACTTTTTGAACTTCTTTAGGAGTGAAACCACTCACATGGGGAATGAAGACTATTGAAATTGTTGACACAATGCGCGATTTTTGCACTAGTTCTAAGTGTGGGTAAAAATGTACAAACAACATCCTTTACCACTGAAGTGGTGTAAGAAAGAAATTTTAGTATGTTTCATCCTATCCAATCTGACTGCGCCACTGATTGCATGCAAGTCCGTGTTTTACCATAGATTCGGGAGCTCACGGAGGACTGTAATTGCTTGTTAAATAGGGAAACCAAGTTGTGGGTGCGGGTAAAAAAATAATGACTAGAAATAAATTTATTTGCGCCATCTACATTTGTGATAGGTTCGCTGCTTAATATAGAAGGTGTAATCGGCGTTGTTTCAAAATAATGACGGTAAACGTACGCATGGACAAAATAGTATATTGTGCAATAAGCATGGAAAGGACATTCCATGCGAGTTGTACACTATACTTTTTCTACAGCTATTATCTGAGAAAATGATAATTTCTTAATCGAAAACGATTCTGAAATGTGTTCATTATAGGACAAAAGTAGTAAAACAACAGTTATATCGCGGGACAAAAGCAAATCAAGCCTCTCTACTCCTCTCTACTTATCATGCCGATAATGACAACCTGGTTAGAAATTTAAACTATTTTATGCTAATTACAATTGCGTTAATAGGCGAAATTTATCGAATGAGAAATGACGTACATTAATTTAAATAAAATTTTTGAAGGGTAAATACAATTTCCACGAACAAAAATTCCAAACATTCTCACACGTTTTCGGAATGAATAGCTCGTTTTTGGAGATTTTCCTGCTCGATCGCAAAATCAAAGGCCCATGTTGGTTGAACGTCTCAAATTTTGAAGTGGCTACAAACCCATACACTCACACAAGCCAAGAAATTCGTTGCTCTAAACCATTGGATGTTGCCGTACTGGAGTCTACTCGTCCTGTACCACCTCCTCCTCTGGTTGTGATGGCGATAAACATCAAAGCTGGTGTCAGTCCGAAGTCAAGCGCAAATGAAATCGCTTTAATTTCTTGTATGATAAACAACCGATATCATCTAGACAAACGAGCACCAAATCCTCCATATCACGAACATTTTTGCGGTATGTTTATTTTTTAATTATTTATAAAGGTACTTATTAAACTTTTTTTCTAATAGTGGTAACAAAACTGACCCACAATGCATTTCCTAGCAACATGCACGTTGCACTATCAAAGTATAAACAAACCAGAGTGCAAAAAATGGATTCTGAGAAAGCCCTACTAAATTATTTCATGACACAGTTTACAAAGATCGATCCCGATCTGATTGTTGGGCATGATTTGAACGGTTATCAATTCACAATCCTCGCAGACCGTTTGCAGTTTGTTAATGCAACGAATTACAGTCGTCTTTCACGTATTAAACGACCGAATGGCCCGAAACTATTTGAACGCTTTCTGTTTAGTGGAAGGCTTGTATGCGATGTTAAACTGAGCGCCAAGGAATTAATCCGATGTCGATCTTATGATTTGGATTCGCTGTGTCATACTGTACTGAAAATACCTGAAGGCCAACGCGTCGAGATAGAGCCAGAAAACGTTCCTCTCATGTATGAATCCACAATGGAATTGTTTAAATTCATTTCGATTACTATGCAGGATACTGCATACTTGCTGAGGATGATGTTCGAATTGAATGTGATGCCTTTAGCTTTACAAATTACAAACATCGCAGGAAATGTTATGTCGAGGACCTTAATGGGAGGTCGTTCAGAGAGAAATGAATTTCTGCTCCTGCATGCCTTCAGTGAAAAAGACTACATCGTTCCTGAGAAGGTTATTAAGAAGAAAGAGGAAGTTTCCACGTCAAAACGAAAGAAACCGACGTATTCTGGAGGTTTAGTTCTTGATCCAAAAGTTGGTTTCTATGATAAACTGATCCTTCTTATGGATTTCAACTCTTTGTACCCAAGTATCATTCAAGAGTATAATATTTGCTTCACCACAATGCATGATATAAATGATATGGAGACTGAGGCGTTAGAATTGCCTGATAAAAGTTTACCTCCTGGTATTTTGCCTACAGAAATTCGTAAACTAGTGGAAAGTCGTCGGGAGGTTAAAAAATTGATGAAAACTCCTGATTTATCTCACGATTTGAAACTCCAGTATAACATTCGACAAATGGCGTTGAAGTTAACTGCTAATTCAATGTATGGTTGCCTAGGCTTTAGCAACTCACGATTTTTCGCCAAGAAACTTGCTGCTTTGGTTACACAAAAGGGCCGAGAAATCCTCACGGTAACTCGAGATGTCGTACAGAAGCTTTCCTATGATGTTATCTATGGAGACACCGATAGTATCATGATAAACACAAAAATAGCCGACTTTGATCAAGTTTTCAAAATTGGAAAGAGTATCAAGCAAGAGATAAACCAAATGTACAGACAAGTCGAGCTGGATATCGACGGTGTGTTCAAATATTTATTGCTTTTGAAAAAGAAGAAATACGCAGCTGTTCTACTCTCAAAAGGAAAAGATGGAAAACTTATCGAAGTGCAAGAGCATAAAGGTTTGGATATTGTCCGTAGAGATTGGTCCCAATTAGCTGCTCAAGCCGGTAGATCTATACTCAATCAAATTTTATGTGAGCAGTCAACGAATGATAAAATAGATAATGTTATGAAGTATTTGACGAAGATTAAGGATGATCTGGAAGCTAAAGTTGTGCCGATGAACCTGCTTATTATTACGAAGCAGTTGACGAAAGATCCAAATCAGTATCCGGATAAAAACTCACTTCCTCATGTCTTGGTTGCATTGCGACATAATAAAAGCAAGGGGAAGAAGTTTAAGGCTGGTGATACGGTGCCGTATGTGATTTGTAAGGATGGTACCACGAATGCTGCTACACAACGAGCTTATCTTCTCGATGATTTAAAAACGAATGCAGAATTGAAGATTGATGATGAGTACTACTTGGCACAGCAGATTTATCCTGTAGTTTCGAGAATTTTGGAGCCCATTGAAAGCGTGGATCCCTATCAGATTGGTAGTTGCTTAGGTATTGATGTAAAGGTCATCAAGAAACCGGCGGAATCATCCGAGAATCAGTTGGTCTTCACTGAGATTAAGCGATTTAATGCACTCGCGAGAAATTGCAAGGCCTTCGAATTTAAGTGTTTGGCTTGTAATATTACCAACATAGTGGATACGGACAGTGAGCAGGTGTTGGAGGCTTGTGGTAATCCGAATTGCAACACACGACCAGTAGAATATGTCGCTTACATTAAAAATCAGCTCATACAGATTATTAGGAAATATGAGAAGAAATATTATAAGAATGAATTCACCTGCGAGGATCCATCCTGTACTGTCAATACATTCAAACTCCCACAGCGTTTTGCTGGTCAGAATCCAGTTTGCACCAAGTGCAATCAAGCTGTGATGTATAAAGTTTACTCGGAGGACGAATTATACGCGCAGTTGGTTTATTTCCAGAAGATTTTCGACTTGTCCAAAAAACCTAAACGTAAGTTGAAATGTTTTTATTTTAAGAGATCGTATAACTATCTGCGCCGCGTTTCAGCAGAATGATGCACTAAAGTATAAACAATTTTTTTAATGAATTATTTAATATAAACAAAGCTTATAAATGACTTATTTACTTACAATTAGATTTATTTACGAAGTCTTAAAATATCACTTATATTTTATATTTCCTTTATTAATTAATCTTTAATTTATTTTTTAACTGATCTTTATTTTAACTTCATATAGTAGTAGTATGACCTTTAATGGCATTCATCCTTTACACCATTTTACATTTTGCTGCCAATAGACTTCACAAAATAAATAAATAAAACAAAAATATAATCCATAACAATAAGACAAAAGGAAGTAAATTAAGCACATGTGCAACTATCATGCTTTTTTGAAAAAACTCAGTTTTTCGGAACCTCAACATATACTTCGCCTTCGTGGTCTTTCCTTCCACCCTCCCTACTTGGTCATCCCTCTCCTCTGTTTCGATTTCTCCTTCACAAGTTGTCTCAGTATTGTGACACTCTCCCCTCCCTCTCCCAACCACTCCCTTACGTTCCCCTTCTTACATCCCAAATCATTCAGCCCTTCGCAGACACACAGATGCTCCCAGGTATCCACCCCACCTCGACATATCACACATTCCATATATTCGTTCCCCATCCACACCTTTCTTCCTTGTTCCTCGCTCCCACACCTTGCCCTGGCCATAACCCGTTTGTCGTCGGCGTTCATTCTTACTTTATGTAATTTTTGCTTTAAAACTAATCGAAAATATCTTTTAGGTGCTGATCGAGGCCTTGAATCTGCCTACAATATGCTAAAGGAAGTCGTAGATAAGTTTATAAAAGTGAGCGGTTTTGCGACAGTGAATCTCTGTGAATTATTCAGCTTATTTAATGTGAACAAAACGGTGAAAGAAGAGATGCAAATTGATGCAACGCAGGTGTATGGCGATGTTGGTGAAGATATCTAAGCCATTGCGAGTGCATCCAGTTTTTAAGCGGTTTTAACTGTTTTATGCGTTTTGAAAGTACGATGCACCGGAAACTGGGAAACAATGACTTTTCTTGATTGTTGTTTTCCTGTTTCAGTGTATACGGTGCAACTTGATAGTTAAATTATACTCAAATACGATTAGTTTTGAGTTTGAACTATGTTTAAGTGAAGTGTTGTATGTAAGTTTTGTATCTAATAATGAATTATTACCTATAAACTATAATAAATAACTCGGAATAATATTTGGTCTAGTTTGTCTAATAAATGAATGTGTTTGTGTAATGAACATATTTTTTAAATATAAAATTTATTAATTTTTTTTTATAAGTAATTGAAATCAAAGTGTCAATGATATTAAACAAAGTATGATGTTCTGAACATTTGACAGTGTGTTGGTATCTATTAGTGTTAGAAAGGGAGGTCATTGGGGTTCTGATATCGAAAGGAATGGTAAGCTTATAAAAGCATCGAAGCTCCAAAGTTTGGTTATTCCCCGATTGGCCACTTTTAGCTGCTACAGTTGGTAAATTTATTCCATTCTTCGCTCAATTGACGGCTGTTAAAATTGAAAAATGTAATGAAGTATTTTAGGTAAATGTTTTGACAGACGCACAGTATTTTTCTGATGATTTTCAATAATATTTGATTTGCAGATATATTTGGTCATCCAACACGTGATTGTTTAGGCATTAGAAGCAGCGGCAATTTGACAAGATTCGACTGATTGTTGGGTTGCATAAGTGGACAACAAGCGTCTTGATCACAAAAGTAGACAAAGAAACTGCATTTGTTTGCGATGATCAGTCGTGTTCGTGCATTGGTGGCGCATCGCTAAGATTTGACACTGTCACTGCGATTGCTAATCAGCTAAATGTCATTTATGGTATTTAATGTTACCTAAATTTTTCGTCAAATCCGATTATTCATCTAACAAATCCCCTAGTGTTAAGATCGCGTACTAAGAGCGGCGGAAAATTGTGATCGTGCGCAAAACGCGAACCCGAACGCAAGCAAGCGGAGCGCGCTCGCGGCATACAGTGAAGACATTGCGTGCGCGCAGCCGCATAACGCAGTTGCCAGTTGTGTGGAGCGGTGAGCCGCAGCATCGACGCCTTTTGTGCTTTTGCCAAAGACTCTGGATACTTTTAGATTAGGGGACCTTAAAAACTAAGAACTTCTAATCAACGTACTGCTTTGTAGTAATATGAGTAATGCACCCAATCAAAATGGATCAGGTCTAGAGCAGCAGGTGAGTGAACAAAAAGCACACTTTGTTTTTCAATCCCCAATCCGGCTGATATATCGCGAGGCAGCAATTTCCATGCGAACCAGGCAACGGTATAGTGTGATTGCTAGTTGTTGCGGCATGATGGTGTTCGTTCTCGGGGCGATTTGAGTGCCGTTCTGTGTGTGCCCCCGCGTTTGTGTTTCTGTCCATGTGTAGGCCGCGCGCGAGTGCCAAGATTTGCTGTGTGCCTGTTCGACTCCACGTTTTGCGGAGTTGCCGACCCGGAAGCCCCGAATAATGGAGGTCGGGTGCGCTTTTGCTCGTCTGTTGGTTCCTTGGCTTTACAGTATCGATCCACACGTCCGCTGCCTTTTCAAGTTCAATGTGGCGCGTGTTCTGTGGGCCGTGCGAAGCTGTGGCGAAATGTTGCGGTTTGGGCGCAATCGCACATGATGACACTCGCGGAATGTCCCAGCGACGCGCGGTCATACATCAATGTCGCCGTTTCGCCATCGCTCCCGAACGGCCACACACCGGCACTGTGCGCTAATGCTGCTGCTGCATGCAGCCATTGTTTGCATTTGTCTCTCTGTGAATCATAGATATAAGCAATGTTGGGCCAAGTAGACGACAACGTTACTACGCGTAATTTGAGTTTTTGCGACTTTCGGTTTGATTTTTATTGGTAACTTTTGTTGAAATCCCGGTGTCTAACTCCCGGCTCGAAATGTCAATTTTCACGGCCCAGTCATAAAGTCACTTAACAGTTTTCTTATTAGTAGTTGCTCAGGGGAGCATAATTTGGGAAATGAGGTTTGCCCCGTGGGCCCCCCTCGTCAATTTACCAGATTATTAAAATTGCGAACCACCTAAAGGTAAGAATTATATATTTAGCCCCAGTTAACTTTTGAGTTTAATATCCCTGCTTCTGATGGTAATTAAGCCATACCTGGATGTAGCTAAATTTTAAAATAGTTTAAGGGACAGCTGCCGACTTTGCTGAAGTAGTAAGGTATCTGAAGATAGTTTTAAAGAAAGTCAGAAAAAATAACCTATTGCGTCTTTGCTACTGTTTTCGGTTCTTCAGGTTTGCTTTTTATTGACATATTTTTTGAAATACCGGCACTTTCCATTAACCGAACATTTGCGAAGTTGTCTACTGACTCGCTTAGAATCTTTGCAGTATTCAGGATGACCTGCCTGCAATGGTTTCATCAGCGGTAAGACTGATCAAGGAAAAGACACAAGAGTGTATATTGTGCATAACAAGGACTAAATATTGTAAACAATCCTGAAAAATCACCGTTAAGCACTTGTCTACGAGAGTTGCAGATTGAGTTAAGCAGAAAAGGGCAGAAAAGTTTTATTATTCATCTCAGAAAGTTATCTAATCCTCTTTGTTTTTTTTTTCAGTTTGCTGTTCTGGACTTGCAGGGCCGCGGAGGCAGCAGCGGCGGCAGGTACATCCCACCCCATCTTCGCAATAAGTCCGCCTACCCGACCACTCCGGATTCGCGCGAGTCACGCGAATCGCGCGGCGGCGGCAGTCGCGGCTACAGCCGCGGCGGCAACGACAGCCGGGGAGCGCGTGATTCACGCCAGGGCGACTTCTCCAGCTTCAACACTCGTAATCGACGCGACTACCAGAACGGTGATTCGGGCGAGCGCGATAGCTGGAGCCGGGGCGGCAGCCGCTTTTCGGATCGCGATCGCGACATTCCGCGCAATGATCGCTGGCAGGATCCTCCGGAGAAGCGTAATGATCGCTGGAGCGAGGGCGGCAATAGCGACAGCCGCGGTGGCTCGGCTAACAGCCGCTGGAACGAGAGCCGCGAGGGTGGCGGCGGAGGCGGTGGACGGCGCTCCGACGCTGACTGGACCGTACCGCTGCAACGCGACGAGCGCCTCGAGGTCGAGCTGTTCGGATCAGGCAACACGGGCATCAACTTTAGCAAGTATGAGGATATCCCAGTCGAGGCGACTGGTGATAAAGTCCCGCATCACATCTCATCTTTTGAGGAAGTACAGCTGACAGAGATCATAAGGCAAAATATTGCGTTGGCCCGCTATGATGCGCCTACACCGGTGCAGAAGTACGCGATACCGATTATTCTCAGCCGCCGCGATTTGATGGCCTGTGCGCAGACCGGCTCCGGCAAGACGGCCGCGTTTCTCGTGCCGATTCTCAATCAGATGTACGAGCATGGCCCGCCGAACATCAATCACAGCCGCAGCTACCGCAGAAAGCAGTATCCGCTGGGATTAGTCCTCGCGCCTACCCGCGAACTTGCGACTCAAATCTACGACGAGAGCAAAAAGTTTGCTTATCGTTCACGTGTACGCCCATGCGTTGTGTAAGTATCTCGAGCACAATACAGTAAGTACAGTGCGCCTTACCCAAATGTAATCACAACAGAATTTCGTAATTTCGATTGATAATATCTCAGGCGAATCAAAAATTGACCTGTCTGTCCCTCAGACATTCCAGATTAAATGGAAAACTCGATTTTTTCAAGTCTGAAAGGAATATATTCTGTGATTTAGGATTTCGTTAATACATATTACCCTTAACATGAATGCGAACTATTTTAGTTGAAATAAATATTTGGGTATGTGAACAATTCATATATGATAATTTAATATTAGTTTAAAGTTGTACCAGTCTCGTATATATATATATAAGTCTATGGGAATGCCCTGCATTAATACCTGATATCAACGTCCTTATCAATTAACCACAATAATGCATAATCAATTTTGTTTTTCATTTGTTTAGTTATGGTGGATCTAATGTCGTCGATCAGATGAAAGACTTAGACCGCGGTTGTCATTTGCTGGTGGCGACGCCTGGCCGTCTCCTCGACATGATCGAGCGCGGCAAGATTGGGCTGGACCATTGCCGCTTCCTCGTGCTGGACGAGGCTGATCGCATGCTGGACATGGGCTTCGAGCCTCAAATTCGCAGCATTCTCGAGAAGGACTCGATGCCGCGCACTGGCGATCGCCAGACGCTCATGTTCTCCGCGACGTTCCCGTCGCCTATTCAGTTGCTCGCGCGGGACTTCCTCGACAACTACATTTTCTTGGCCGTCGGCCGCGTCGGTAGCACCTCCGAGAATATCACGCAAAAGGTTGTGTGGGTGGAGGATCACGATAAGCGCTCATTCCTCTTGGATTTGCTGAACGCTGCCGATCTGACGCATCCGTCGGCTGAGTCGCTCACGCTGGTCTTCGTCGAGACGAAGAAAGGCGCCGATCAGTTGGAGGATTTCCTTCATGAGGACGGTTATCCGGTGACTTCCATTCATGGCGATCGTACTCAGCGTGAGCGTGAGGATGCTCTTAGGCAGTTCAGGTATAAAACAATTATTTAGTGTCCCTTCCAATTGTTTAATGTCAAATGGAACAATGATAAATTATATGTCTCTATTTTGACCTTTTCACTATTAATAACTTTGATGAAATATTCGTGTCATTGAGTAATCTGTTTACGTATGAACGACTTAGATTTCAAACAACTACAAAGAGATTTAAGAAAACAGATTGCGAATCAATGAGGGCTCATGAGCAAATCGATCACGGATCTTTTTAATTATGACAAAACTGGTAAAATACATTAGGATAGTAATGCAGACATTATCTTCGGAATTTTTAATCTTTCATTTTTTCATTTGTAGTACATATGTTGATTAAATGTTAGAATGTTTGACTAACTTAATATAACTAATTTTAGATCTGGGCAAACACCAATTTTGGTTGCCACTGCTGTGGCTGCCCGTGGTTTGGATATTCCTCATGTGAAACACGTTATCAACTTCGATTTACCTTCCGATGTAGAAGAGTACGTGCATCGTATTGGTCGTACCGGCCGTATGGGAAATCTTGGTAAGGAAAATCTCATTTAAGCAACTATCGATATTTAAAGTCGATCGACATTTTAGTTCGGTACTTGCAGATGCCGATACTTTGCCAATGGCCGTTTTTAGCTATCTGCTAACATTACGGCAATATCAAAACATATTGATACTTAATGCAATTTTGATCCTCCCCCAAGTTATAATATTTTTGACTTATAATAGTTTTATGCGTCTCACTAATTAGTATATTTCACATGTATAGGTTTGGCCACTTCGTTCTTCAACGACCGCAATCGTAATTTAGCGTCGGCGATGTTGGATCTGTTGGCGGAGGCCAAGCAGGACGTGCCCTCGTGGCTAGAAAGCGTCGCCGCCGACGGTCGATGCGGCGGTTCCGGACGACGCAGCGGCAAGGGACGCTTCGGCGGCGGCGGGTTCGGCGCGCGCGATTACCGTCAGCAATCGGGCGGCTCCGGTTCCGGATCCGGCGGCGGGCAACGTCAACGCAGCGGTGGCAGTGGTGGCTATGGCGGGAACAACGGTTATGGTGGTGGCGGTAAGCGCAACAGAAATAGTACATCTCGTGAAAGTCGTAATTTTTATTAAATCATTGCATGTTCAAACATTCGAACACAATCCATCCGTGTTTTATTTTGCGTAGCATGGGAGAGTTGTATTGTTCGTGCATGTGCATCATATTTGATAAATCATCGTTTTTTTTACGTTTTCATGTTTTATGTGCTATCTGATTATCTTTTTTCCAAAATTTTATAATCATGTGCAGGCAGGTTGATTAATTTCGTGTAACTTGTAGGTTTTTATGGCAGCGATAGAGGCGGTTACGGCGGCAACTACAACAATTCTGGCGGCCGTGACGACTGGTGGGAGAATTAGGAAAATTTCCACTAAAACGCCATCATTTACATTTACCTACCCCCCTCAAATACAAATCAAGTAAGACGACACCCACAACTACTTACCTTTTTAGTAGATGCTTTATCCAGGACACAAAACCAGTTCTAGAACAAAAATCGACAACAACAAAAACATGAAAATTTTAATTAGTCTCTCTTTAACTACGGGACGTTTTTTCGACGACAATGCCGATCAAATATGCCAGACAGTTAAATGTCAAATCACCGAACCGAACAACGCAAATTGTTTGCTAAAAATCTGAAGAGAACACTTACCAAACACACGAGTTTCCAGTTTCCAAAAAGAAGTATCGCAATGCGTCCTGGATTAGACATGCATCAATTGTTTATCAGCAAATATAACCTAATGATAATAATATATTAAATAGTTGGACATTTTCATGAAGTATAATTGTAGGTGACTTAGCGAGTCGCTTAAGTTAGTAGCAAGTTATTTTAAGCAACTGCAAAAAAATGGAATAATAACTTTGTATCTATTCTTACTTCAACTACACTTTTGATTTACTCTTTTTTCGACTTCATCATACGAAAAAAAAGCACACGAGTAATGAAATATTTGCAAAAAAAAGAAGAAAAAATACATGGTGGTTCTGAGCAGAAAATTTCGGGAAATTCTGCTCGAATACTGGAGTTTGAGCGCCTCAACAAAGACGAAAATCAATCATATCGTACATGACACGATAATGTAAGGACTACCTAGATAACATTTCATTTTAATAATATATTTTGCTATCCCGAATTTGAAACATTACACGAACATTACACACAATTTCGAAAAAGCGTACAAAAAGAAAAACTGATGCTGACACTACTGAAATCCGAGCTTACATAGAATGCGTCCTCTTTTTATTGTATGAAAATCTTTGATTGCTGTCGTTTGGTAAAGGTATAAACACGACGGTTTTGCAACGAATCTGATAGGACGCCGAATATTGTAAGCCCAGGGAAGACATAAACCTAAACAAATACTATAAACACTAGCGTTTAACTAAAAAACAAACAAAAAAGAATTTAATACGAGAAGAGTAAAACGGAGACAAAGAGAGCCAAAAGCGGCAAGGAGAAATAATGAGCAAGCAAACTAAACGAAAATGCGCGTTGCAGTTACAGCTGTTGAACGCTAAGAGTATTCTGTTATACACGACTGTGATATATTTCCAATCTTAGAAATATGATATGAATAGTTAAATTTTTATCAATTATTATTAATGATTGATGAATAAAATACGGCACAAAAAGTGTGTGTGGCGTGAGGCGGAGCGCCCGCGAGCAGAGCTGAGTTGGCAGTCGTTCTATGTTCCCTTGTACATAAGGGTGGGATATAATCTTAGCGTATGTAAAAATAGGACTATTTAAAGGAAAAGAAGGTGTTGGCGAAACGTGGCGATAGAACGTGGGAGGATGAAATGCAAAACAACACACACCCATCATTGTTTGGTAATCAGTTTGACGTGGCATAGCTTTTATGATTACCATTTCGTCAATTTCACATTTCAATTGAACAAAGTTGCTCAACATTGGGCAAATTTGACTGCATATACGACGATTGAGTGAACTTGAAGATTTTTCCCTAGGTTTAAACACATTTCGTTTATTTCGCAAATTTCACCTTAAATGGTTCCTGATCGAATTTTTGTTTGTTAATGTCTAACAAATCGCCTCTTTTTTATTTTTTGTTTAGTAATACTATAGAGTAAGGAGAAGTAGTGTTAATTTTGCGGTTTTAGTGGAGTTTCTTCGTTTTGTATAGAGTAATCATCAGATCAATACCATCGATTGCTAGCGCGAGTTTTACATCTGTCCCCATCGCTTTGATTTTGTTTAAAGAATTCGTCGCGCGTGGTAGCGGACATTGAAAGGACTAAAAAACGGAAAACAATTATGAAATTATAACTGCATAGTACAAAGCGATATTATAATTAATCGTTTATTACTAGTTTTTGCCGCAATTGTCTGCGGCGCGAATTGCATAACAAAACTATTTATATTTATTTATAATATAATTAAATTATGGGCATATATGTATTTGTGGGGTATCGAGCTCTATGAACGGCCTTCTTTTTCTACAAATCGCAACCAATTTTTTGATTAAATATTTAATATTCTGTGATAACAGTTAGAAACTTGTGCCTATTTCTAATCATACACAAACAAATTAAAGGTATGTGACTCTTGTTGCTGTACGAAAGAAATACGGAACGCGATCGCCTCTCTCACTTTTTCTCCTTCCAATTGATTGGTGGAGAATTGCGATCAAGAAAACAATTTTATGACTTTTATCACAATCGTTCTTATTTGGAAAAAATATACTGCTACATGTTTAATTCTGTAATACTACTTAAACTAGATGACCAGAAGAATACGAATATGTTCAGAAAACGGAGAAAATCAAGTAATCACAAAGGTAACATTAACAATTTGAGCTGTGACTGCAACTTTCGTGTAAAAACAATGAGATTATGAAAAAAAAAAAACAATCATCGACGTATCCGGTTTGAAGACGATAAGACGGATGGGTGACACGGTAATTAATGTGTTAAACATGTGTAATTTAAATTCCGAGGAAACGACCCTTTAATTGTGGGATGGCAAAATGCTGAGTGCTCTTGTAATTTGTCTCTTTCAAGTGAAAAAACACAAAAACAAAATTAAACAAAAAAAAACTAATAATATTTAATTTTTTAAGAAGTCATGTCTTTTTTGAAACTTATTTGATGCATTTAATTATAAAATAAATAAAATTCAATTTAACTGTGTTTTATTTTGCACTTTTGTGAAATGTGATGGAAAAAATTTAAATTGACCTACTTATACGAACATGGGGGCGTAAAGTATAAACAAACTCGTACGAAGATTCCCGAATTGATGTTAAAATTGGAAACTTAATTCAGAGAGGGCATTTGCGTTCATCCGGCGAACAAGAATAAAATGAAACTACGATATTTTCTGAAACTATCAGCAATGACGAGGGACAAATTAAATCTACAACCAACGCAATGCGTGTTCCCACCTGCCAAATCCGTAATATTTATATTAGTTTTTATTTCATGTTTAATCGGTTGTCTCATAAATAAATATGTGCTTATTTGGTTGTCTATAATAAAACATGAATTTTTATTATATAAAAATAGTGTTCTCTTGGCAGCCTTTATAAACAAAGGAAGTATCAAAATAAATATTAGAAATCATTTATTTAGATATGGAATTACGCTTTCTCACTCTTTGGAAGTGTTCCATTCATTATACCATAAAATAAATAGTGTATATTGCGTGTTGCATGGTAAGTGAAAACTTGAGTTTCGAACGATTTGTACTTTGCACCGAACGATTTGTAAGTGTGCAGGACGTGCTTCACTCATATAATGTATTTATCAATACTATTTTCGTGTTATTTTAAAAATTGTTTCTCGTGCATAGATAAACACTGAATGTTTACCTATGTACAGATAAAGTAAAGTGCAAATAAAAACGGTTTCCTTTAGCGTATTGATATAAAATATTTTTTAAAGGAAACATCTACTTATCTATTTTTATTATCCAGAATTACTAATGAGAAGTTAGAAAACAAGCAGGATTTTATCATATCTGGTTTTTATATCAGATCTGTGACCAACTCACGTATCTTTAAAATGATTGGTTAGATTTGAAAAATATTCATCGTTATCAATATAAACTTTAATCGTTTATTATTTGTTTCTAATCAGTGTTTGTTTATGTGCGTTGATTGTTTAATCAAATAGCATTTAATTGCCCTTTGTCAATCAAAAAGTAAAAAACTACGTGATATTGTTTTTGCGTTTATAATTGTACATCACTTGACGCAAGCAACCAAAGTTGCATGCATTTATCTTTTTCTAGACTTTTAACTTAAACGGTACTCGTGTGTAACTATGCATAAATAAATAATTGTGACGCTGAATATGATTGTTAAGTGAACAATTCAGATATTCCTAAATGGTTCACATTCTTTCATAAAAGCTTTATGAATTTATGTTGAATTAATAATATCCTAATCACTAATTAATTTCAGCTAGAATAATTACGAATATATAGACGTTGCGAAGATCATTGTTTATTTAGTAATTTTGTGTCATTTTTGATTTTATTTTCATTTATTTTCTGAAATTGTTTATATTCAGTAGTAATTTAGTTGGTGGTGCGATTCGATTTGTAAATAGATTATTTGAAGTGTGTATCTAGATAATTTCAATATACTTTCAATTTATATAATAATAGATAGATTGTTCAAAAGGAACATAGTAAAATTACACCATAAGCATGATTGTAATTCAATAACGTAAGTGATCCAATGATATTCTAGGAATAAAATCTAATTGTAAGAGAGCTTACTTATCTGACTTTGAATACAATATAGGTATCCTGCTGTTTTGTTTTTAAAATGTATACACTTTGCGGAGTTAGATCCGTCGCGTCGTTCCCTATTCTCCCCATGCCTAAAAATATTCAAAATAAGTTCAAAGTTGCGAACTTCTTAAACGAGTACAATTAGTTACATAAATATTGATAATATTTTCTTAAAATAGTTTTCATAAATAGGTAAGGGAATGATAAAAAACAGGAAGCTATTTCTTAATTTTAAAATATTTCTGAATATCTTCAATTTCCTTTGATGCAACGCTATTCTTCTGTATATATTACAAAATTATTTTCTTAATTTAAATGACTTATTGTTAATGGTGTCTAAGGGATCAAATTAAATTGAATAATCGTTTTAAATTAATTTAACTGTTCAAAAAACAATAGTACAAATATTCAGGACCATTTGACACTTTTGATTTACTTATGATGCATATTATGCATATTACCACGTACCACTATAGTAAGTACTGCATCAGGATAGATTATTTTAAAATAGTTCGTCAAAATATTTAAGATAATCTGAAATACACTAGACTTCGCTTAATCAAGATACCTGCTAATCGGAATAACAAGCAGTTATTAAGGTCACATCATAAGGAACGGAATCAAAATCCACGAAGTAATGTAAATTTACTTCCGTTTTATAGGACCACATTCCATTTAATCAGGACAATAAATGCATCTGCCGGGCTGGGATTCATATTTGTTTCCATGGGATTCACATGTACATATGGTAACGATGATTTGGTGTTTTGAATCGATATAGGGCTCCTAATAGTTTCCTCCTTAAAGAATAGATCACTTACAAATTAAATAATTCAGGATAGTGGAGATGAATATGTAGATTTGTGTTTTATTTTGCTGAAATATCTATACTTTCAAATTTTGTAAATATGAATTCAATGATGGTTATAACGTCGAAAGAAACACTGTGGTAAAACACCTTAACACCATAAGACTATCGTTCCAGTCATTATGCGGATCAAAATTGCAATATGTTCAAATATGTTACTATTATGAACACTAAATGACCTATTTTTGTGCTATATCATTGATAAAATTAACTTACTTTTGGTGAATTTTAGATAATCCCCTAATGAAATCAAACTTCATCAAAGTTATCTTTAAAATGTTAAATTTAACATTAATCGGGTGTTAATAATCAATATATTTTCCAAGGAAATATAAAGCATGATGTCACGCTTTTTGAGACCATGGGTCAAATTGCCCCCATGTGGACTCCCCGTTTGAGGGCGTGGGTCAAATTTACCCCGAAGAGATGGATACCTCCACGTATACCTACCATGCGGTCTGGACTCCTACCCACCATCAACTACGGGGAGGCGTCAAATTGATGGTACCTAAAGAGTGAAGGAGGAAAACGCCGAGCAAAGGGAGTCGGGAGTAAGGATAGGGAGTGAAAGTTCGAAAGAAGTTTAGCGGGTCTGATTATTTTTTGTTGAAATGGTATTTATTTATTCAATTTTGTTTGATAGTATTTAGTGTGTTAAGTTTTACTTGTTATTTTTAGTATGCATTTAGTATTATTTTCTTTTGATGTATTCAATAATGGGATTGTGAAGTGGGATGTAAGTGCATACGAATGCCAATAAAGGTTAGGTTAGGTTAGTTACACAGACCATAGCTTCCACATCATAAATAGGAACATCAGAAAACTACTTCATCTTACATAAAATAAAATAATAAGAACTGTTGGGGGTCCTATATCTGCAATTACTATTTGCGCTGAATTTTTATAATTAAAATCGATAGGAATACCACTAAAAAAGTGGGAGTCAACGTCAGAAGAAAAACAAAGCTTCACAAACAGGCATGAGTCTACTGAAAAGAAAACTGAGGACGAAGAAAATCAATTAAAAAAAACTAAGTTTCCTTTAGTTTTTTTTCCTTTGAAGAAACTCCTCCAAAAGTCGTAATTTACTTTTTGTTCTTTTTAATTTTATAAAGTTTTATAATGATAATATATTATATTTAATGTTCAATTTCGATGTAGTGGTTTTATTTTGCGTTTTTTTTTAATTTGTATTGAATATCGTTAGTCCTGATAGTCCTGATGTGTCCCAACCTGAATCAGTTTACATTAGCAGTGGCTTGTATTTAGTATATTCAAAATCATTCAAACAAGGAACATTTGCTGCCGCTAGTGTACCCTTTTCGCAATCTTTTGCCGAAATTGGCGTATCACCCGCCTCCACCGCTGGGCGGCGGTGTATTCGAGGTCCTTCTGGCGACACAATCGCACGCGCGCACCACACCGCGTCAAACTCGTCCGCAATACTCTCGCCGCGCAAACACGGCGCGCGCCAGTCGGCAACGTGCGATGATCGTGATCGGATCGGTGCGTTGATCCTCTCGCTCCGGAATCCTCGCGCGCCAGTGCTCAACGTGCCGCCGTCGTCGTCGTTCGTGCATCGCGAAGGAGCAAAAGACTCGCCGCCGACGCGATCGCATCGCTTATTCATTCGGACTCGTTGATTGACATTCGCAACGCGCTTTCGGTGAAAAAAAAAAATTAACGAACTTTGACCGCCCGTGCAAAAGAAGTATAAAGTCGCCAACATGCACGCGTATTGCCGGCTCAACGCAACGTGCTTGCTGATCGTGCTCAGCCTGTGTTTTGTTTACTGCCGGAATGTCGACAGCGCGATGAACAATCGTCGTTCGAAGAGGACGATTAGCGATAGTTGTGATAATGTTAATGCTTTCTTCCAATCGAGGAATATACACATGCAGCCGTCAGCTGGACCTAAAGGTAGGTCTACTCAATTTTACGTCTCTGAATTTTATTTAAGCCTCTTTGAAATCGAAGGAGTTTAATGGTGATTTTTTTTTATTCCTGAATAAAGAAGACTTATTTGCTTTTAATTAATGTAGTTACTAAAATTTTATCAAAATCAAACTTAAATACTTCAGATTTGCCATTTGAAACCTTAATAGAACCATTCTTATGGTGGTTTATCTTTGAAGATATAGAGACCATATATCTTTCAGATTGACATTTATATCAAGTTCCAAAGTTAACACTATTTGATGTCTTGAACCTAATTGAATCACGTCAACTATTTACATAAATTTTATTCTTATGGTATTCTTACCAGTATATTGACAGAAATCTAGTTTGTAATATTGTGAATGTAGAAAGTAAAGCAGTTTTATGGTTTCTCATTTTCTAATGTAAGGAGGGCACTTTTGTTATTCCTATGTTATATGAAAACCATAAGATTAATACAGAGTTCAAAAGTTAAGACACTATTTGATATTTTGAATATCATTAGCTCATTTATTGACGTGCGATTGTTCTTAATGGTTTCTTACGAATCATTATTTGATTTACTCTGCTTTTTGATTCTTTAAATTTAATCCTTTAAATGGGTTTAATATTACTTAAGTCATAGAAATCCTGGTATTCTGCAATTGTACTACATTATTAGAGTGATTTTTTGCTTTGTGTAGTGGATGAAGTTATATTAGGATCAAAGTGGAAAACTCTTCGTTTTATTACCTGTAATATTACTACCTCACTTAAGTTACCATAATCAAAAGAGTTTTATGGTATTTTTCGGTTATGACACATTTTGTACAGATATGAAGATGTATCATTAATGTAACGTATATTCTTGAATTATTTACCTGAGACGTATACAGTCCAAATAGTTCATTGAAGTTTATGTTGAAGTTAAGTTTAAATAATCCTGGCGTACCTATTTATGATGGCGAACTTATTGCCCTTGAGTCAGTTACTGAACCCCAAGCTTTTGACTGACCAACGATTGCTATGTAACTTCATTGAGGGATACTCTCCACTGATCTCTTTAGGAACACCATGCTATGTTTAATGTTTGATGAATTTTAAAGATTTCATTGCGGTTTATCTAAAATTTACCGAAAGACTTTATGATTGATATAGCAACCATTGTGTTATAGTGGGAAATAAATTATGCAGTGTACAAAATTGCAAAATGTTCAAAATTAACCGAAGTACTTGATGGCTCGAACCACATCACACTTCTGCAAGCTTTGATGTGCAATTCTAATGGTGTTCCAACTTTTACAACAATTTTATTAAAATAATATAAGTGCAAGTTCTATTAAGTAGTTCTTACCACCATTATAATCTTCATTGAACTCATATTTATAATATTGCAATAATATAGCTATTTCAGCAAAATAATACATAATATACAGATTCATCTCCACTATCATTTAATTTGTTGATGTTCTATTTTTTTATAGGATTATTGTGTCTGGTTTGTTTGGATCACTGTCAGTTAAGTCAATTTTAGAGCCAAATTTAGTGCACTCAAACGATTAGGCCAACTGCACGTTTAGGAAGAGCAAATATAACAAAAACACAATAATTATGAATGTCATTGAAAATTAACCTCTCCACACATTTATATTTCTTGTAGCAAAGTTACTTATATAAAGGATAACTTTATAAAATTTTAACAGGGTTTAAGTTTTAAAAACTTTGGAGACCTCTGCGTTCTTTGATGTGAATAATGAAATTTAAAGCGTTACTTTGAGATTAATTTGCTTGATCTACTAAACTTACTTAGTTTTCATTTTACTTAGCTGCTTCATTATATTTATTAACTTAACATACTCATATCAATAAACAAAAGGCTAAAGATTTTCGTCCAAATTTGATTTTCAAAGTCTTCCTTTCCAACGGAGTGAAGCTACTTCCGAGCGGATTTATTCGCTAATCCAGTTGTTTGATTTACGAATAGGTTAATGACTAGTTTGCGGGCATAAATTGCAACAAGGTGTTGCCGTATTCTGCAAGTATGATGCGCGGTACCTGCATGCGGCAAAGTGGGAAACACCTGTGTATATCTGTATCGCGACGTACGGCGCGCGGTGCGCTCGCGTCAGCGTAATTGATGTAAATCTATTCGTGGTGCCTATGTATATCCAATGCTGGTGCAAAAGGCACGAACCCATGGGCGGGGAGGGCATAATGTATGCATGTGTCGCGTTGTTGCGATGTTTGTTGAATTAGCGCCCCGTATATACTGGAAAACAAAGCGCGAAATACATCGACAAAATGCGTACGACCTTTAGTAGGTTTTCGAGTGTGTCTGTGTGTATGTGTCCACATCCGGATGGTGGTGTTCCAGCGCGCCACGGCGCTTCATTTGTTCATTTATTATGAATTAACAGCGCTCGATGCTCATTTGCCATCGAGCGTTCGTTGTACACCGTGGCGCATATTGTCGTCGAATGATATTTGCGAACTCCCCTGAGTGCGTCACTTCGTTTAGCCGCCTGGAATTGCATTTGCATACTCGAGTGACGCAGCCCAATTAAATATGTTTATTGACGAGCAATTAAGCGCGTTTTCGTAGCGGCGCGCGCGGCTTCAACAATGGGCGACTGGAAGTGCGGCAAATTGTACGTCACGCGTGTGGATACACCGTCTTATTTGCGGAATAGCGTGCCGGTGGAGCTAAATTATTTAGCGTAAGGAATACCATGAAAACTTGTGCGAAAATGTGCGGAGAGTGAAATGTATTTTTCACACGCTATTGTTACGTCGCGTCGCCTCTCTAGGCGGGTGTTTCTATTTTTAATCGATACAGTTATTTCCTGTTGGTTTTGGTGCATTGTTTATTCCCGGAAGTGCATGAAAGTTTCCATAAAACATCTTTTCAGAAGTTTTTATTGTATAACTCTACGTCAAATAAAGGAGAAATGAAGAAACTTAATACTTTAACCGAAAACTTTAATCTGTGCATTTTTAGTTGTATTAATTTGAAAGATTTACAACTTTAATTCTATTTTTAACCCGGTTATGTTTGTTCAAAAATATAAATAGTATTAAAAAAAGGATTATTTTGCCAGGCGGTGCTCCATTTAAATTTTTCTGGGATCATTATAATAAAAAAAAAGCTCTATTGTTAATTTGCGAATCCACGTACCCTTGTGGTACGCCTGAAAAGTTGGTCAATTTTGCCCCATTGACGCTTATTCGCGGACCCCAGTTGGAGAACCACTGATCTTAATTTATTCTACATGTGCAATATATTTAATATTCAACATTTCTGGAGGATATGACTTTCATGTTTGTTTGGATTACTGTCAGTTAAGTCAACTTCCTTTAACATTGTTGTTTTTTAAACCATGTCTGATGTTTTTCCTAAATTAAAAAATGTAATAATTATTACTTGCATTGATTTCCAACTACTCGATTATGTCGAGTACGGCTCTAATTGTTAATCTAGTATCGTTAACAACTCAATCAAGCCCATTTTCATTATTATGATTCCCAAAAAACTAGATAATCTATTAAAGTGAAAATTTAAGAAATATTGACTGCATTCCTTAGAATGGTCAAAATAGTGATTTTTATAATTTAATAACTGAAAATTACTGAAGATGGAAGATGGATAGATGGAAGGCTTTTCGGAGACAAACCATTTTCCCACCATTAATGTACATTACTGCCACAAATTGGTAATGACAAAGAACAAACTTTGCTTTAAAACTAGCCAATACAAGTTCATATACATCATAACAGAATTTATTCCAGCAAATAGAAATAATAGAACTATCGTTGAGAACACAATCAATAACTCGTTTTCATTCAGAATATACGCTATCGATTTAAGCTAAAAATACCTACCTATAAACATAGACTTTGAAAGGAATAAAGTACACGTGGCCGTGTAATTACAAAATGTTGGTGTAGGTTCCGGTTGGGTTTCGTAATTTGCTATTAAAAATTATAATGTCGTTGTAAAAGTGGCCGCCTCAATTCGAACATTGCAGCGCGGCAGGCTGAGGATGTTGATAGTCAGAATAAATGCGGGCGCGAACGCAATGCGGTAGTTGCGCATCGACAAACACAAGCAGGTGGATATTATCTTAATGTAATACATTTCTAATTGAAAGGGTCGACGCCATGCTTGCCGCTACTTGGCAACCGCGCCGACTGGGTTAAGGGCATTTAGCATACAGATAACACGCGGAAAAATAACGTCGCAGGATGTAACACAAGGGTGAACTTTATTGCCGGGTCAAATTGTTTATATTCTATTCGGCGTGCCCTTCGTACCGCGACGAACTAACGAGCACAAAGTGAATTGCCGCGTTTTTCGAGCAGGGTTAATTATAATATTCACCACGCGTACACGTTAACTTTTCTGATTACTACTGAAACGTTGTCTGCTACAAGGATAAATCGACTTCAATTATCAAGCACATTTACACTGGGTTTTAAATTGTTTATGGACTGGTTCGATAGTGGCTTTCAGCGGAATTAATTTATTACGAACTCGAAAGTGTCAGTAGGAGTATATGAGGATTATTATAATTTCGGTTTAGTTGGTTAAGTTAATGTAGAAGTGGTATTGGTTAATAATTGGGACATATGTGATTATACTAATTAAACTTTAAATTTGTACTACATCGATGTGGCATTAGCGTTGGTATTTATGCGGTTTTCGGAGTATTGAATTTCCTTCATTTAAAATGCATCCGGACGATGTACATCCATTAATCGACGTGAATATTTTATCTCTGACAGTGCGCTATCAATTTTTGCTACATGTATTCGCGTTTGTTTACATGAAAGTTCTATTTTCGACAGACCTAGTACATAATTGCATTTTCCTTTAGTTTTATGAATACAGTGTTTTGGAATTGAGTAAAAATGCACATTGAGTGAACTCAATTTTTGTTTTTGTTACTTTTATCTTTTTTTATATTTAATCCTCCATCCCTGACAGTGATACATAGGATTTTTATTGTTCATATTTGTTACCTGCGTTAATAATGAAATTTAAAGAATGTAAAAATATTTGCCTGTGCTGTGCAGTTTATTGCTTATTTTTAATGAAGGAAGTCAGAATAACTTACTCTAATTGCACATAAGCTGACTTAAAGTGATTAGACCTAATTTGATATAACTTAATCTACCCTAACTTAACCAAACCTGACATCTAAACTAACCTAATCTCACCTAATCTATATAAACCTAACCTAACCTAACTTATCGAATATAATCCTAACATTTCCCGACTTGATCTAATCTTATCTGACCTAACCTAATCTATGCTGACTTAATGCATGAAGTTAGGCGACAAATATTAGCCCTTTTAAGGTGCTTTAAAAGGAACCAATTTCGTCTTTATATTCGTTCTTCTAATCGGAATAAGGTTAGATGTTTAAAGTTTATAGTTTAAAGTGTCTTAAATCAATCTGAATTAATCTAACCTAATCTGACTTCATCTAATTTGTCCGAATCTAACATATTCTTATGAACCTTAGGTGGTCAAACTTCCAGCTTTTTAACAATTTGTCCCGTGGCGTTTCAAATGGCATTTCTTAAATGTCTTCCAAGAAGGGACCCCACGTTTGAGATATTCAATCGTCAGGTATCGCAAGTACCGATACTTATCGATACACAGTGAATGTAGAACAAAATGCATTCTGCTTCTAAACATTAGTCTTTAAAATGACTAATAACCTGGAAAAAAAACTGAATGGAACTAATGACCATAGTAGTCGGTGTTTGGCAAATGAAACCAAAGAAAGACATTTCGCGATACCTGAAGCATCTAATGGAAGTCATGGAACCCGCGGGCCTTTGACAAAATCTGGTCGCATTATAATTCGAATGCCAATATTAATAATCAACATTTCACATAATGAATAAAGAATGAACTGTCAATATTATGAGCATTTGAACATGATGTACTTAATTCTTGAATGTGAAAATAAACTATGCTAAAATTAAAATTTCCCAGTTTCAAAATTTTAATGGTGAATTGAATAATTATAAATTTTATAAATTATCTTTTTCTATTTCATAGCAAGGGCGTTCAGTAGAAAATCAAATACTACTAAAATGATATTTGCATTTTTATAATTATTGGAATTTATGGACATAAACATAAAATGAAAATATTCTCATGTAGATTAGGTTGCCCTACCACAAGTTTGTAAAAGTAACTGCCAGAAAGTGTCAGAAAGTCTTCGAAAACATGAATGAAACTTTACTTCCCGAAGTCGCATCGTATCAATCGCAAACCCCTACAGCGTGGCGTTTGCAAGTTGAGGTAAAACCGCTTGCGATCTTCATGGAAGCTTTGGAAAAGCCGAGGCGGGTAAAGCGAAGGTGGATTGTGCGATGCACACTGATATTCAGGCAGAAAAGCCGAGGTGGTAAAGGCGCCCTTTCTGCGTGCGCCTTTGGTGGTAAAACGTCGGCAGACGGCATCAAGACTTGACTTATTATACAATACAACATCACATACTTCGCATACCTTCATCGCCTTTATACCTGTTGGCGTAGTATCTTCGAGTTTAGAGACCCACTCGCGCAGTGGTTGGTAGTCCCAGCGTGTTTCTAATATTGAAAACTATTGATGAAATTTTTATTAAAAATGCGCATAACTTACCAACTAATTGGTTTGTTTTTGTTACGGCTGCTTGGTTGGTGCCTGTGACAAATATATACGCTGCGTCAATAATTTGAAAGCGAGGCGAGGGTCTGTTTGACGCTCAAACACTTGTCGTGTTTCAGTCTTCACCTGCAGCTGGTGAGCTCATAGCTGGTGGCCGTTGGCGGTGCATCGCGTTTTCCACTTGCTTTTCTAATTATAGCTAAACTTTGTTATCGGTAGTCGCGGCTAGGTATACATGAGCATAAATGAGCAAATATGAGCGATGCCGGCGGAGTGTGGTGGTGTGCTTCGAGTGTCTGCACTGTAATTTGCAGCACGTAGCTTTGTTTGTTACGGCCTGCTCAGCATGCACATTGCAAGCTGTTCTGCAATTGCACAAAGAAAACCAGTCTCAAAGCCATGCGGCGGCCAGCTCTCGTATATGGATCTCAAATGCAGGCGAAATATATTTGCACAATTTACGTGTAAATGTGTAACAAGCCGTACTGTTGTCAAATGCATGCATATTTTACTCAAGTTCATTAAAATATTAAACAGCGCGCATTTGACGTAGAAAATGTGCACTTTATTATAAACATTATAAAACGCGAAATTTAGCGAAACCTCGTTAAATGATCACTTATTAAAATTCACTGATCAGGAAAACATTTATTAACTCCATCATTTAGTCTCTAAATTGTACTGTCTTAGATTGTTTTTCCTATTTAAATAATTCTATATTAACAAAGCTTTACTCATTTAGTTTTGGATCATTCAGTTTTCCTGATAAAATAATGTCACAACAATTTACATTGTCAGTAACATTCTAAAGAGGACACCCACCGCACATTTTCGCGTCTTCCCTTAGACTAGTCCTTGCTTCACAGTTTGGACACCTTTGCTATACTTTATCCTTATTTGTACAAGATATAAATTGAAAGTAGATTATTTCATAATCCTTTACGTTTTCATAGGATCTTCTATTTTAATTCACTCTTCTCTGGAAAATAGTTTCGCTTAATCTCTGATTATTCCATCTTGAAGTGATTATCATTGTCTAGAAAATTGGTGCTTCTTCAATTTTGTAATCACTTCTAAAAGTAAAAACTCTCAAAGAAAAAAGAAATATGAAGTAACTCAATAAACATTCATCTAAGAGAATAAAAAGACAATCTGAAAAATCCAGCACCATGTGCAGCTATAGCTGTACTTGAAAGAATAGCTTACTTTCTAAACGTCGACGAAACTTCTTTTAACTTAAATTGGACAATTAAACTTTCCCTTGCTATTGTATCAGTCTGCTTCGCCGGCCATTCTTCGCCCTTCGACACCGAAAAGAAAAATAGAATTCAGTAGGATTGCGAGTATGCGCGGCGCTTACGTAATATTCCCAGTGCGCTGTGGGCGGCTAACAACACTTGCGACTTGAACCCGTTGAATCCCCAAACCCTTTGCAGGCCCTCGAGGCAGGAATAGATTGTGTCACGTGCGGTGTTCACGCACCTTGCGCTACCACCCTCTAACACCTTCACCACCGGGTTCTGAATTCCAGTTTACACCAGCTTTCTGTTTGTGTGCACTCACTCTGTACGCTTGCAGCAAATGTGCCTACCTATGTATGGCTATGTGTGTGTTACGGGTATATGAGGTAGGTGTGCTAGACGTACAGGCACATGCGGGAAACAGTTGTGTTCCGTTTGGTGCAAATGCAAACCTGGCAACATCTGTCCTTCCCGTAAGTGTACGTAACATGCGCGCATATCCTCTTCCTTTCTTTTGTTGCCCATTTAGTGTCATAAATTTACAACGGCCGGAGCGAAAAAATAACGTATTTCATAGCCAACTTTCCACCCCGCGATGAGTTTTACCTGGAGGTTTTAATTTATTGAAATTAAAGAATAAAGAATATAAATTGCCGTATGTTACCTGCGAATGTGTGCCATAGTTTTTAATAAACGCTTTATGAAATTCAATGGGATTTCCTCGGCTTGTGATCTCTGGGAAAACCCAAGGCGAGGAAATCCAAACGCGTTCGACACGTACGCGCGTAGATAGTGAGACAATTGGCATTATCAGACGCTTTTCGACGCTTTGCGCCTTTTTCCTGTCGATTTTCCACGAGATCGGATTGCACCACGACGTTTACGGACTTCCTAACTCACCTCTGTTATCTGCAACTATCCCGAACCGCCCCAAACGCGAAGAATAATTGTCCCCAGTGATATTTAATAAGCGTCGCGTTGTAGCAACGGTTGGTAAATTATGTCAAACTCGGCGTCTCGCTTATTTTCTTTCCCTTCCAACCCCTTCATCCCAGCCCCGCCGGCCGTCGAGCTATAAATTCATTTGTTGAGTTAGCAAATAGCGCAATGTTACAATGTGCGCTCTTGTGTAAACACTAACAGAAAATCTCTCTCGGGATGAATTTTTCCCAAGCATTGCCAGACATTTGGCAAGTGGAATTTCACAGCATTGTGGCGATGACAACGTCGTTGTGCGATGGTTGATTCTTTGCATTTTCCTGCTGGCCGAGTTTATCCCTCTCAATCACCCACCACTATTAGTTTTGCACAAAAGCTGCGCGTGTAATGACTGCTCATTCTTACGAATGAATTAATTTCTTTTGTGTGCGGCTCTTGTTTGCGCTTTTCCGACTTTTCCACATCGAAAATTAGTCGCCTTGTTAGCTGAGACGTCCTAACTGTATTTGCCTATGAATACGTATACACGATACGAGCAGGGTTGTTTTATTTTCGTGATGCCATCATTAAAAATAGATTTGAAAGAAAACTGCGTGGGATGTGCGGTGGGAACATAAATTCGGAGAATTTTTAGTTTGAAGCGTCGAATTCGGCTATAAATTTGCATTGGATGAAGGTAAAATAAAATATACGCTACACGTGATAGATTTACGCAGTGAAAAAATACACATGGTGGATCAACCGTGAGTCTGTGGCCGGTAAATATTTTCTATCACGGCTATGATTTATTATTTCGCGCTTTTTCGGGCTAGAATTGTTCGTTTATTGCATATGATAAGAACGCATTGTAGAATGATAGGTTATCTTGTTTATGACAAGTGAGATAAGATCGCCCAATGTGTATAATACAATTGTGTTGGTATTATTTGATTTTTTGAACACATTGTATTTAAGTATAATCACGATTACGACATTACAACTTTTTTGTTCCTTGTTATTCTATAATCTTTCTTTTACAAGGTTTATTTTAACTTTACAGGTGACCCTGTGAAGAGATTATACTTTATCTAAATTTTTTTGCTACCAAACAGGATATACCAGAAAAAATACAGGAGATACAAAGAAGGAAAATGTGTATATGCGGCTATGGTACAGAACACTACTTAAAATTGTTGAATGAGAAATTGTTGAATTTTATAAAGAATAAGCTTGTATACCAAGATATTTCAAACTTTCTTTTTGCGTTGGAATTGTTGGATATCGTTGCGAATCACATATTACATGTAGTTTGACAACCCCTGACACAAGCCCAGAGCTTTAGATGCGACTAGATGAAAGATGTCATAAAGTTAGCCCCACCATTATTAAGGGGGAGCCCCTCCCATAAGAGTGCTACAAACTTCGTCGGAGATATCGCTCCGTCGACCAATGAAGAAGGGCCCCCTCTCCATTCGTCTTTTGCAGACTAATCGAAATTGTTTCGCTGATCCCACATTGAGACCTACTGGTTTACGTAAACGTAGATATATCAAACACGTTGGAAAACTTGTTCTAATTGTGGATTTGTGTTTAACTTAGATTATCTGAGGTTTATTCTGCTCTACTTTTAAATTAAACCAGATTTTTTCAATGTAATAAAAATGCTAAGCAATAGTATATTCAAACATTTACAGTAGGGTATTATTTCCATTGAAATGAATATAAGTACCTGAAACATTACCAGCGATATACATACTAGTATGATATTACAGAGGCTTTTAATACAATTAGGATTACATGTTTTTTCCCGATTTCCAAAAGACCGTTGCTAACCCTACACAAAAGCGGTGTTTATGATGTACATAATCTGACATTTATTCACTACCAACTTCCTATAGCAACTTGAAGTATTACTCGTCATAAAAATTCCAAAAACAATATCCTATCTATTCTATTCAAAAGAAGCTTTTTATTGCAATAGAGATGAGGTAACCACGATTAATAACAAACACGTTTTTCTCACACCAAGCGCCTTAAAACAGGTTCAACTTCTACGCCTATTTTGCAATAAACCGAAATGAAATTGAGAAATATTTCGTTTGGCAACCCTGCATATCGGCGGTGTTTGTTTATGATGTACTAGAGTAACTTTTTTCACATCTGGCACCGTATTTCTGGCTGCGTATTTAAGAAAAAGTGACAGGTTGCCGTGGATTCTATTCATTCTCGTTGCTATTCGAGTAAGCGTTAGCAAGGTAGGAGACACATCCAAGACAAAACGCACGGGAGACGGACGGCGCCAGGTAGTTTTCGGAGCCAGGACGAGATTCGTGGGGGCCCCACCGCTGTGCGCGGCACGGCCGAATTTTTCATACGTCGTACATTCGACGCGCGAATGGCCAACAATATATAATGACATCGACAATCGACACACGGCGGGCAATTGGTTGAGCGGCGGACTTAATGTCCTTCTGCGCACAAAGACCAGCTAAAGATCTCTGTCTTCGACTCCGCACTACGGATGAGTGCTATCTGCATTTTATTTAAATGCTATCCGGGGCTCAGCGTCGTGCACGTAAACCGACGATGGATGAATTTATTACAATGCCCCCGAAAAGCGGTTTACAGTTATTTTACGTTTGTCTCCTTGTATATGGTGTGCATATCTATATCACAGGTGGCCTACAATAGCCTACGCTACACTTTTCGTGGTTAAGGTTGTGCGAAAATTCGAACAAATGGCGTGCAAATTCAATGCTTTGCATTAATGTCACCTGAGTCTTGGTAATTGTATTGTATATTATGCAAAGTGCATAAGTAATGATAGACGGCGATGTGTAATTGACAGTCGTGGAGTGGCATACATAATGATAATGAAATTACTTATACTTTCATAAATTAGATCATATTGTGCCTTAAAATGACAGGTTAGCCTAATTTCTGGGTAAGGAGAGCGTAAAAGTAACTCGTAAAATGGGAATGATAAAATTGTAAACAGGAAAAGTAATCAAGAGTAAGTAACACATATTATAGATTTAGTACTAAATTGCGCTAGTGTATTGTACGACTGGTACCACTCTTAGTTATAAGTTAGTACTTATAGTTATAAGTAGTATAAGTTATTTAAACTAATAAAAGTTAATTTAATTTTCAGTTATTTTCATTTCTTTGTCCAATATTTGTGTTTATTTGTATATTTGCGATTAATATAAATGCCACATTAAAATCACAATTTCAGTGCGCTAAATATTTTATCAGTAATGATTTCATGAGTTATGCGATTATTTTTAATTCACCCATAGCCTGTTTGTGTTTAATCAGCATTAGTCTTGCAATATGATATTTTTGAATTGTGAGAATTGTGACCATCATCTGAGTGAATTATTAATTAATTCGCACACTTCTACCCAATCAACAATCAACTTTGAACAATTAAACTCTCAACATACGCATCATAAGATGCAACTCTCAACACTATTCAATCTACAACATACTACAACATACACAATGTTCAACATCATATTATCTGCAAACAACAACATCAATAAAATCATTTCAAACACAAAAGTATATAAATGTACTTACAAGTTGGAAAGACCGAAATGGACGATAGACAATAAAATATATCAATTATTTATATTTTGAATTGACTATTTTAATACAACCCTCTCTCAATCGGAGGCAGCTCAGGACAAGAGACACCCTTAAATAATGATGATTACCAAATTAATATTATTATTATACGAATATTATAACCAATAAATAACTTGAACGTTTTATAATCATTTCCAAACATTAATGCATTCAACTGTTATTTGCAATCGGTTATGTTTATAATTTCGCTAAATGAATTTGCGGATCTGATAACAAATAAAATCACAAATTCAGCGCGCAAATAAATTTGATTTTATCAATATTACTGACTTCATAAAATATGCGATTATTTTTTATTATTTATTTTTAATTTCGAAATAAATTTATAATATTTAATACAATTGTTTATATTTACTAGGATAATGTATAATTTGACTTAAAATATAATGTTACTATTTTTTAATTGACAATTTTAATACAACTTTCTTTCACTACGAGCTGCCCCTGGCCATGGTACTATTAAAAATTGATTTTACGAATGTGATTAATATCATCTCATATATTAAGCTCATATATTAATTTCAATTTGAATCAATGAACATCGGTTTTACAAACACATGTAATCATTAATTTATTTTCCTGATATCATTCTGTTATGTTTATAATTTCTTTAAATAATTTAGATGGATCTGATATATAAAATTTTATCAGTGCAAAATAAATTAAATTCTATCAAGAATGGTGAGTTGAGTTCATGTAATTTTCAATTATTTTCGATACCTCTCGTGGACTATTTGTGGGCTATATATCGAAATAAATTAATAATTATTTAATAAAACTTTGTAAATTTACCATAATAATAAGGTATAATTTGACTTAAAATAAATAATATTTTTGCAAGTGGAATTTTACAATTTTTGAATTGACAACTTTAATACAACTGTCTCTCACTACGTGGCCCCACTGACCAAGAGGTACCTTTAAATTACGATATATAAAATTAATATGTTCATACACTAAACTTTAATATACATTTGCTAATGACTTGAACGTTTTAAAAACAAATGCAACCATTAATTAATGCCCCTGGTATTTTCAGTTGTTTTCAATTTCTACCATTGATTTTGACGAAACTGACAACAAATAAACGCATAAAATCAGTGCAACAAATTGCATTTAATCAAGAATGACGAGTTCATGTAATGTTGCGACTCATTGTTTTCTATACCAGTCGGAAGCTATTTATATACCAATAATTCGAATAAATTCATATATTTTAATAAAATTCTTTACATTTAAAATATTAATGATATATGTAAAATTTGTCTCGCATCACGCTTTAAGCTTCCCTGAAATAATGATGTATAACAAATGTTGATTTACTAAATTTCAATTTCAATAAGCATCTGTTAATAACTTAAACCTTTTGTAAACAATTGCACACAATATATACGCTTGTTGTTTACCATCTATTATGTTTATGATTTTGACGAATCTGACAACAAATAAAACCACAAAATCAGTGTGAAACAAATTGGATTTAGTCAAGAATGATGAGTTTATGAAATGCGCAATTGTTTTCGATTCCATCCGCGGGCTGTTTGCATATAATCGCAGAATAAATTTGGGACTGATTTTGATTTTGCTCATGTCAACAAATGAACGTGACATGCCCGCATGCAAGCAATTAGCCGCACCCACGCAACGGTCTGTCCACGGCTGTAAGGAGCTGTGGAAAATTAAATATTTACAACCGACCGCCAAATTTTCAACGATCGTGTTCTCTATCTATTTCGATTGCGCTCACCGGTGCACCACGTGATGAGCCACACATTTCGCTGTAAACTAACCCAAATAAACAGTTTATCAGCAAGGCTGCCGATTACTCAATTACAAAGTGACTTATATCCTCACTCCCTGCTTCACAATCGTTGGGTTATGTAAGTGTGTGTGTGTGTGTGGGTCTGTCTGTGAGTGCACAAACATGGCGCAAAGTGATTGTTTGGTAAATATTGAAACTTGTGGAAACGGGCGGTGTGCTCACACGCGTTCACGTATTATTAAACTCGTTTCCTGAAAATCGCCAGGATATGGATGGACCGAGCGCGTGGTAGTGGCCTACAGGCTTTTCTCCAGCGTAACCGGTATACAAATTGCGATGATATATTTGTTTATTCAAATCGACGCGGGTGTGTATGAAGCGCCGGTGTATGACGAAAGGTGAGACACTTGCGTTCGTTGTTCGCCCGCCCACGACTACGATTTCGTAATGGCTGTTTTCTTGTGCTGCTCTTTCCTCACTGCAGCAACAGCAGTTTCAGTGGCGTACGTTCACCCAAGCACAGAGGAGAGGAGCGTGTGAGTTTCGATCCTGACTTTTTCTAAGGCGCCTTTCACAGTATTGGAATGAAAGAGACTCTCCTTGATCTTTGAGAAATAGAGTACAAACATGGTTTGTAGGGAGGATTGGGTCTAGTTAAACTTTTCGAAATTTAACAAATATGCAAAAATAACTAAGTAGGAGGATATCTCTGAAAGCCTTAGATGATAATTAGAGCCGTGGGGAATGGTCTTCATATTCATCTCTGGGATTTTTAACTTCATGACCATGTTTTTAATCAATCCATGAAATCTGAACTGATGTAAGGTCATTCCGAAGACAACTAAGTTCCACTTCTGTTCCTAGAATTGAATTGGTCGAGGAACATTGAGCTAATCAAATCTACGAAAAACAGTCCTAGGTTTCTTTGTGGGCATCACGTTTAGTTCCCAGCACTCTTTGAACTTTAGAACGCATATTGAAACACTAAATAGTTGATTTAGAAAATATTCGCTTCGACTTTACTAATAACAAAATAAACAGCTCACAATGTGATAGATATCTTAGAAAGTTTTTGTTGTGGGGAGAGGTGATGCCAAAGCGCGGTGTGATTCGATATAGACTCGATTTGCCCTCAGGTGAAATTTCTAACTGGAAACGGTGGAAAGCCTCCAACACAGCGCTTAATGTTCTTCCAAATTTGGGCATACAAGCTGCCGCGACTGGTATCAGCCAGCGTGACATATGGCATATGATAATTAATTTCGTAACTGCCCCGAAAGTTTTCTCGTTTATTTTTGTGAGATTATGATTATATTTGAACTTTTTTCCGTGTTATAAATAATTGAGCAAGCATAATTTCGACAAAAGTTTGTAACTCTAGATGGGTCTTGTGAAATTAAAATGATCTGTCATACATTTTATATGGTGTGTAGGTGGCGCTGTTATATCGTCAGATTGTCGCAATTTTTCCTTCTATGCTCGTCCGAATGCGCCGAGCTATGCATTATGTATTTAATATTCTGGTCCAAATTATGAAAATCCTGAAGGGATTTGACGGCAGGCTTTGGCTGTGGGGCGCGCGACTTTGGTTCGCCGTGTGCGGGATTTCCGACAGCGACGTGTTAATGAAGTCTGCATAAGGAGGTCTTTTTTCTACGCAGCGAGACTACGAAAAAAAGCTCTTCGAGGAGGAGCGACTGCTTGCTTTTGTGTTTGGAGGTAAAGGTATAATACTTGGATGTACTTTACTCGGCTCGGCTGTGAGGTGTCGTCATCGTCACATTTCCTTCGTTAGTCCTTCCTCTTAGTGCCTGAAGACGTGCTGCTTTTTGATCACCCAGAATTACCGTCTAATCATCTCGCCTCCGCGCGCTTCTTTTCCCACCCGACGACGCAGCGAAGCCCGCACATAGAGAGAAACACTCTCCACATGATACTTATCTACGTAATCATCATTTTTCACTCTGCTCCATTCCCCGGTTCCGGTATCGGGATGAGCGTGCTACGGGCATCTCTGGTTTGGTGCGCGCCTATGGCCAATTTACATTGACGCGATATATTTCGCGCGTTCACGCGCAGCGAGCGGGAAAAACTGCTTGCTGCATTGTGGCAGTTTCAGTACCGCCATCAACACACACCCTTACTCATATACACAAACACCCACCTACGCACATCCACATTCGCATTTTTACAACGTTTATAAATCATAAACGAAATGTGTTTTGTTGTAACGAGGCGGTGGTAGTAGTGCTGGCAAAATGGTGGAATGGTGAAACGCACGGGACATTATTTATCTGCTAGATGTGCTCTGTGGCGAACCACCCTTGGGGCGGATCTGTGAGTGTATCTGTGTATGTGCGAGCAACAATACTGGATTAATAAAATTTATTCGCTCGGTTTGGTTTCCGCGCTGCGCAGCCGTGCCTCCCCCACAGCGTCATTAAGTCTCAATGTGGTCGCACAATTCAAATGGAACTGCACAGGACCTCCACGTACCGTCCAACCGAAACCCACCCAACTGACCGACCTCCACCAACGGGGAAAATGTAGCGCAATACAAACCAGGTTCAGTACACAACGCGCGGGAAAAAGCACCGAAACATTTTAATCGGATAAGTTATTTCGCTTCGTTTTTCCTGTTTTGTTTTTACCCATCTTGTTGTGCTCGCCTGTTGAGGCGGGGGATGCGAGGTGTTGAAAAATTAAATTACAATCGAATTAACACCATCATGTATCATTCCCTTGTGGCACCACCAAGATTAACTTGCTTTCTTTTTAACTCAATTTATTTTCGATCATTTTAAATTGAGAGTAATGTCGAATAATTGTGTATGTATTATGCTAATTTTCTCAGGTTTATATAGAGTTTTCAAAGTGTTCAAAAGTGTGTATTTTTATGCTGGGTTAAAATTTTTACCATAGTTCTATTGATAAGAAACAACTAAAATTTATTTCTCAGTGATTAAACCATAAAAGTGGTTAGTATTAGGTATTATTGTAATTGCTAACCTAACCTATCATACTGCAAAAACGGGTGCCGATCTCTGGCATAATTCTCCATTGCCTGACTTTATTATTTATAACTCAACTTTACTTATCCTAAATTTCCCAAACCTATTATTCACAACCCTAGCAGTACTTAACCTATTCTAAATGGAAGACTTACTATTTATCTTTCCACTATCGTCTATGTCCTATTATATTCCAAGGGACCTTTCCTCTGCCTTAAATAGTCAATATAAACATTGCTATTATCCATTAATGATCCAGACGAAGTTCTAAGTGGGATCGCAAATCAAGGGTCTACTTTATTCCTACTTGTGACTGCGACTCTAGAGAACTCCGTGTTGTAAGACCGACAATAACATTAATTGTGAACGTGAGAAGTTCTCAGGAAATGTCTATGAATACTACGGTCAATAGTAGGTCCTATAAAATATACTTCTACGAACTTAGTTCTTTTTGACTTCAAGTGAGTTAAAATGAAGTCCAAAATAAAATTGAAATTGTGTTAACCTATATTTTGGTAAATTTAATAAGTCCAGCATGTGTCGAGTTTTTGCTGGAAGCAATTTTTACGGAATTATTACCGATTTTTTACGGGTTGTCCTGGCATGGATGGAGTATTTTTAATAAAAGAATGCTACTCACATTCGGGGCGAGCACGCTGTTGCTCGCACATACACATCAAACGAATGCGTCCGATGTCCGAGCACATCGTAGGGTCTTTCGGTCATTTAACTTTCGGGACGACCGGTCCATGCGCTCACCAAAAAACGTTGCAGCCATCCTCCGTCCACGCAGAGAACACTCTCAGGGAGGTGCTCCTCGTCTACCCGCCGGACTGGGCGCGCTGACCTCAACCAAGGGGTCTCCCGATGATCAGCCGGTGTAGAAGAAGGAGAAAAAAGAACCAGCAGACTGTTAGGTGCATTCCATTGATGTTATGCATGCGTACGCCACCCGGCTGAGCAACGAGTGTGCCTCCCTGATCACACCGAGTCCTCTGAAAGACGGTGGTTGCAACAACTTTGCTTCATTCTATCACAAACGTAAGCCTACATCATCTTCGTCCTCTACAGGTCGATACACGTATCATTACGCGCTTCACGGCATTCCACGACTGTTTAAGTCGACTAATAGCATACAATTGAGTAAATGGTGGCGCGATTATCCATTTACTTCTTTGATACGTTATAATACACTTGCACGTAGTCGTTGGGGATTTGATTCGCGATTTAATTGTAAAGTGGCCGCGCACTGATTGTATAATACGCATGAATCAGCCGCGTATTATTTTCTTCGGGCGATTTTCTCGCCGACCTGACCTGACGCTGGCATAGGGACGCAGCGATGCGTTTTGTTTGATCAAGATTGGCGCGTTTGCGCTAAGTACGAATACGCTGAGCGCGCCGTCCGCGAGTACACACGTCCCACGATTATATCGCATGCATATAATTATATGCCGCACACGCGTACTTTAAACGTTTTATTTTCATGTTGCGTTAATAACATCATAAAAAGTTCATATTCTTCTTGATGACTGTTTTATAAGTACGTATTAGCTTGTATAACTATGTTTGGATCATCCAAGAATGGAACAATGCGTTCAATTTGTTAAGGTGTTTGCTCAATAGGTCTTCGCATCTTTTACCATTAAATTATCATTCCTTTATGCAATTACAACACAATAAGTGTCAATTTTATTCCCTATGCTAGCTTTTTGAATCGTTAACAACACTTCTGCCATTTTAGATGCTGTTTAGTTCTTGTCTTTATAATTTGTACAAAAGTTAATATTATTATTTATAAATTGTTCTTGAGTCGTCATAAACCATAATGTTCTGAAATAAAATTTCGTAAATTTATGGTTTGGGGTTTATTTAATTATTAAATGGGGTAAATGTATAAACGGGGTAAGGGCATAAACGGGTTTTTATTATACTAATATGAGAGCACATGTGATATCTAATCTACTCAGAATTGAAACCATCGTATCCACGTAGATTTTGCTCCATTTTCAAGCGCCTCTACTTTGAGGTTATCATAAATGTTCCGTAGTTTTAAGGAAAATGTGTTAGTATTTTTGGTAAGTATTACAAATAACGGTTATATTTCACTTTTAATAAATAATTTCAATTGAAGGAGGCAGAAAATGTTTTGCTTAATTATTCCTCTTTTTGCATCTAATATTACGTCTAGATTATTTAATGAATTTTTGGCAGTGCGTAACCTGTAAGCAGTGGGTGTTTGGAACTTGTAACAAAAAATGACGATGAGTAGGAGAACGTTGTCTGGATTCGGATTAAATAATAAATGAATTCAAAAGGTCTTTTCTTTGCAATTTTAATAAAATATTAAAACAGAGAAGTGATATTAGCGTTTTATTTTTCTCGTTGATTTAAACATAGGTTGTAAGCCAAACTGATTAAAAACTATGGTTCACTTATCATTCTCCACCTTATCTTTAATCGACTATTAGGAAATAGAGTCAAAGATAAGATCATATAATATGAGCCACTTTTCTAAGATATGAGTCTATTTTATTAAATTGGAGTCTAATTTATATCATTGTCAACAATTAACGAAACATTTTTAGAATTAATCATAGGCTTTTTTAAAAGCATATCATGCCGAACTATTCACCTTGTTGCATATTTAATGTAATTAAAATTAATTTCCTTGGACTTAATCCATCTAAATTAAAAAAAAAAACTTATATTTCTTTTAAAAACACATTTCTGCAATTTAAATAAGTATTTTAAGATTTCCTAAAACGTATGTGTAGCTCTCTAACTATTTATTGTTTCAAAAGGTGTTGAATCAAAGGTGATGGCCCATAAATATCCCACGTAGATAAAACTTGAAAGATTCAATTTGTGCTTGTCCATAATAACGGTTCATTAACGACGATATAACAAATCCGGCTTTATAGAAACCATAAATGTTAAAATCGAAGAAAGTCCTGTCTTTTGCAAAGCCGTCGACGTTGAATCGTTCATTTGATTACATTCGAGCGATCTACACCTATCTCCTTCATGTTCCGTACAACGGATGTGTGCATTTTGTGCTCGACGACGCAAACGCAAAGTCTGCAGCCGAAGCAGCGATAATAACTGTAACGCAGTATGTGAATAAACTGATAAAATCCGTTCGATTGATGACCGACTGCGTTCCCACATCATGGCTCGCTATACAAATTCGTCCGCAATTAATTTCTCACGTTCGGTTTGGTCGCTAAACTCGCATATTGCGAGCGATAATGATGAGATAATGTATGATTTCAATTACTGTTTTATAATAAATCATCAAAAATGTATGCAAACGCGCGCCGAGTAAATATTAATATAGAAGAAAGGGATAGGAAAGGTATGGGCGATATTGTATGAAGAGGCTGGGTGAATAAAATATGAAATATGTTACAAGCAGCGCGAAATTGGAAATTTATGCGCTGATTTCGGCGCCCTGGCTTCGGTTTTTAGTGGTTGGTTACAACAATGCTGTTACTGCGTAGAATCATGACAGTGGTACTAGAGGTTAGTTCATGGCTGCAAAAAAATGAAAAATGCCCTACGATAAAAAGGATAAAAGCACGCGCATCGCTCATAGAATATCATAAAGTTAAAGTTGTGCAATTTTCCTCGGCTTCGACTGCAGTAACGCAGGCGTAATATTACCCGCGTAGCGATTTTTTGTTGCTCAACAAATGAGTAATTGGTCAGCGGGCGTTAGGAGGGGTAGCAGCTCCCGTATCATCCGCTTCGTAATCCTCAGCATTACGCCAGTCACGTGTCGTTGCCGGTTATTTGTTGAAAAAATCGCTCGTGTTTATTTGTTCATCTGCGTATGACGTGCTGACGCAATCCACGTTCCGCCTGCAAAAAACGAATCGATCGCGAAAACGCGCGAGCTTTGTTGGATTAATTTTAATTCTCGTGTATGTTGAGTTGCGTGAACGACTGTGGCGCGGTTGTCGCAACAGTGTTGCCAATTCATTGCTGATAGGCTAGAAAACGTGGTTATGATTGCTACGTGAGACGATGCGCGTTTGCAGTCCCATAATGCGAAATTATTGCGCCTAGGCATGTATGTAGGCTGATGCTGACATGCATTTGCAAAAGCCAACGTCATAAATGTTTCGGGTGTTTACTTCGCGGCGCAGACGGTCTAAATGCGTTTATGTTATACATGGCATTCCAGCCGCTACAAAACCGGCGCTGTGCGCGCTGAAAATTTGCATTTGTCCCGCGTAATTCCACACAATAAATGCACCGTTAATTTACCGTCAAACGTCTAGTGACAGGCGTAATCCCACCGCTAAAAAACAGCTCGGGCCATTTAGATAACAAATTGCTGAGATTCCAACAATTGAAATTGGAAATTTCATTGCGGGAAGGTTTAGAACTTTTTTAAGCTTCATTTTTCAGAAAGCGTACAGGCAAAAGTATGTTTGAAAATTTATCTCAACTTTAGAGGTTAGCTGGCAGTAAGTTCGGGCCATTAGCCGATGCTGTACGTCTTTCGAAGATGTGTAGTGGTAATAAGAATGTTAGCTTTGGCACACGTGGAATAGTCATGGTGAAGGTGGCAGCCGCAGGGCGGTCGGAAATTTACCTTGTTCGGCGTTCTGCAGGATGCAGGCGGCAAGAATATCATTGAAAATTTTCCTACAAACTACACCATTTTTCAGGAAATATGAAAAGTTGCAGCCGCCTGCCTACTGGCATAATTTTACGCTATGCTGTGCAATTTATAAAATTTACTCCTTCGGCTTTCTTCGTATAATGTCTGCTTTCTATTATTGAGGCTGTCTCGTATTTTTATTTACTAGTGACACATTTGAATAGTTATAACATGCACGTAAACATGACCTATATGCGGATAAATATAGAAGTGTGTGTAACGGCGGCGC
>JAODAC010000001.1:1455043-1491149 GCA_027575185.1 Mimaenictus wilsoni | reverse complement strand
TATATACACATAATATGTAATTATAAGGAGTATTTATTACCTTATCGATGCATTTAGCGTCTCTATTTGCTGTCTCAGACTATCCATCTCTTCTGTGAGCATATTCCGCTCCGATCGCAATTGTTTGATATACTCAGCACCTTTCTGTAGCATAGCTGCTTTACTTAACTGAAATATTTGAAAAATAATTCATCAAGTTGATCAACTATAAATTAAAAGTTCAATGAAATACCTTCGCATTTGGATTCTGATTCAAATGTGGAATAAGCGAGTGAATCATATCGAACCCATTCTTAATATTATATCGTCGTTTTTGTTCGGCGTGAATGTGACCAACACGCCGGGAATCTCTTCCAACTTCACGCGTAGGGCTGCCAAGAGAATCCTGCGAGGGTGTAGGTGAATTTAGGCATGGGTCTGGAAGACTTGGACTGCCACTAGTTGCATTCACCGTATTTAACATCAGCTAAAAATATTTGAATTTTTTTTTAAGAATTTAAATTACTTGACAATGTACTTACCGGTTCTATATTAACATTTACTGTTGAACGGAGCGGGGTCATATTCAACGGCGTGAGGATAAGCGTCGTGGGCGGTGGTGGTTGCGGAAGAATGGGTATAGGCGTATTCTCCTCCTTCACGCGCAGGAAACTCTTCCGTTCCAAAGGAACGATCACTCTGGACGTTGCGTTCAGCGTTGACGTACCATCATTATCTGTTTCGGGGGAGGGTAAAATAACGGAAAGTTACCAAAGGAATCAATAATTAATTATATTATTGCCTGATGCAATAATATCAATCCGTCAACAAAAAGCAACAAAATCATCCGTACTTTTAAGTAGCTGCGTCAGCAAGGCACTATTACTGGAGGTGATAAGCGAGGGATCGCTGACTGCAGACAGAAGTGGCGGCTTCTTGATTGTCTCGCGTGTATTCGATCGTGAACGCGGTCTACCCCTTGCGCTTCTTGGTTTCGCTAGTTTCTCCTCTTTCTAAAGATAAAACATATTGAAAAAACGCTTCCACAGATATCCAAGATATTTATTAATATACTTTAGGTTCGATTTGATGCTGTGGATGGGAACTAAAATGAGTTTCACTGCCTGCTGCCGTAGTACTCGCCTGTGATGTGAACTTAATATTGGGCAACGACGGCGGTGTGAACTTATAACTAGCAGATGGCGAAGGTGGTAGATCCGTAGCGCTATGTAGTTTATAGTTACTCATAGTGCAAGAATCTGTAACATTTAAAAAATATTAAATATATCAACAAAAAAACAAGAATTAGAAAATGGCTCATTTGATGTATTAAATAAATATCTCTACCTTGAATTTGTTGATTTGTAACATAACTCTGCCTGATATTTGCAACCGTGTTCAACGGTCCCATAAACATCTTAGTCTGGATGGGAACAAGTTCCATTCCCAATGGTTTCACTTGTTGCTGTAATGACACCGCCATCGATTGCGTTTGCACCGGTTTGGCATTTGAGATCATCGGTGCGTACATTGATGGATCGGTAAAGTCCATGGACGGCGAGAGTTTATTAGCAGGAGGCGGCGGGAGTGGGGGCGGTGGAAGTTGGGGTAGTTGCATAGGATACTGACTCTCGATGGGTAAATTAACTGGCGGATGTACAGGCATTCCGTTCGACGGGAAATGATCGTAGTATGGCCACACTTCGGTTTTGAACGAATCAGGATGGTTTTCTTCTGGTACTGTTGCAAGACGCGACGAAAGTAGATCTTGAAATGGTTCAAACGTGTCCATATAATCATCTAAATTTGGTTGAAGTGGCCCTAAGCTGGGTTGAATAAAATCAGCCAGTCCAGCTTTCGCTGTAAAATAATGTCACGAGTAGTAGTAGTATTAAAGTGTTGCAGTACAAGTACTTAAAATTCATAGAACGCTTTTAGGATTATAAATGTATCTAGTACATTTTGTAATGCTTTTTATGTGTGAAAAACGATATTTGTCAATGGAAAAAACGTGCACCTAACATTTTCCTCAAACTCATGAAAATGGTAATATATTTGTAACCGATTTACAATTGCAAATTTTCTACTATTAAGTATCTAAAGTATCAATATTACACAACGTCTCAGTTTAGCTGTATTTTTATCATTATGATTTATACTTGGTTTACTTACCAATTTCTCGAGTATCAGGAAATGCAAACGGTTGATTTGTTATAGTCGAAAACAAAGTATCGCTCATCAAACCCATGTAATCTTCATCCACCAACATATTCTCATCCATAGGTTGAGAATTCCATGATAGTAATTCTAATTCCAGCTACAGTCATAAAAATATACGCATGTTTCTCAAAATAAATTCGTTCTACCTACCATATCAGCAGCATCTTTATTATGCCCCATCACCTGATTGCGATAGAACATACGCCATTTCTTGTACTCTGCGGTAACAGCAGCCAACTTCCGCTTCCAATACTTGCCCTCCAACACCACCGCCTCCGGTTTGTTGTGAGTATCGACATCCAACGGCGATGCAAATTGACATATTAACGTGTTTCGTTTTTTTATAACTATAAACCAAAAACAAATCAATTAATATTGCAATAAAATACACTACAGTATTGATCAATAGAGCCGTTATTTCTCGAGTTCTCATAATAATGCACTCACATTGCATATGCCAACATCTCCAAATAACGTTATTTAATCGTATTTTGTCCTTCCATCGCAAACGAATACCGCGAAAACGATTCCATTTCGGCGATGTTAATTTCTGTCTGTAAACATAAAAAACGATAAGTATGAAACAAAACTGAAAGCAAGCGTCTAATATGTACTTAAAACTTTAACACAAGATCAAAAAGTAAACAGAAAAACAATGAAATTTTAAATTATCTCTCATATTTCTCGCGCTTGACGCCAAAAACAAGTTTACATTGAGTGTCGTATACCTGTAGGCAAGTGACATACACTGAAATAGCTTGGCCAAGCTGGTTTCTATGCCAATCGGTGGCCGTACGATGATTTTCCGACATGTACTCGCTTTTATGCTGCTGTTTTTCTGGTCCATTTTGTTGATGGGCACGATTTCGAAGTCGTTTTTAATCTCGGCGACCTCGGGCACCGGCACGGCGAGCTCATCCTCGTCGTCCTGTGCCTCCGCGATGAAATGCGACACCATGAACTGGCCGGAGTGAATAGCCTCCTTCTCGGGTTTGTCGTCTACCACCAGGTCAACGCCGCCGGGGTGGATTTTTGGCGCTGATGCGGACGCAATCATGGTGCGGTGCATTGTTGTGCGATGTCTGAAACGGTAACGGCAGCGGTGGCAAATATGAAATCTGGTAGTGAGGTGAAGCCGCTTATCGGCAGCGTATTTGTTTGTTTATGGTTCGTGCTGGCGGGCGCACAACTTGCGCCGCACATATACCGAGATCAAGGATTAATTGGACAAGGGTCAGAGCGCAGTGTCGCTGCCCACCGAAAAAATGCTCACCAGCGATATAGCAACGCTTTTTCGTTCACATGTCCTCTTCCTAAGGTTAGCATTCGATGTTGGCACACTTCTTGTTTTTAACTTCTTGTTTTACTACACCTGGTGGACATTGTTCTGTGGGTAAACAGAAGGCTCTATTTCAGGATAGAGTAGCGCACACAAACGCTGATGCTGATAGCAGACGCGTGGATATATCTCACTGGTATTATCCGCAGCGACGAGATAAGTCGTTGGTGGAGACGTGAAAGCGGAGCACGCCGTGTTCGCGCACAGGCTTATATAATGCGCGTCGCACTAATCCGCGTGAAATCACGCTCTTGTGGCGAAGAAACATGCAGCGTGACAACGCAGGCGATGTCAACGACTGGCATCGGCATGCTCATGGAGGAATCTGACTGGACACTGCCAGCGAGAACGGAAAACAAATGAAAACTAACTTACGAAGCTACAATGTTAGTACTTCGACCACTGTTTTATTATGACAACGATGACAACTGAATAACCTGAGCAATGTCTACATTTATGAAAACATCGATCAGAGAGGGTTTAGTATAACCGGTTTAGGTATTGTTTGGTCTGTATCAGCAAATGAAAATATCGTAACCAAAAATTAAAGGTCTGATGATACAGGTAAATACGAAATATTGGTTGCCTAAATTGTTATAATTTATTAGATCAATGGTGATGTAATTTTACCTATAGTAAACAGGAGCACTGTATCACTTTCAAAGTACCTATTATCTAAGTTAAAATAAATAATATTTATCATATTCTAATATACAAATCGATTTATTATTAAATAATCAATTTTCTTGTAGTCTCATTAAATTTGATTCACTTACATCAAAATTATTCATACTGGAAATTTTTACCTCTAATTTCATTCGTTATTCTGCTATATATTTATAAAAATAATTGCAGTGGGTAACAGTTTTTAGCTACTCAATAGTGCCACCTGTGCTTCAATGTTATCACTGTGAGAGTAGTTAAAAAACTGTACCCCACCCTGTCCATTCACGCTTGTTGCAATACTTGTATACCTTTCTGTAATTGACTTATGTGCTTTGCTTACTCCTTTATATATGAATGGTCTAATCAGTTAAAGAAATGAAAAACTAGGCAACTTCTTGAGCGTGACTTTGACTGTTAATCGGCACCTGTTTCTGACACATTCTACCTTTTAACCCTTATAACCACATTCAATTTGACAGTTGTCTGACAGTTCATATATGATCTGTGGTTCATACCAGGCAGGAAGGAAGTAAGGTTAGAAACAATTCATTTCAAGCACATTTTATATTAAATCACATAAATAATATAATAAATAAACACTTTGCTACTGCCCATTAAAGTATAATAACTATACAAGTCTTCTAAAAGTTTTCATTCACAACACGCCATAATTAAACTACTTACGAGTTGCCAGCGTGGCGTATATTTAAATGATCGTCTGTCAAGTTCTGCAGTATGCAAGATCCGCAACTATTGCACGATTATTTGCCGTGAGAGGAGCCGGGTCAATCCTTTCACTTGCAACGACATCGAGATCGCCGTTTTCGTTTTATTCACTCGCTGCTCGAATAACACCTTCTCATTTCAACGTCAAACGCTCATCAGAAAGTTCTAATTGCATAAAATTGGTTTTAAATAATAGTCGTACTAGTGTTGCGTTTTATTCTAAGTGGGGATCAACAAAGCCGCATAGAAAAGTAAAGTTACAACTGTTTTTAGACACCATGGCCGACCCACAACACGATGAAATTCTTGCGCCTTTGAGGGCTAGTGTTAAGGAACAGGTAAATCATATATCAATTACACAAAAGTCTGAAACTGTATGTATAAACATATGTTAATGTTGTAAATAGGGTGACTTGGTAAGACAACTTAAAGCCGATGGAGCACCTGATCTGGACGTTAAAAAAGCAGTGGGTGAACTCAAGGCTAGAAAGAAAATCTTGGAAGATAAAGAGTTGAGTTTGATTCCGAATGATGCCACTTTTGATCGGGCGAAAATGGAAGATTTGCTTAAGAGACGATTCTTCTATGATCAGTCTTTTGCAATCTACGGTGGTATTACCGGTCAGTTCGATTTTGGGCCTATGGGCTGTGCCTTTAAACAGAATTTGTTGCAAAGTTGGAGAAACTTCTTTGTTTTGGAGGAGCAAATGTTGGAGGTGGATTGCTCCATTTTAACTCCTGAACATGTTCTGAAGTAAGTGTACTTTTTAAATAAAATTTGATACATTTGAAGGTTGTCAGATTTGAAATAGCGTTTTATTCAATACGAAACAATAGAAAATCAATAAAAAAACGTTTTTCCATGTGAGGCAACCATTAAGACACTAATTTATTACTTATTTTACCTTAGATTTATTGATATTATTAATTTAATATTTCAGAGCATCTGGTCATGTAGATAGATTTGCTGATCTGATGACAAAAGACATCAAATCTGGTGAATGTTTCCGATTGGATCATTTGATCAAAGCCCATTTAGAGAAACTTTGCGCGGATAAGAAAACAACAGCAGATACAAAAGCAGAATGTGCAGATATTGTTGTAAAATTAGACGGAATGAACAAGGAGGAAATGTCGGCAGTAATGAAAAAGTACAATATGAAATCTCCCCTCACTGGCAATGATTTGACTGAACCAATCGAGTTTAATTTGATGTTCGCCACTCAAATTGGTCCCTCCGGTTTAGTGAAAGGATTTTTACGTCCGGAGACGGCCCAAGGCATTTTCGTCAATTTTAAACGCTTACTGGAGTTTAATCAAGGAAGATTACCTTTTGCAGCTGCACAAATTGGTAAGTTTATATTCACAATCATGAATCTCTCAACAATTAAATATATTGATTCTTATAATTTTGGTTTTGATTAGGAAATTCCTTCAGAAATGAAATTTCTCCACGTTCCGGCCTTATAAGAGTGCGAGAATTTACAATGGCGGAAATTGAGCATTTCTGCGATCCTGTTGATAAGACACATCCCAAGTTTATTGATGTGTCCACAACGGAAATGCTTCTCTATTCGGCATGCAACCAAATGGATGGTAAACCAGCAGAAAGAGCCACAATCGGAGACGCTGTAGCGAAGGTAAGTTAATTGTGTGTAGTTTAAATATTTTTCTTACGCTTTAGGTTATAATTTCAGAGCTTAGTTGCGAATGAAACTTTGGGGTATTTCATGGCAAGAATACAGAAATTCTTGGTTCAATCCGGTGTGGATCCTAATAAACTACGCTTCAGACAACATATGGCTAACGAGATGGCTCACTACGCACAAGATTGTTGGGATGCCGAAATTCTAACATCATATGTAAGTTAATCACATTCCTAAATGATGATTTGCAAATACATTTCATTCACCAGTTCTTAATATATTTTTTATATAATTATGATTAATTTAGGGTTGGATTGAATGCGTCGGCTGTGCAGATCGTTCAGCCTATGACCTTACGCAACACACGAAAGCAACTGGCGTTCGTCTTGCTGCTGAGAAGAAACTCGCTGAACCTAAAACAATAGACGTCGTTGAAGTGAACCCCGAGAAGGGTATTCTCGGGAAGACATTTAAAAAAGACGCGAAAATTATCACTGATGCCTTGAATAGCCTGAGCAAAGAGGAGATGTCGGCTTTGGATAGCCAACTTCAAGCGGAAGGCAATTATTCCCTCGCCGCCGGCGATAAAACTTTCGACCTTAGCAAAGAAATGATTAGCGTGAAAAAGTACCAAAAGACAGTGCACGTCGAAGAGTTTACTCCAAGTGTTATCGAACCCTCATTTGGTATCGGGCGGATAATGTATGCTATTTTTGAGCATAATTTCAAGCAGAGGGAGACCGATGAGCAGCGGACATATCTTTCACTGCCTGCAGGCGTTGCTCCACTGAAATGCAGCGTGCTACCATTGAGCTCCAACGAAGAGTTTACGCCATTTATTAAAAAGATTTGTAAGTTTTAATTTTGTATACCTAAGTGTGCTTTTTATAGTCCCCTTAATTACTTGAACTTTATTTATAGCCGTTGCCTTGACAAAGGTCGATGTTTCTCACAAAGTCGACGACAGTTCTGGGTCAATTGGTCGTCGTTATGCGCGCACTGACGAGATTGCAATTCCATACGGCATTACAATCGATTTTGATACTTTGAAGGAACCATGTTCGGTTACTCTGCGTGAACGGGACTCGATGGGACAAGTTAGGATTCCAGTAAGTATTTTCATTTTACTTATTTTTACGCAAATCTCCTTATGATTAGGGACTTCGAAATAGTATTGATACTTTAATTTGATTCTAATTATGCATAATAATTTTAACACAAAGGGCACTCAGATCTATAAACAATTAAGCAATGAAAATATTGCAAATGAAATAATTCATTGATTTGGGCAATTGTGTAAAGGCTTCAAAAATGCTAAAATGTGACGCTTATAGCGTTTTCGTTATCAAAAAGTATCGATATTTTGGCATCCCTACTAGTTAATATCAAATTAAATAACATCGCTAATCAACATATCTCCACGTTGCTTTTTAATTGTTTTTCTTGTACTAAAATGAGATATGAAATGTCTGAAGACATTTCATATCTTCAGTTCATGAGAACTGAAACAATTGTTGCAATAAATATTCTCGAGTGTTATTTTTCATTGATATGCAAACTGGTATTTCTAAAAATAATTCATTTCAGTTAAGTGAAATCGCAGAAGTCGTCCACAATCTATCATACAGCAAACAAGCCTGGAAAGATATCGCTGATAAATACCCGAAGTTTGAGCAACAAGAATCGAAGAATTAAATGGATGCGCAGAGGAAAATTTGAAACGGCTTGTTTATTGTTTGGATTATTATTGCATTTAAACTTTGCCGCTGCAGGCAATAAGTTTTCCAGTGCTTAAATAAAATTAACTGAACTGTAAATGAATCATGCAAACTTTCATATGCTGACTTATTACCAAACGTGACTTGATAACGTTTGGTAATAAGCGAAGATGCTAGAATCAAATAATAATAAAAAACAAGTATTTGGCAAAATTTTCATTTTCTCTTTGGACAAAACAATTTTATTGTTACTTATAAAATTCTGAAGAACTCAGGTCCACAATATATATACGATGTCCTGAATTCAGTTCCCCCGCTCCTTCCCAATTATGTTACCCAACCGTTTGTTTCAGGAGTTGTTACATGATTTACCAAAAAGAAAACACGCTGAAGCGCGATCAACCCGGATCCCCAAATGCCCTCGTGTCATACCAGCTACACATAACTAACTAATTTGTCGATTAGCATCGATTAACATTATCCAACATTGACGATGGCTATTTGATGACACTTCCGACACGCGATTCTGTTTTCTTTCATGCTATTAGCGCATCAGTAGCAAAACGCGAATAAAACGTATTCTTTAGACGACAGATAACTACATGCGAACATTCGTTGATAAAAGAACGAATGCATCTGGCGGCGAATTAGTATGAAAAGAAAAAGACGACGCGCTGCCTGAACGAAGAACTTATTGAATGGAAAACGATGAGAAAATTATTTGAGGCGCGATCTTATCGGGTTGTATGTGTAGAAATTAATTACGTCCGCAGATATCGACGCCGTGTGGTAATGGTGTTTAGAAAACAACGAGGAGAACAAACCAATGCGAAAATGGGTGTGACGACGCGGATGAGTGTATTCGTAACTACGCGGTGCCCACCGCCTAAGCCAGATCGGGCAGCTCCTCATCATCGGAGTCCTCGCTGCCGCCGCCCATATCCATGTCGTCGAAGTTGGGCTTGTCGCCACCACCGCCGCCGCCCAGTCCACCCATCCGCCGCATCATCTCCTCGAAGTCGCCACTGCCGCCGGGTCCCATGCCACCGACGCCCTCGTCGCCGCTGTCATCCTCATCCTGCCACTTATTGAAGTCGATCTTCACCCAGTGCAGCTTCTGCTTGGTAGAGGTAAGTGATGACCAGTAGGGCTCCTCCTCCTTGGTCTTCTGCAACATCATCTCGATGCAGCGGCCACGATTCCAGAATTTGCTTTTCTCAGGATCGATTTCGGCATACAATGGGATTGTCGCCTCATATGTCTTCTTCTCAACACCGCCGGTGCCTTTGAAGTATACTGAATTATTTGTAAATCTATAAAAACAGAGTATGAGTAAATCATTCCTATAATAAAACAGTCGGACGTTGGATGTCTTACTTAATGTCGGGATCTTTACAATCCTCGAGGTTTACAGTCACGAGCACGAGATTTTTCCTTTGTGCCCACATCACCGGCGGAGGTAACCTGCATCATCGAAAGTTTGAGGTTAAGTTTGATGTGATTTAAATGAAATTCAGCCGCTACTTTAGACGCTTATGTGCATGTTAGGCATTGTCGAGAATGTGTCGCGAATACCCTAACGGTGCAAAGGAGAGAGTGCAATCGATATATACGCGGAAATTATTCGAGTTCCGCGTGCGGTCTTCTCATTCAATATGGCGTGTACCGCACAAACAAGATTCGCCACCACGTTGAGATAGCGAAGTGTGTGGCAAGTTTTGGGCCTAAACTACTGATTATACTTACACTTGGTCAGTCATGTTTAATGTGTGATTTGTATCCTAAAAACTTAAAAGCACACACGTCGTTTCCAGCAACACAACTGGCAAATAACAGGCAGTCGCAGACACGCCGATCGCATACAACTGAAATGCTTTTTTTCCTAAACCGCTGCGATGGGGCCGCGCGAGAGGCGATTCGGGCGATACGTTGCTGCGCGCGTCACCAGCCGGCGAAATGTTGAAACCTTTGCGTTTGGAATATTCTCGAAGGCAAGTCGTCCCTCGGAAAATACCTTTTTTTATGGATTATCTGCACACTTGAAATGAGTGAATGCTACTATTTGGTGAGTTGGTTTGGTAACTTAGTAACAGTTACTAAATGTCACGAAACAAATTCAGCGATTTTCACTATTATTTGAAATCAAAGGGGCCAACATTTATTTCGTCAACAACTGTTGTTGCAATCTGTAATATTGGTTTAATAATTTTTGCAAAACTACCAATGAATTACTGATACATAAAATTTTATTGTAATTCTACTGATTTATAACTTCGATTTAATCCGGTGTTTTCCAACGTTGGGCCCTCCAAAGGGGAGCAATTGTGTAATTTGGCAATTAGCTCGACAAAACATACAACTCTCATTGCGGACTAAATAGGGGCCTATAAGAATTTAGTACTTTTCCATTAAAATGGCAGAAAAGGTGGGGAAACACTGATTTAATCATTTTGCTAGGAAATTGATGCTATTTTTATTTGAATATAATTCATTCGGCACATCTTATCACTTTGCAACTAACAATACATTTTGTTCCGACTTATCGTATTTCTTGGAATTCTGTTTAGCATCGAATGTCTGTATTTTGCTAAAAGAACACTACCTAAAATTCAGGACATGTTTCGAATGCTGAGCTGAACATGTGAAATGGGTATATAAATGAATAACACAGTTTGAGCAGACATTCTCTAATCATTGGTCGTGCAGACATTCGAAGCAGCGACATCTGTGCTTCATTATTATCACTCACGCGTTGAATAATGAGATAGGCGAGAGGGCAAGTTTGAACGATGAAGTAACGGATGAGGTCCGACCGATTTGGGCGAGTCACATATATTTACATTACTTATATACTTTCCGCCCTGTGTTCTCCCACCTGTCTCAGCATCCGACGCATGCGTGATAATATTGAACTACAGATGACTGTAATAACTGTAATATTGAACTGTTATTAACGTTTATTCTCGGCTACCAGCAATGCGCCATCAATGTTTCATCAGTATCGATACATATTTTTAAGAACTCCATCTACATTTAGTTGACCAGAAAACAGTTATTGAGTTTCTTAAGCACATTTCCTACACATTTTGAAATATCTTGCAAAATCAAAACAGAAATAAGCTGAATTAACCAAAATAATCTTCGATTTTATAGGAATGTTAATACTTCACTATTTGCAAAACAAAATACATGCTGTAATAAAATTTGTACACTATTACCTTTGGTGAAATCTTCTATAAATCCGAAAATACATACAAGCGATCCATCGGACGTAGTTAGAACGCAATTTTAATATACAACTTTATTTGTTATATCAATAAAATGATTTATATGTTAGAATCAGTTAAAAAATCACACTTACCAATTCTTTGGAAATTACTATAAAAGGAGTACATAGAATGTTACATAGCATATGTTTAATATAATACGTAAAATTATTACATAATCAGAGCAAGGATAGTGCTATCTTCTGCATAAAATTTGGAATCAACAATAATGTAATTGTTCGAAATAAAAATCGTATAAATAAACTTCATGTAAAAGTTGCGTGCACGCCGACCTGTATTGCTGCTTTTGCAATGAAGAAGCAGCGCGTAATCGTCGATGCCCGCATTACATTTATTAACAAGCTTCCTCACTCGAATATGTAAACGGAATATCAGTATAACAAAAGTTGATATTACAAAAAGTGATATTTCAATACAAATACTATAATAATATAAATCAAATATATAAAACAGTCTTCATTGCACCATAACTCGTACTGATCGACGTATATAAGATTCTCTTAAGCAAAAAACTGATGGCGACAGTGTTGTGCAATGCATTGCAACTTCACGACGTTGTGAATATTCATCTAATACAATGCTAAGAGAAACAAAACTAGGCGAATAGAAGTAATCGTTAATATTTACAATAAACTAAATTATGTAATAGAAAAGAAAGAATATTTGAATAGTAGGTATAACAGCACCGTAAGAATAATTAATATTTTTAGATACTGACATATATATTATTCACTACAATTTGCATAATTTTAGTATAAAATTGTAAGATTTTTCCCTTCGATACTCTCTCGTTTCGCCGGATGTAGTTGAATAGCGGGTAAATGTTATCGTGCACATAATGTGAAAAGAAGAAGAATCAACGAATTGCAGATTCAGAGTGCACCACACTGTGACCTAACCATATCTGTACCGTACGAGGAACAAAACATTTCGATTACGTTAAAATTACGCTCACATTAGTATCTATTCTCGTACAAACAGTATTCAAAGTGAATGAGATAACATCGGCAGGTATTCGTTTCTATTTGTACTATGCAAAACTGTTTTGCGCCATACAATTAGGTATATATGTATATAAATATTTCTGTCAAGTATCAAAATTGATAGCATCGTCAAGTCAACCGCAACATCGTTTTAACGTAAAACAAAATGTTTTGATGGGACTATGTACAACATCAAGTGTTCCTCCCGCTTTTTCAATGCGATATTTCGCCTAAGAGACTGCGCGTTATCAAAAATTGTGTCGCTCATTATTTTTTAATTCTTCAAGTGTTCAACTGATTCCTCCCCGTATTCAAATTATGTGTTTACGTATGTATACTATTATACAATGTACCGCTTTGCATTCGTCTGTATAGTAACGCTTGCATGTGTTTCATACGCAATGATAACATTCGTGAGCTTCACTGCTGAAGAAATCTGCTGATTGGCACAGAATTTCGTGTGAATCACAGTTCCCCCTAATAGTGTATATTGTTTAAATTATACACTGGTTATTGCTTCATCGTCGTGTTGTTCTAATGTTGATATATGGATCGCGCTCGATCTCGAGATCTAGCAAAGAAATCTTGGTAACTGCCGTTTGTTGAACGTTTTTTTGTGTCGGGTGAATTTGCTCGGATTGTACGAAATTCGGTAAATATATATGCGTCGATCGCGTACCAACAGTCATCGTGATTATTGTAGCGCGTTGCATTGCATGAAAAGAAACATGTCTCCCCCCGGGTGGATTGCATTACTATATGGAGCCAACCGTCGTTTACTATCTAAAAAAATTCACATCGCCGCAGCCGCTGTAAGATTTCGTTACCAGTTTGCCATGCCCGGCTTATTTAAAGTCATAAAGTAAATTTGACAAGAGGAACCACTCTTTGCGCTCGAGAAGAAGACCTTATCGTTGCGCTCGCACAAGAACTTTAATCGTTGAGCCTTCTTGTGCATGAAGACACCATCGAGGTGGCCGGACTCTACCGAGCGAATTTCAATCGCTTTGTTCCCCCAGCCCATTATTTGACCGGTGCCTATGTATGCAACGGACGTTGGCAGTTCACCCCACTGAAAAAAGTAAATTAAATTAGCAAACAAATACGATAAATTAATCGTATATCAGGGCAAAACTGTAAAAAAGTGTACATACCTGCAGTACTACATTCTTCGATATTTTCCCGTATGTATTCACATACACACCTTCGTTATCATAACATAAAAGTAGATTCATTCCATTACTGTTCGGAAGCGTTACGATGCAATGAGGAGAAATGGATCCTTGAATCTGAAAATAGCCACTATTTAGCAAACGCAATTTATAAGCGTGCCAAGTCAAACTTACATGTTTTGGTAAATAAATATTGTAAACATTCGCAGAATCCAAATCGACAGCATGGAAACCATCACCACTTCCGTAAATCACTTTAAGTCGTGTACCTTCCTCAACGGTGAGGTCTACCAACAGTGGTCTATGCGTCAACTCGCCGAAGGATTTAAATGCCATGAACTTGTGGTACGGTTTTGGTGCCCACGCGTAGATCTCGATGCTGTCTTTCAGCGCTATTACTAAGAACTTAATCCTTTCGTACTTCACTATTTTGAAATGCACAGCACCCTGGAGGTCACCCACGTTGATCCAGCCATTTCTTCGCTCAACCTGCTGCTTAATATTGAAACGAAGCAATGTTAGAATGATATGTAAAACAACAATAACAATTACAATAAACAGTTTATAAAGATACTTACATCAACGCCATCAGATCGCAAAATTTTACTCTTGAGCCAACTGAGATAATATACCCGAACACGATTCTTTTTACCGGATATCGTGACGAGTATATTCTGTCCTTCAAGTACTTCCATTTGTTGGAATCTCCTCCGCGAAATGAGTTGATAAACTTTCCCTTGACCACTTCGATCCAGAAGCATCAGGCCATGTTCGGTGCCAATTAATAAATTAACACCTAAATAGAAAGATACATTATATGTGCTTGTATAAGAATTCAATAAAACATACCCCAGAGAGCAGCACAGAGAATGTCGCTGTTGAAGCGTTTCTTATATTTGCGAATTTCGGGCGTGTCTGAGGACAAATCGTGTGATGTTGGTGTAACATTAACGTTGACATGCGACTCGCGCCTGGAATTCGCACTGCCGGCGCCGAAACCAAACGTGAGGAATGAACGCTGTTTCTGTTGCAAGTGAAGAGCATGATTACTGATCAGTGGCGTATTGGGCGTCATATTAATGTGCACGGCCTGACGGTACTGCAAAAGAGCAGAAAATAGGCATCAGTATCATTTCGGCTACGCTAAACTGGGGCATGCACCGCTAAAGTCTACACTTGATGATGATTTTACTATTTCTACTGCACACGCACTAAAATTATACACCAACTGCGTAGATTACCAATTTCTGGGTTTACAAATGATTACAACTGCAACGGTAACTGGTTAAACATGAGCTGTTGACAAATTAATTATGCAATGGTGAGGGCATGATGAGGAGGGCACATCCGTGTACACTAAGTACAGAAATAAATCGGAATTATTTGGCATGAATCCAAAACTTTCTCTATGTTACAAAGTGGTTAGTCTAAAATACAATATCCCTTAAAGATAAAAACAATGCAGTCAACAAATGCCATGGATGGTAATATGCATATGTTTTTGAACTCGAATGCAAACAATGCGATGTTATGCGGTTGAAAATAGACTCGTTCGCATATTTGTGAACTTTACTGCGTGAAATGTTAAATTGCTGGCATTACGGAGTACAAAAAGATTACAATCAATGTCATCGCGAATACAGTCAATACGAGTTAGTCTTTCCCATTAGTTTTTCCAAACCAACATTACTGACAATTGATGGACTAATGAATTAATTATGAATTTGCATTGCAGAAAGGTAGTTAAATGCCTTTGCACATTAGATTTTATGGATATAGCAATGTGTTGTATTATGTATGAGTCGTTTATAAACTTTTATGTTGATTATCATTGGCGATAAAAAATAATGGCATCACCAACATAATTTAAAAAAAAGCATTGATCATCTGAACCAATCTTTAGAAAGCAAAATCTTAAAACTTAAGCAAAAGGCAATTCACCTCTATAAAATTAGGCCAGAAAACAATCAACTATTCTATGTTGCTAAACGATTACAAGAAAGTGTGTTCACGCCGAGAATGTTTATGTTTTCATGGACTTTTATCTAATTTTATAGAGTTCTTCAATGCAAACGAAAACGCTGCTTGCGAATGAAAAACGAGACAAACGTAGAAGATTTCATACTTACAGTTATTACGTTATGAAGTTACCGTCGCCACTCAGTTAGGCAAAACCAAGAGAAAGACATAAACATTAGTGACAAATAACAAAAAATAAAAAAAAAACGACACACAAATGAACGACAGGATGGTAACACCGTTGCAACATACGCGAACGCTAGAGACTGTTTCTAACCGATGGATGAAAAATGGGACGCAAGGTTTATACCCCCAAAGAAAAGCTCGTTCGCATCTATGTACAAGATAACGTACCTCTTCGCTGGAGCTCTTGTCACGGGTGGAAGGTGTGCCTGGACTTCCACTCGCCTGAGAGAGCAGATCCGGCAGCACGTTACTCTGTCTCGCATGATCGCTTCCACGTCCATTCTAGAACATTGAAAACGCAAATTAGTAATCAATATTGCGCAATCATTTCCGGTGCGATGCACACCGAACATCCAATGAAGCATCCACAATGCAGATTAATCACACGCTACGTGCACGGTGGCGTTACCAAAAAATGCCGCATATCATATAAAGTATGGTGAAATGAAACCAACGAATAATGGATAAATTAGATACAATGTCACGTACTTTGTACGTAATTCACTTTTTCCCCGGTGTAATGTCTATCAGCTTGTGGTTCAATACATAGAAATAAATGATACAGAATAAAACAAACACAAAAGTGATTTTTTTGTCAAGAGCTATGTGGCAGCAGTGGCAGCCAGTCATCATATCCATGCGAATGTTACAATCAGTCAATTCAAGGTATTTTATCATCCGTCGAACGACATGCGTCTTCCGTTTTACAACCGCAACAGTATAGTAGTAGTGATGATCCAGTTGTAATTCACTGCGTGAAAACCAAGTGGTTAAGTGTTAGTTTCGAAAGCAGCACACATTGTTATAAATATCGAATCAATTGTTAGAAGAACTACGAATGGATTTATTTCTATTTTTTCATTGAATGTGAAAACAACAAGTCGAGACGGAAAAGCTATCCAAGATGCGCTCATGTCAAAGCCCCTTGATTCTGTTCTAACAAAATGTGTGAGAGAGTATTTACCTGTAAAATTAAAAACTCATCACCGATAAGAGAATTATTTTTCGAAGAAGACGAGACGGCCGTTGCCGCCGCCGCCGGGTCTATCGAACGCGTGCTGCGTCGGCGCAGGTCCTCCGCCTCCCGATTGAACGCAATCTCCCGCCGGCGCGTGTCCAAGCCCTTTCGCGCCTCCGTGTATTTAAGCACGATATCGGATTCAGTTTTTTCGCGTCTGGGCCGCAGCTGCACCTCGGCCTTGTCTATCGTCATCGTGATCTTCTGCCGCTGGCGGCTGCTGTTCGCATTGTCGGCGGCAGTGGGGGTGGCGACGCCTCCTTTTTTGACAAAGTCTGTGAGAATCGGCTCGCCGCTCTTTTTCGTCAGGCCAACGTCCGAGCTGCGGCGGCTGCTAAACAGTCCGCTGGCGCGCATCGGACTCGGTATGCGCTCGGGGAACACGGCCGAATGACGCGCACTCAGCGGCAGCAGGTCGGAGTTTTCGCGCCGAAAGCTGCGCGCAAACGGGCCGAGAATGTTGCCGCTATCGCTCTCGTTGCGCCGATGCATTGCAGCGGCTGCCATCGGCGGTTTAGCGTCCTTCTTAACACTCCTCGCCGACGCTCCGCTCGAGTTCGACGCCGATGAGGATCCTTGCAATTTGGACGGGAAAAAACGTGCGAAATCCCAGTCCTTAAGTAACGTCGCTTCATCAATGTCTTCCCGTTTCGCTTGACTAGCTGCCAACTGCTGCTTAGGCGCGTAATTACCGGAATAACGGACGTGTGTGGCGAGGGAACAGTTTGGAGGAGAAAATAAACAAAAACGTAAAAAATAAACGTAGGCCTCCACCGAATTACAACGCATGCCAGAGTGTTACAGCAAAGTAAAAATAATGAAAACAGAGATGGTGGACGCAACAATGGCGGTTTACGTACCCTATTCCGCAACACTAATGTCTTGTCGCCTTGAGATTCGTCGTCGTCGGGAGTTGGGGGCAGCGGTCGATTCGGAGGACCCCCAGAACCGGTTGCACTTGGACTAGAGCCACTCGGCGAGCCTTCAGCAACGACGCCCAGACCCGGTCTATAAGAAAATTCAGGACTAACAAAAAAAAAGAAAAAAAAAAGAAACGCGAAAAGAAACCATAAAGGAGAAGGATCACGTTAGTATATCATCACATTAAAACAATAATATAAAAAGTGAAACTAGCACTTACAGAGGTTTCGGCGGGTCGCTGGCTAATAATGTGCCATCGTTACGCCCTCGACCATTATCTTCGGGTTCAGAGTCGCTATCACTATCGTCCAGACCATCCAAGATAGGGACGCTTGCAGCGTGGTTATTTGATGGCGTCGCCACGTTATTATTCGCCGCCGACTGTGACTTATTGTTACCGCTGCTGCTACTGTTACGATTGTTGCGAGGTGGTGCTTCGGGTTGAGTGTTTTGCTGCAAGCCGATCTCGTTCAAATGAGCAGCCAACGCGTCCAACTCCTAGAAGAAGTGATTTTCAATTATGGCAAAAACAAAAATATAATCACATGCAACAAGTAAAGTAAATCAAATAAAAAACCTACCTCAGGTCTTCGGAAAGGCGTCTATGTGTAGGATAAAAGACGAAATACACGGACATGAAATAAAATAGAATTAATTTGGCAAATTAGAAAGAACTGTAAGTATAAAGAAATGAATAATATAAGAGACCAGAAGTATTTAGTGTTAAACTACTTAAGTTAGATGGAGAAAAACATTTCTCAACTTGAGATTAGTGATTTGGAAACCATGTGAACCCAAGAATTTTGAAACAATTAAAATGTAGCTTCTTGTTGCAATACGAGAGAGTTGTTCTTCAAAAAATATTTAAGTGGAACACATACCATAGGTTTGAATTGCGATTGTGAATTTCGCTGAGGTTGCTGAGAACGTGGCGCCGCCGCTTCCGGAGGTGGTGGCAGTGGTCTGGAAGCCATACTAAACATAATTCAAACAAAATTATCGCTATCATGATCATAGCAACATACCTTCGAGGAGCTGGCGGTAGATCAGGCACCATTATCATCCTCTGTGGAATCGGAGGTCGCGCAGGTGGTCCCGGTTCTGGTATCTCCTCTCGCTCCTTATTCCTGCCACTTCTGCGCAACAAAATTCAAGTTTTAATTAAACTAATTCGCTGAAGTAGTTTAATTAAATCTATTTGAAATATATGTACAGACCTTGGTGGTGGCTCCACTTGCTGTTGAATAATATTGCGTCCCTCCTGTATCTGCTGGAAATTGCGGCGTAGCGTATCACCGCCTGGTGCCTGCACGATGCTGCTCGGCTCGCCTGCAAGCGCTTGCTCCTCTTCCTCATTCTCGGAGCCGGAATACCTGCTTTTCGGATAACACCGTCGCGTAAGTAAATGCGGTGGCACGCTGATAAGACTGCAAACACAGAGGCGCCTTGCTCACCTGTAATCCTCTCGTTCGCGCTCCTGCTTGCGCTTCTTACAGCGATCGATGTGGTCCTTTAGCTGAATGCGCACTTGCCGTTCGGTGGGCTGGTCCTTGATGAACGAATGCTTGAGCAGTTGCTCGGTGTATGGTCGATCATGATAATCCTTCACTAACACAGTCTCAATGAAATCTGATAGGAAAGTAGGAAAATGACATCATTCGCATATTGATACAATTGAGAGAAATATATGTTGAGAAAAGAGCATATATCCCATAAAGGAGATATTGTTACTATTGTTGCATGGCGTTAAATCAACAAAACTCGCTTATAGTTGTAATAAAACACTTACTTTGAAACTTTTTATTCCATTTCTTATTCTTGAGACGCGGTGGCGGATTACGCGGAATGAGAAACAGCGCACGCATGGGGTGCAGTTCGCATAGAGGCGGTTGGCTTTCAGCCATTTCTAAAGCCGTAATACCCAACGACCACAAGTCACTGCGATTATCATAGGTAGCATCGGGATTCTCATCACAGGCGATAACTTCAGGTGCCATCCAATATGGCGTCCCAATGAAGGTATTTCGCCGGCCTATCGTGCGATCCAACTGTGCAGACACACCGAAATCGACTGGTGCCACAAAGAAAAATATTAACGACAATCATATCAAATAGCACACTCAGCAACGCACAGCATATTACATCTAAAACCCAATATTGTTCTTACCCAGCTTCACTTCGGCATTATCAGTCAACAATACATTCTGTCCTTTGATATCACGATGAATCACTTTATTCGAATGCAAGTACGACAAACCGCGAAGTATCTCACGACATATATACGCAATCCATTCCTCTTTAAGACTTTGACCCTTCGTTGACTTAACTAAATCAGTGACAGATCCTAAACGAAACCAAATTTAGTAAATGCATGAAGGAATGTCGAGGGAATATAATACCTGCTCCACAATATTCCATCACCAGCCATAATTGATCATCCTTTCCAGGTGGAGACTTCTTTATAAAAGCGCCGTAGTACGTCGCAATATTGCGATGATTTGAATACTTTTTCAGCACGTTGATTTCAAGTTTAATTTCCTCTTCCTCATCCTCGGTAACATCCATCACCTTAATCGCAGCTAACTGTCCTGTTTTCGTATGTCGACCCTGTAACAGATAAAAATAAATTACATAAATACGGGTATTATCCAAACTTAATAAATGAACACCGTGCAATCATTAAAGTCAAATTGAATATAACCCAATTCGCTTTTGAGATATTAACATTCATTATACTATTTTTAGCAAATTTTCTTGTCATTCTTGAACAAAAACAATACATTCCCACAGTACACATTACAAAGACAACTACGTTGGAGCATATTAATTTTACTAAAATGTAATGTCACGCAATGTCCCGGAATTCTTACCACACCTATCACGCGATGCTTCTGTGCAAAACTACTTTGAAACTACTTCCTGTCAGATACCTACAGCCTACAATGCTTGACCTAAATCTGCAGGTGGTACTCATCGTCATTAGCATGCACCATTTTATCACACGCCATATTTCAGAAAAAAAAGCGTTTAATATACTTTGCATATATATGCGCAATTTTACTAAAATATTGCGAGAAAATAATCCATAGAATCCTTAAACGGAACATTATCGAATTTAACAGACACGAACAGGTATCATAACTTGAACATTGATATACCAGTTACGTTTCCTACTAAAACGCATGTAACATTTGACATTAAAAGACCCGTTGTTGTAATTACGCGCACTGCGAATGCAATCAACGCAGCAAACGGCGAGACGGAGAGAAAATTCAATGAAACTGAAGCACCATGCCAATGTGGTAACGAGTTGATTAACAAGGATTTATAATGCGCTGCTTTACTGCCATTACACAACCATGCTGCACACAGCTGCTAAACTGGTTTGTCGTTCATGCAAAAGCAGTCCTACCCCAAATATGTCTCGATCGCAAGGGATTCCATACATGACAAGTGATAATTCAAATGAAATCAAATGCTGATAATGCATACATAAGTTCAGTCCGTAAGGACATGCTCCTTAAAGTGATCTCATCAGTTTTTGATAACAATATTTGTAGACATGAGATAACAACTTCATACGTTTATTGAAAATGCAACTATAAACTAATAATGTATCTATAATGCATTTTGCTGTTTTTATTTCATATAGATCAGCGGTTCTCACACTTTATAATATTTCTTTCGTGGAGGCTCTTTAAAAAATCTAAAATTGTTCTATAGTAAACAGCCTACGAGGTCCCGGGTCCGATTCTCGGTAGGGATGCATATTAAAGTGAATTCTTCTTCTTATCAATAGTGTTAGGCTCTAATATGACTAATTACATTGAACAAGAATTGAATAGAGCTAATGACCATGGCAGTCGATGCTCGGTAAATGAAACAAAAAAAAAGTAAACAGCTCTACGTTGTTACGGTGGGGGTAACGATCAGGAACTTTGGTCAAAATTGCTCCGGGGAACCCCGTCTGCTAAAGAAGAAATATTTGGGTATTTTCTGAACATTTAATTAGCCTAGGAGTGAGCCAACCACACCTACCATACGGAGGGTCCCTTTAGGCTTACAATTAGAGTGCTACAAAATAAATAATTTATGTCAAAATGCTTATAACTGAAAACATCCGTGCACCTGTGCAAGTACTTTGAAAAATATATAAAATGAACACTACTGAGTCTTCTTAATATTCTGAAACTTAGGAAATAATGAAAAAAGAATTGAAAAACTTGTAACTTACCAGTTTTACAGGAGAATGTTATTGAAATAAATCCTGCACTTGTCGAAAAACAAAATACAAATATGAAAGCTGTACTTAATTTTGCTTAATTATCATAAACTACATTGACACTTTTCACTAGAACGCGAAGCGATAAGCTACAAGTAAAATCCGGAAATGCCTCTGTGCTTAATCACCAGCTATCATCACCAATTCTCAGAACATCAACTTTTGTAAAGAACCCGCTATAATTTTTGCCAAAAGATAAATGACAAGACAAATTTGTAAATATGTACATATTTTGATAAATTTTGATGAATTCACAACTTAACACAAAGAAATAATACGAAACCGAGAGTTTCTGCTTGTTTAGCAAACCCTGTGCTTGGCTTTATCAGACGATTTGACTATGAGTCTTCCAGCGTTGGTGAGATTTAATTTGAATTTCAAATTTTACATCGGTTACAGAATATCATATGCATGCGTATACGGATAATACGAGACAAATACGCAAGATACAAGTGTCTGTGAGCGGGTCTGGGCTTGCTATCGACAAATTCCTGCTCACGGCCGCTGCAGACATTCATTGGTGGGCGTAAGGTGAGTGACCAAAAAGAAATAAGAGTCGAGCAAACCAGCCTGTATTTTCTATCTGCTCATACATATGCTGGATGTATGGTATGCCATGGAATATATACGGAGTGAAAATATTTATACCTTATTCAAGGATAAAAACTATTTGTTTTTGAATGATTTAAAAACGGTGTGTGCAATTTGTCTATAAAGCTGTTTAAGATTTAGTATAAAAGTCAATCTTCCTTTTTATGAAATGATGTCCACAGCTCAATAAACCAACGATGAGAAACCTCTTGGCTGCGGGAACATTTGGGCGGCATCCCCCGATGGAGCATCCCTAAACTGAGACCGGTCGAAGTTCTAGACTTAATTTAAACAATCGGATAAAATTAGAATAAAAGTCAACCAACTTCACATATACAATCATTGCGGTGATAAAATATGAGTTTCCTTCTATACAACTGTACTTTTAAAATACTAAATTATTGCTACATATACATAACTAATTTGGTTGTGAATTGTTATTATTCGCCCGACGAAAAACGTGAAATTCCCACAGCATACAAAGGCTAGGCATATCTAAAAACTTCCACCCGCTCACATTCTACAAACCGGACGTACTCCGTTTTCTCAGCATTCACTTCGTTGTGTCAAACTAACAATGCGTAGTAGATTATCGCAGAGTGGCTCGGTTACAATTTGTGTAATTAAATTAATGAGACGAGACTTTCCTCTTCGTTGGCGTTAAACTACAAATTTTATATTTCCAAGCGCAGAGAAATACATTGCCTTGTAACTTTCAACAGGTTGGAATGTGCAGCCACACTTCTATCATTTTAGAGGAATGTTAATTTTTTAGATACTTTTTGAAATCTCTCTTTTCAAAATGGCGAATTGCTTAATGTTTAGCCACTGATGATCAATTGACAGGAATTGAAGGAACAATAATTCCTCAAAGATTGTTCCGACGTGTTCTTAGTAATATTCATATTTGCTCCAAAGTCTCCTTAATGTATAAATCTTAATAAAATAATAGGATTAAAATAATAATAATAATAGAATTAAAATAGGACGAGCATTAATGCATTTTTTAGTAGCTCGTTGAAAAGAAATCCCGATTTTAACGCACGCTTACTACTAAAAACATGTATCCATCTGCCTCAGCGCGCGGAAAACCCACCTTACATATATGTGAACATATAATAAACACATCATAAGCAAAGTAGAACTTTATAATTAACAATTTCTACTGTGATTACACAAAACATTAACGAGGAAAAGTATCGAATTCATGCTAATCTACCGTTGCCTATAATATCTGCATTAATTAAAAGCTTGAAGATCTGTTTATCTTTGTTAAAAATTATATTTCATGGAAAGTATAAAGATATAGCATTCGTTGCTGGTAATTTAATCTGCTTTTCTAATTTCATTTTATCGCCGAGCGTGTTAGTTATTACCGTTCGGATGCGTAATCGAGATTTGATTCCAAGCAGCTACATGCAGCTTGCTTAGCCGCGTATCTTCCGTTTCGTCAAACGTTCAATGTCAATCTATCACGGCGTGGCATGAGCGCTGTTGATCCATGCACTGTGGTGGAATAGGCTTCGGGTTAGTGTAAACAAGGCTGCAATAATGTAAATGTAAACCAAGCGTTTGCATGCAAAAGACCCCCAAACCGGGCGTCTACTAATGTTGGAATAAATATTTGTATAGACAGCGCTTACAATTGCATCGACATTGATGATTTGCGTGCGCCAACGCGCGCTGTGCGGAATATCAAAATTTAAAGCTCAACATTTCGAAAGTTCTGAAATAGCAAGTCAGTCTATGTCAATAACAAAATATTTTCATTTATAAAATTTTAATTCTATGAAAAAGCAAAAGGTAACACAAATTCAATATAAAGGAATTTTTAAGGTAATGGGAACACTTTACATGAATTATAATTGTGATATATCTGAAGAGGAATGTATATAAATGACAAGGATAAATGTTGCGTTAAAACAGCTGTTCTCATATTTTTAAAATTTTCTTTGTGCGATCTATTTAAAAATTGTTAATGGGGTAATGATCAATTGACTAGTGCCTATATGTCCCAGGAGAACACTAATCTGGGATGTTGGCCAAAAATTGCTCCAATGGAGGTGGGAAGGAGTCTTTTTCGAGATGTTACTAAACCGTTTCGCGATCTCCTAATTTGAGAAACACAATTGTGCACTAAACTCAATACTAATACAACTAATATGAATACTAGCAACTCTATTGTAAAATATTTCCAAATGTAGAAGCTTAATATGTTATCCCATTTGCTTGGGTAATTTTACAACGTATACGTCAGATTGCGAAGTACTTGATACCTCTTCCTAGGAGGGAAAGGTCGCCTGCACAACATGGTCAATTTTCTTGTTTTCTTTTTATAATGCATTTTTCACTTTAATAACATTATTTGAATGATTTATGCTATACATCACAGAATTTATTTGACATTGGGACCAATTTCAGAGATCTCCGAAACATTTTTAAATCGTTTTTCACGCTATATGTCGCTACATGTCATATTATTGAAAAACAATATAAAAGTCTTTATAACTGGCGAAATGTGGAACAGTACATGATGAGTGTCAGTTTATTTCATAAGGTAAATCGCATAGTGAAATGATGCCAAGGCAGCACTTTCTAATGTCTTCCTAGTGGACTTAGAAAGTGATGTCTTAATTTATGAAATAATGTGACACTCATCCTGCAATGTTCTGCATTTCGCAAGTAATACATACTTTACATTGTTTTTCAATGATATGACATATAGGGACTTATAGAAAAACGTGAAAAACGATTTAAAAATATGTTTCGGAGGCCTCTGAAATTGGTCCCAATGTCAAATAGCACTATGAGATGCATTAAACAAAAAAAAGTTATTTCCATCCTGCAATATATAGCATAATCCATTCAAATAATGTTATTAACGTGAAAAAAGCATTATAAAAAGAAAACAAGAAAATTGACCAAGTTTTGCAGGTCGTCTATTATTATACCATAGCAAATATAAACACAATGATTTAATAATTAAATGGTGTGGTAAAATCCTATATTCAGAGGAAAAAATGAGATACAGATCCAAGCTCACGATGGCATGACCAAAGACGTGATATAATTCTGAATATTTGAACCCTCTCTGACCAAAATGGAGGATTATATCTTACTTTTGGAACCTCGTGGTTATAGGTCAAAGGTTTAACAGAAGTTAAGGAAGGCAATTCGTGTGCGTATTATACGTGAGTCAAGGTTTACCGTGTACGTAATTTCAACAGACACTTTAAAACCAATAATAATGGTCTTACAGATGCAAAGGGTTAATGTCGGATACATGTGCTACTTTAATTACATATGTACTGTATAAATGAATACAAAGAAAGTAAACGTAATATTTTTTTCTAAACCATTAATTTAAAACGAACTTTCAGAACCGAAAAATATATACCTAATACCATGTAGCCAACATTCTAAACTCCGCGTAGATATTAATTACAGCCGTAAAATTTTAATAGCAAAAACTACATTGTGTTTAATCAATTAACGAGCTTGTTAAAAAAAAAACAAATTAGTAAAAAATTCACAGGTAAAAGTTATTTATGAAATTGTAATAGTAGGAATATAAAAATGAAAACAGTCAAATAAACCGGCAAATTATAAAAAAAATTGAAATAAAGCTTTTATAAGCGCCTTTGACTTGGGGAGTAAACACGTGTATCTTATTTCTCAATTATAAGGCGTCGTTCACACCGGCGACTTCGGCTTCGGGCTTCTGTGCCTACTCCTATCTAACAAATGTAGTTAAAAAGAGATAGTGTTTGCTCAAAGCCAGGGTAATTAAACTGGTCGTACTTCACGAACTTATACAAGCGTCATGGACCTTCCTAACGAAAAGAACGTAAGATGAAATGGAGAAAAACGAAAATCGATCTGAACATGTGCAGAAGTCATGAATCCATCAACAGTATAGACGAGGCCGACACAAGGGCGCACCAAAGCCGACGGGTGAGTGCCACCGAAATGCGAAGCCGAAGCGCGCTCGCTGTGTGAACGCATCGGGCTTCGACAAAGCGAGGCGAGGCGACGCCGCCGGTGTGACCTATTGCCTCACTCAATTCAATCCGAGAAATTACTGATGCATTTAATTACAAAAATAATTATTAAACAATAAGAATATATTTTGTTTTACTTTAGTCGTGTGACGCATTTAAAGGCTGAAAAATACGAATAGAATATTTATCAACGGCTTATATTGTTTTTAGTGAAGTATGGTACAGTTTGAATAGATAATAAAGATTTACAAACTCCCCTGAAAAATGATTATATTCTTGTCTGGCGGTAGTTATTGTTACAAAGCTGGTGGTTTAGGAAGTCAAAGGGAATAATAAGGTGCATGCTGATAAGGATGAACTTTAAAGGGATGCTGTAAAATGAAATTGCAATGGCGATCCATCCTGCTTGCTTCAGAATACATATTTTAGATCACGTATAAAATTTAAACGATATTTAACGAAATGGCAAATTGTTAAAAATTCCAAGCGGACGGGAACGTAAGAAACTTCCCAACTTTTGATATATTTTTACATAATATATGTAGAAAGCATTCGTCTTCATATTCGCCGGATTTGAAAAATGTGTTTGAGTTACTAGGGATTTATACCTTTTATTCGCAGACATTTGACAAGGCAATTTCATGTCACGTGCAGGAGGTGCAGAGGTTTTCACGATAAAACCTTATGTAAATTCAATGCCACTAGTAGGTACTAGGATACGTTGCATTTCCCGAATGTGATGGATATATTTCGCGTTGTGTAGATAAAAACGTGAAAATGCAATTGCAGCGAATCGAATCGAACGATTTGCATTCTAGAGTAATGTATTTCTTGTAGTGCTAGTTGTAGTTCGTTATGTGACAGGGCAATCGATGTATACCATTTCTTTCAATGTTATGTATAAATAACACTCGGAAATTCCATACTGTGTATTAAACAATTCTATGTGCATTCTGCGTAAAGATAAAATTGAATAATGATATAGTACAAATCATCAGAGGAAATAAAATACGGGATGAATCTTACTCTCCATGAAGTGGCAGATGAGTCATGTGGGTTTCCATTAACAAGAAGTGCGGTTGGAGAGTGTGACTATTGACAAATTTAAGCTACTCATGTTCTCGTAATGTTGCGATGAGTGGAGTTTGTTAACATTCCATTCAACAAATGAGATAGTGTTTTAATAGGAACGTGTTCGCCTTCTGCGCTTACAACTAGATAAGTTGCGTGGAATTCATCGATGAATAACATCTCCGCAAATTTATGAATATTTAATGAATTCTTAAAAAATCGGAGTTGACACATTACAGTTGATTTACGTAAACTTAAGCAATAACCGTATTTTTAAGATATGCTATTGTAAAATAGATCCAATTTACATTGTAACAATATCTGAAAGTTTGAATGTTGTTTTATTGGTCTCTTGTACCAACCAGGGTGGGGGAGAATTAGAGCAGGGGTTTTTCAAATTAAAGAGGTCTTCGTTTGTCCTGTAGCTCGCGAACCTCACGCAGTGGTGGTATTGTGGGCTAATGATGAATAAACTAGTGTCTATATATCCGAGGTACCCCCCCCGTCTGTGATAATGACAAGTAAATTAATTTCCCCCGGGGGATACCGCCTCCCCCATGTCTATTTTCGAGATCCCTACTTTCCAATGCGTTAAAGCAAACGTGTTCCCAGGTATCCTATCCACTACCCTCACACATAGGACACATTTTATATACTCGGGCCTCATCCTTCCGACCCGCACCTTGTCCTTACCAGCATCACTTAAACCCCCTGCTCAAGTTTTTCTCACTAAAGTACTCAGGTTTTCACCCAAATACCTATATTCTTTGAAATGTAGGGTTATAGGTGCTATTGATGATCTTTCTCTGCCTTTCCTGCTCTTCTACTTCTCTGCCTTCCACTGAGCCGCCCTCTGCCCGAGTACACCAAACCGCCATCGACTCTTATGAAAGTAAAAAATATTTAAAAAAAAAACAGCACGTAGACATTTTCATGTCTTCATTTTGTAATCGATATTTTCAACGATAGTATCCATAGATATCGATACTTTGTAAAATATCTCCACTCCTATAGCCCTGGGCACTTGTTCCTCATAGCTATATTTAAAAATACCTTCTCCCTCATTTCAAATTAACCAATGATAACTACATGCACGCATCAGTAATTCCAAAAATTAATGCTTTACCAATAGTAAGAACTTTGTAAATTAAACCAACTAATACCGTAATCGATAGCAAACGGAACTTCACGCTAAACTGCCCATCAGACAACCAATCCAATTATGTGCATTAGACGAAAACAAATACCTTTCACACATACCAACTGGGCAATCTATTACGAACGTGTATTCTACTGCTTCAATTAGCCCCGCAAAGCAGTGTTGGTGCATAGCATAACAGAATGGCCGGTGTCTGTCTCGCCAGTTTCGATCCGTTTTTAATAAACTCGCCTCCTTTCTGCCAAACTCTGCTAGCCTATCGTCGGGCCCACTTTCCAACAGCAAAGTTCCCAAACTATATCGCTGCATGTAAACAGCAATTGGTAATGTAAATTTCAGCAGATGTTTGGAAATTCTTTTCGTCGTTGATCCGCTGTGTGAAGAGTTTCATCGCTGGCGGTGACAGCGTCTGGGCGGCACAGATGAGACACTGTAGTGTCTCAAAGAGTGTAACGGCTGAATGAGGAGGACAAGCTATCCAATGTAATCCCCACTGGTCGCGTTTATTGCTCCCAAAAGAAATCTGACGTCGACGTTATTAATGCAAGTCTAACAGGGATTTTAAGGCTTAATTTCGATTTGCAAAGTCAAATAGTTCAACAGATTATTCAAATTTCGCAGTAAAGTGTACCAGCTATTTGAATATTATGTATATATTTTCATATTTGGACAAAAGTTATGCAGAAGATCTCTAGAGACAAAAATTACCGAATAAATATAATAATACAAGGCCATGAAGATACATTTGGGTTTACATCAATGATTGATTTAATTTATTTACTACAATTCTACGTTTTAGAACAATTTCTTTCTATATGAAATCCGACACGCTTTTTATGCGTCTCGGTCTCCTCGATTTATTAGCAAATCTAGTCCGCCGACTCGTTCACACCTAAATTCACACTTGATTTATAACGCCTTCAAGTAAAACACTCCCAAACTTGGATGACAAATACTATGAACATTTCAACCAATTCTGTCAAGTTTGCCAACAAAAAATATTTACTTTGACCAATCAGTTAAATTTAATTAATACAGAATGAATCACAGCACACACTTTGAGATAAAAAAAAATGATAATTTGGCCAAATTTAGTAGGGTCTATTTGGGGAAGATTTTTTTGGTTAAAAGACTGAATTTGGTTAAAAGATTGTCTTAAAATCAGACCGGTTCTGAATGTAAAAATAAATAACTTTAGAAGAAATGGTTTCAATAGCGATGTGTTAAATTTACTTTGATACTTAATTCTATCTATCTCTATAATCTATTTGACAAATTATTCGAAATAACAAGTAAAATACGCAGAATGTAATTCTCTCTCAAAATCTGACAAGAAATTTAATTAGTCTTCCCACATTAATAAGTTATGAGCAATGGAAACAAAGAAATAAAAAACAAATTAAATCATCGTTTTATTTAATTCCCATGTTGATTCAAATTATCTCTAAAATTCCTTTGTTCAAATATTTGAACATACTTTTACTAGATGCAGATCTGTCAACAAATTAAATTTACTATTCCTGGTGAAAGAGTTATGAGCAGAAGAAACAAAAAATCAAATTCTGAAAATTCAATCATAGCTTTTAATTTATTTTCACTGTAGTCCTTATTTTCCGTTATAACCAGGTTTCAGTGTATACCGGAAGCACAATAGTATCTACATTCGAGAAATTCTTATATGTCAAAATATTCTACCAAGGATTTTTTTAAATTAGCTTAGGCGATATTTCAGTATTTTTGAAAGTCGAGTATAGATGGTCATATTTGATAATTTCATTATTATTGATAAAGGTCGATATTTCAAATCAATATTCGAATCACTAATTACATAATATTTTTACAATCCTCGTGAAAAAGTTTCAATTTCATATAATTGCAACTCATCAGTCATCCTAATGTTCCGATCGAAATCAATCATAACTCATTGCAAATGTTTGCACTCCACTTACCGAGGCCGCTCATTACCCATTACTGTGCAATGCACTAAATCGTAATCAGTGAGCATTGTTGTTAACTGAGCTATAATTCGCACTCCGCACGTGGACCAATCAGTGAATAAACGTTATAATCCTCGACGGCGACGTCTGTCAGCCGAAGTGCCTACGCAATGTAGATGCAGCGCGTGCACTTCCTCGCCGCCTCCAGCTGCCGATTGATAGGCTGCAGCGAGAGAAAAGCTGGGTGACGAAGCGCCATATCCGTCATACACACGCTAAGTGCGCGCGCGTTGTCGTCTATCGCTGATAAATGCCATTCAACTTGCGCTCGCATTTTACGACGATCAACAATCTCTTTCGCGTATAAACAGCGCTACAAACGAACGGGGCGCAGCCAGCGTCTAATCATCGATGAACATCAGCAGCTCATCTATACTACTCATCTTTATAAATAAAGCAACCTAGCGGCGTGGAAATTAATAGCACTGACAAATCGTATTTCATTTAGAACGGAATAGTTTTAGCGCGGCACAGTAATAATGCGCTAAAACTATATTTTAGTGATTATCATTGACTGATTACATAATGTAGAATGAATTTATTTACTCGTATATTCGTTGAATTAATATGTATTTAATTATGACTAATTTGAATGTAATTCAGATATATTAGTTATTACATACTACATATTAGTATTACATAGATGAATTATTTTACGATTTGATTACTTACGAAACGTTCAATGTACTGAATGCATTTTGGATAGTTTGTAGAACTTTAGATTGAAGATGAGAAAGTTACCAAATGTGTCAACTTCTAACAATAAAACTAATGATATAAATGTCAATCATTTTTAATCTGTGGCGGTTAATCTATTGCCGCCACCAGCATCATCTCACTCCCGATGACGACACCATCGCGAAGGCAACAGTGCTGTGATGTCCGCCAAAGTGAAGCAACCCTTACCGCGAACGAGATAAAGACAGCGAACCCATACACCGAAACCTCGCCAGTAACACTAGTCAGTCAATCCAATCCAATCACTCCGGCATCGGCAAGCCGTCATCTCCTGTGGCCAGCCGTCTTCACCTGGAGGCCATCTCCATCAACGATTCCACAGTCACTCAGCCTTCACTCTGTCATCAGTCAGTCTTCACTCAGTCAGTCCGACACCGAAGTTTACCAACAGCCAGCCCGACACCAGCTGCCGATTTCGCCACCGGCCTTCGTCACCTGCGATTCCGACGTCATCCACTACCTGCTCCCGACGACCAGCGCCAGCCATTCACCTCCGCCTGCTGCCTCCCAGGATCTCCACGCTAATCTCCTTCATTTTTATATTTATTGTTACACATATTGTGGTACAAATAAATTCCACAAATCCAATTAACCACATGTGGACCAAACGAGGTATCCATATATTTTTTACACGTCAAGGAGGGTCTAGCCAAATGGCGCAGTTGTATGTTTGATGTAGAGTAAAATTAATTCTACTTCTAAACCGTAGTATCAGTCTCTAATATGTCATTGACAAAGTATTGAAAAGAGCTAATGGCATGTCTAGGGAGAACCTCAGTCTTTTCTAATATCGATATTCGTTTACACCATCAAGTGTTGTTCCATGGAATAATACGCTTAATCCTTACAGGGCTGAATTAAGGCTTTTCGAAAAATTAATTGCTGCCTTTCTGGTACTATACTTCCAATTCCTGGATCTTCTTTTGTACCATTTTCTCCATAATGACCTCTATCTCTCCTCCTATACTCATCCACCTTAGCACATTCCTTTCACTCTCACAATCAATACCCTGGGCCCGTTCTTGCCTCAATCCCTTATATTCACTTGCCATGTGCTCCATTCGCACTCCACTCCATTTCGCATCCGTGCCTCATGAGGCAGGCCTATATCAACATCTCTCAAAACCAAGACACTGACATCTATCGGTATTTTTCTATCTATATCAATCTACAATATATGAACAAGATACAATTGTAAACGATGGCAAACCAAGAGAAATGGTTGATCTACTTCGGACTAGACATGAGTACCAACAATGAATATAAAAAATCAGAACAAACCGCAAAATATTAGAAGAAATGATAGAACTAGAAACAATTACAGTAAGTGGTATATGCATTTTTCCAACATATAGCTGCATATTGTGCGATTTTTTGAGAGCACTAATTGTAAGAGAACTAAATGCAAATTATTCATTAGGTCGTCAGTTACGAAGCGATAAATTTTACTGTTACCGACGGACGTACTCATTCTATCTTCCTGCGTTCTTGTTAAAGTTTGCGTACTACAGGCAGGTGTGCCGCTAGGCTACACACTCATTGTATTTGTAAATTATAGCTATTTAAATCTGAGATGTATAAGGCAATGTGACGTCGACATTGATTAATTGGTTCGATTACACGTTTTTTTTTTGGTGGCATGAGAGACGAGTAAACATGTTATAACAGTAAAATAATGTCTTACGGCTTAATATAGATATATTACTATTGGAAACTATAATCTTATCAATAACAATTATATTACCACATAATTATGGAAATTATTTGATAATACTTGAAATTATTAATCTAAATAATTTAAAACAACAAAATAGATCTTAACCTATACAAGTTGAAATAATACATGTTAAAATGTTTTCACAAGACACAGGGAACGTGTATAGAAGTTTTAGTTCAAAAACCAATGTTTTTACATATAACTACTTAACAAATTCCATTTCAAGGTATTTCGTATGTTATTAATTAAATAGAATTTGTTTAAATTCTTTGGGTCATTGATTTGTATACCAAATTATTGATGAATTCTTCAAATATTAGGCAAACCAGTTTGCGGAAGAAATATGAGAGCTGGTTTATTTTGTTATTTTGGAAACTCGGTTCACGAGTTTCCCCACGAAAGGCTAAGCGGACTGTCACACCGGCGGCGTCGCCTCGCTTCGAATTTCGAGGCCCGATACGTTCACACTGTGAGCGCGCTTCGGCTTCGCATTTCGATGGTACCCACCCGCCGGCTTTGGTGCGCCCTCGTCTATACCGTTGATGGATTCATGACTTCTACATATGTTTATGATAGGTTTTCATTTTTTCTCCATTTCATCTTACCTACTTTTCGCTTGTAAAAGTTTGTGAAGCCCGGCCAGTTTAATTACCCTGGCGTTGAGCAAACTAGCAACACTAACTATTTCTTTTCAACTACATTCGTTAGACAAGGGTAGGCATAGAAGCTCAAAGCCGAGGTCACCGGTGTGAACGACGCTTAAGTGCCTTTGAAGAAATTCGATAAGTATATCATCAATTTCTCTTGCGCTTTAAGCTGGGTTTTGAACGGAGTACTATTTACGTAAGTAGGAGGTTCAAATCCGGTGGAAGGCAGTTATCATTCTCTCTTTCATTCGAGTTAAAAATATGTAAATATACATTTTTTCAATGAAAAATTGACGTCATATTATAGAGAATTTAATTATCGATAAAATGAGCAAGCATTCAGCCAAATTAGTTCTGTAGAATTTTCTCAATCGTGTATGCAAACTCGAAAAACAATACTGTGAGAAAAACGTGTTTAAGTGGGTAATCATAAGAATACTTTCCATCTTAAATTATATTAATAAAACATATCTTTGAAAATCTTCGTGCTTGATTTTAAATTGATAAATGTTACTCATTCCTTTTCCAAAAATACCCCAAACAATCAATCATATATCATCAAGAATCAACGTGACAAACCCACAACTTGTACAATATTATTTATCAGCGAAACCGTCAATAACCGATTTAACTATCAATGAAACATTGAAACTACCCACAGATAAACAAAGCAAATATAAGTGCAACTCTCCTAGCCACAAAGATAACAAGGCGATAAAGTCATAACAATCGTTCACATTGAGATTATACTTATCGAATACACTCAAGTGTGCTCGTCCCAAGCAAACAATTCAACGCAACGCGATATATGGTATTCCCGATAGCATAGGTGTATACGATGAGTAATATTTACTGTATAATCATAGCCGTTTCAATACACACCTTATATACTTGGCCGTACGTGCCATTGCCAACAACTTCAATCAGCTCGAAGATACCGGCGGGTTCCTGCAAAAAAAAAAACAAGTGTAACTCACATTAATAACCGATAACATCTCGAAGGAGTGAGGAGATTGTTTGCATTTATCAAGGTGTATGAGCGTTCTCTTCTGAATAGAGTATGGTTTAAAGACAATCGTGAAAGAGGTTCTCATGGAATAATAATGTGTAAATGACTTTAAAATTAAAAAATTGGAGAATATGCAATATTAACCAATGTGATACTAGCATAATGTAAATCGTAAAATATCGAAATAACGAAAACTTGAAAATTGATTTTTAAATTTTCTAATTTTTTATAATTCATTATTCACCTATTGAATAAATTTCTCAAGGAAATTTCACTTTTTAATATATAATTATGGAGTTTCCTGATCATTAAACGGAAACTAAATTTATTTATAAATTATCTGCAATTTCGTCTTAACGGTCAACTTCAGGTTCTTGAACTTGAAATCAACTTGTCAATTTCAGTTATGAAGAGTTATACTTTGATAATATTCATAAAGTACATTTTACATACGTGAGAAAACAGAAAACAGGTTATTTGCTATAACTTTGTTGATTATCAATATTTCAAACGAATGTTAAAATCTCATAGAGAATCGATATATTTTGACATCGATAACAAAAATCGAAATGTATAGCGCCAACTATATGTAGTTTACCAGGCGTTTTTATATTAATTAGACTTAATTAAATTATTGCAATCATTGCTCCGCTCCTTTATCAATCAAAAATAATTTCTGTCTGGGTACTCTCGGTTGTAAATTATCGAAATACAGTAAATACAATAAATAGTGATATTTGTTGTTTGGAAAATGCTGGTTTATGTTATAGAAGTCTTGCATCTATTAATCTTGCAAACTACTAGAAATCTTAAAAGAAACTTAATTATGTAAATCGGGGAAAGTGTCAATATGACGTGGACGCAGTGCCCCCTTTCAGGCATAGATCTAAAAAGGACTCCCGTACTGGACGGGAGTCAAGTTCAATTCAAGGAGGCCTTCCTCCTTCGAGGCATGTTTTAAAAAGTATCGTATCGTCTGATATGGCATCGATTACTCTGAAGTATCGATATATA
>JAODAC010000001.1:1429385-1454943 GCA_027575185.1 Mimaenictus wilsoni | reverse complement strand
ATTATCTCTTCTTTTGTGGGTACTTTTATTTGAATTAATGTTTCTGTAAGTATTAGAACTTTACTATACGGTTATATATGTATTCAGCGCTGACCTATGGTCGTCATCAATATTTGAATTTGGCGCCAAGATAACGAGTCGAGGTGGCAACTGCGCGTCGCTACTGAGCGTCCTTTGGGGCGAATTACGTCGTGCGCGCCCTCGACTCGACCTTGTTCTTGTCCGACCGTGACGCGAGCTGGTGGTTTGGAAATCTTTGTATGTGTGCTCAATAAATGTTTGTTAAGTTTACCACCGAGTCGTTGCGAGCCTGTTGGAGAGTATCTGCACACTGGCTATTAATTTAGATCTTGTGGTTAATCGCGAGTGCTTATAAAACCGATTAAACGACGCGATACGAGCGAACAATATGTTATAATATCTGATAATTAGTTTTAAATTTAAGACATGGAATATTCGTGTTTATGCTAGGGGTGTCAGATGATGACAGCATTGCTAAGTATCGATACTTGTCGATTCAAACCTACAACATTTTACGCCATCTGTACTGTTAAATACAAGCTCAGCTAAACTTCCTTGTAATGTGGACAAACCTTTCATTCAACTTACTTTCAATTTATCATCTTTTCTTTTTTTATAAGTAATTGAAAGGGGCAGAAAAAAAGAAACTGATTGTTTGGGTAAGCACGAATTGTTCTCGCGGGTTCAAATGAAATTTGAAAATCTGTTGGTGTGATTTTTCGCGCTTTAGAGCCGTATATCAAAAATAAATCAAAGTTTGGTCACAAATTGGTTAAGATATGTATTACGTTTACATCAAACTTCAGCACCCGTCGCGTCGATCCAAATCTAGCTACAGCTAGACGTGATTTGTTTAATTTTACCAAGCATCGACAGTGGTCATTAGCTCTATTCAATTCTTTTTCAATGTAATTAGTCATATTAGAGGCTAACAAAATTCTTAAATTTGATGAATGCAAATCAAGAAATATTTCATCTCCTTCCGAACGGAATTTAATCAAAATTTCTGACAAAACTAGCAAAAGCTGATATCTACAATTCATATCCCTATATAAGCTGCATGCGCTTGTCGTCTACCCCAAGTTACAATCAGTATGTTTGTACTTTATTCTTATGCAATTATCAGACAAATTATACATCAGTTTCTGTAAGTGCGCAGAGCGGCTTTATGAAATTATTTCCCCTCGAGTTGTAAGTTCGCGGAGCTTCATTTGAGAAGGTTTGATATGTCCAGCAGAGTAAGCCACACAGAAGAAATACCCACGAAGAATACGGTTCAGACACGTAGGAATAATGGTGTAAAAGAACTTATTATTAATCTTGGTAATGCTGGACAAAACCACCCAAAGAGCGCTTTGGCGCAAACAGTTTCTAAATAGAATTATTCTGTGTAACAACGATTTTCTAAGCATCTCTTTTCATATTTTTTGTGTGTTGATTGTCGTGTTACCCTGCGGACGAATTCATTAAACCTCATTGGGTGGAACTCTGCAAATTTCAATTATGTCTGAACTGAAATTATGTCGCAGGGACATAATTTCAGTAACAACAAGATACGAAACCAAATCTTCAGGTAAATTTAAAATTTCTCTAATTTATTCCCAACTTATCTGACAAAGAATAAAGACATATAACACTAAATAATAGAGTTTAGGGAGGTTAGATATATTTGAGGATTCCAAAAATACACCAATCTTATCAAATCCACCTTAACTATAATTGTAATAATTCAGTAAATGTATTTTCTATATTTCTATACTTTTTTAAAAGATAACATTTCTTCGCATATATCCTCAACGAAACGGTTTTCATTGTTCATACTAACATGTTCTTACTAACTTCTTTATTCCCAGATCAGCTCCTCAAAATATTAAACCAAAAATAAACTTTTCCAATTGTCAAACACACGAATAAAATACTTAAACTTTGACGAATGAAAATACTAAGCTATAAAATATAAAATGTCAAATTATGTAAAAATGTGTCACAGCAATAAATTATTCATCTCATTCCGCGAGGAATTCCAACAAATTTCTGACAAAACTAGCAAAAGCTAACATCTACAATTCATACGCGTATGGAGTGTAATATGGATGTGTATGACTACACGCAGTTCAGGCGTGTCGCGTAAATTTTTTTTGGACACACACACGCACCGCCATTCCTAGGTTACGGTTAGAAATAGAAAATGGCCTTTGAATAATAGTCGACGAGTCCGTCGTCGCCGCCGCCGCGCCGGTTGCCGTTGTCGTGGTCGCTTTTCGCTATATAAAATCCGCGGGGTCCCGTTTGTAACCAAACAGGCTCGGCAGGCAGGCAGGCAGGCGGGCAGGCAACGCATCTCTCTCGCGGTCGTCGTTGGGCAGACGATCTGGATCTGGCAAGAAATAGAACGAGATCCAACCAGCGATCCCAACCAAAAGCGCTAAACTCTGTTTTACGTTAACAACTGACACGCGTCGGCCGGCCGTTAAAATGCAAATCTTATTGCTAACGGTTCAGCCGCTCATCGCAACTACATCGCCTTTACTTGCCTTACATTCCTTATTTTTACAATTACTTACAGGAACTTGCACCACAAGTTCCACTCTGAGTAAGTGTTTATATGATTTTCTAGCCTCTAGCGGGTAGTTTCTAAAGCTATTGACAGATATCAGTCTTATGACATCTGTCATATAGAGCTATCTATGAATGAACAGTTTATGATTGGTTACATTGAATTTTAGGAAAATGATTTTCATGAAAGCCCTGGGAGCCCTGAACACACACACACACACACACACACACACACACATGAATTATTGTTAAAAATCGTTGCTCGTTTTGATCTCGGCCGGCCAGAGCTTAGTTAGATTTTCAGCGTTTAGCATCCTAAGTCCCGAATCTATTTTTACGCCATTCCACACACACACACACACACACATACATATGGATATATGTATACTCACATGCGCTCGCAATCACTCTCGCAATCTCCCTCTGTGTCATGTAATTTTTTGCAGGGCACACACCGTGTGTGTGCGATGGTAGCTCAGCTGGACTGAAATTAATTTATATTTCGCTCGGCTAGTCCCGCGATATGTCACTCCTGGCGTGCGTGAGTTTGTTTGGCGAACGCTTGCGTTTTACGGGTGTATCACGCGTGTGCACCGCTGAAGAATTTCGATTCTTACATTTCTTACACGTTTATACTAACCAGACCCCGCTAACTACCGTTTTGCATTCAAGTATACACCTAAATCTCGCCCAAGGTTCTCTTCGTGTATACATTGCTTTGCGAAATTATATAGCCTTGGATCCTGGCACTATATCACTATACTGATATAGTGATTTAGTAGTGTAAGTTCGTCGATATACTGATATGTTGATGGCTTTTTGATAGTACAGCATGGAAGAGAACATGTTTTTGTTTTGGAAAATATGTTATTGTCGACTATTGGGCTGATAACGCTCGGTAATGATTCATACGGTGTACTAGGTACGCGGATGATCAACTTGTTGATGAGTAATATGTGCTATGTTTGTTGGCAGTGAAGCCACCTGTTTTTGATTGCGTATCGAAATGGGATTAAGCGATTGTGCACTTCGCGCACGAGCTAATATCGATAATGAATGATATTTATCTTGTTGCGACATATTTCTACAATCTTCATTTTCATAGTTTACTTTAGCTAAAAGTATTTGGAAGCTACATAGGTTCAGTTCACGTTGAACTCAATTTAACCTTCAAAGTTTCCATCTAAAATGGGTTATCAGAAGGTATATCTGAAGACGACTTTTTCAAATTCCATTTCCTACATTTGGTGTTCCCAAAAATGCACTCCAAGCTGCTGGTGCCTGTACTCTTTGGCAGTATATACATTGACATGGAGCCTTTATATGAAGATATCTATAAAAGAAATCGTAACTATAGAGTTAGGATTACATATCGAAAATTTTTCTTTCCAGATCTACTATAAGGCAATATCTGAGAACTTTCTCATGAATTATCATTAACAAAAACGTTGCATGTTTTACTCTGGACCAGGGGTTCTCAAAGTAAGGTCCATGGTCCCCCAAGAGTTTCGCAGGACCGCTAAAAGAAACGAGAATAAATAGCATAAGAGAATTTGAAACGTGGGTTCGAGCACAAATCAGACACGAGTCCGGCAAAAGAAACCCGAGTTCAGGTCATAAGAATTTTAGAAAGGCTAAGGTGGGGCATGGTACAAAAAAAAAATTGGGAAATACTAAACTGCACCATCCTCCTTAAGTATATTCCTTATTTTAAGGAATAAGGTTAAGGTTAAGTGAAATTTAAGGCTTCCCCAAGTTGACAATTTTGACCGATGCTTTATAAAGAGGTCCCCGAAAGAGACTAAATGAAAGTGAGAACTGCTGCTGCTATTGACAGGTCTCTCATCATTGTAGGAAGCCATCTATAAGTGAAAAGGTAAATTAGGGTAGTTTGCAAGGTTAGCATTACGAAATTTCCAGTTTCCAGGACAACTTTCAAGAAAGCCCGCAAAATATATACATGAATTATTGTTCAGAATCGTTGCTTGCTTCTCTAGACAACTCTTGGCGAACGCTTATTTACTTATGTTGCTTCGACTAATTTCTACTTTTTTCCGATAGTTTTCAAAAATTTTATTTCAACATGAATTTAACCTCCAACCTGTTCTACCAAAAAGTTGTAAGGATGTATATCAGAAGATAACTACATCCTCAAGCCTAAAAGCTCGAACATACAAAATTTTGTTTAAAAGGATATCTGTAGCAAGCATATACTTCGCATATTTAAATTTGGTCTTTCCTGAATATGGTCGCCAGTGTACAGAGTACATAGGGTGTATTAAACCCGAAGAAAACACCTCCGGTCTACCCTTCCGCAAGTGATCGTAAACTGGAATAGAGTGAGGTAGAAAAGACTGGACGCTTCGAGCTCTAATTAACAACTGAACTTTTATCTAAAAATATTCGCTGGGTGCCTCCAGCCTCTTACGCACACATTTCAAACAACCAATCGAATTTATCAATTCACCAGGTGTGTCATAAAGCGATCAACCATACAATTCCATTGATCATGCCATCCGCTGAAATAATATTATTTTCCTGTCACACTTCGCAACGCGAAAAACAGTGAAAATGCTGCGCATTACACACTTATTCTATCCACCTCTATCTCTCAAACCATCCCATTAATATAATATTGAAGAATACATTAATTACGTAGACTTTATTTATGAGCATTCTCTCAGTAATCAATTAGTCACATCACTATGCATCTTCAAAGTAATTCTTGTCAAGGAAATTTATGCGAATACACACAGTTCAGTAAGCCATTGCGCTTAAAATATCCCACGTGATAAAGACATAAATTCGACTGCTGTAGAATGCGTGGATTTCGTAAATCTTCAACCATGACATGGTTTTCTTGTCACATATGTGTTACCAGTGTACAGTTTCAATGTACTCGACGGCGCCATCATCTTCGTCATCGCATGACACAATCGCCAGCAAAAACATCGCGTCCGAACCAATCATCATTTGTCTCCGAGTACCCCAGTCACATAGAAAAGTCTGAATAGGCAACAAGTAGACTAATACTCTACTCGGAACAAACGTACTAGTACTACTAATTGCATTATTTCCGTCATGAAACATAAATCACGCATGTCGCAGGTCACTGAACAACTACAACCGAACATAACTACCCTCCTAACCGACAAACTTGGAAATTACCAGGATATTCTTACAAGTTGTTTTTCGTTACTGAATGAAGTGGAGTGACTTTCAGAAAATGGGCTTACCTGGGCCATGTGTACACCCCAGACACCTCAAATCCATAGTGCCACGAACCAGAATAGGCACCCTGTCCCTTTGGGCCGGTGCACACGCCGTGGCCGTGCGCTTTTCCCTCTTCCCAGCCGCCGCAGTAGGTGCCGCCGTCGTCGAAGTCGAAGCGGCCGCCGTTCACGTGGCTCTTGGTGGTGGTGGCCGTGCCCGTGGCGCCGGTCGCCGCCGGCGTGCTGCCACCGTCGTCGTTCGCTTGCTGCATGCTTTCCCGGAAAAACTCGCTCAGCCTCCCAAAATACAAGCGAGTATCAACTCTCGATAGATCAAATGTCTTCCAACTTGAGACTTGCCAATATTTTCCCGAATTCGAAAATTTTCTTTAAATTTTCTTCAATGGTGTACATTAAAATATACTACTTGAACTTTGGGACCGTTTTCCGAGCGGGTTTCTGTTTCGAGGGGGAATTACTACGTTCTCTGCGCGCTTGATAAATCTCTTTTCGGCTTGTGGTGATTCTTTGTTTTTTGTTAATCTCTTTTTGCGTGTTTTACTCTATTTTAGATTTGAAGTATCCACAGGCACTGTGTTTGGCACTAATTAGTAATAGCGGTGCCATTGTCGCTCGATGGCGCGCCTTATCGCGGTGTCGGAGCACACGATTCGTAACATTTTCAGGGTACTCACTGCACTGATATATAAATAAATATCAGCTCGCCATTTCGATCGGTCGTGCGGAAGTCGGCGCGGCACTAATATCCCAATGCCCGGGCGCGCACCGTCGCGACGCCAACGACGCCGCGCATGCTTTCCACGATGCTGCGCTGTCGGCGGCGGTAGCAGCAGCGGTGGCGGCGGCGGCAGCGCGAACCTAGCCGAAATTTTACCAGCACACACACACACACACTCGCGCCACCAGGCCAGAATCCCAACGCTGCCGCCGCTGATTCCCAACGAGAAAACGACACGCGTCCAAATCAAAATGTCTCATTCATGATTAAATTTAATTAACAAAAAGTAGAGATGACTAACCTAATTTAGACTCTTCCTGTTTTATAGGAACATAATGAGTCTAAAGAGTTTAATCTTTTCTCAATTTAAATATGTTTTAGGGAGCCGCTGATTTTCAGTTCGCAGCGATACTGATTCCAGTAATGTTAGTTTTTCTGGAATAATCATTTATACCCTAACCAAGGCTTTTCAAACGTTCCTATTCCACGACAATATTCCAGGATTTATAGATTTGTAAGTCACGATTAATTGATTTTCAAGGCGGAAATCACACAGATATAAAAAGAAATTTCAATTTTCTTATACTTAATGAACCTTAACGACAACAATCTATAGATAGGTCCCAACTCATTGGTAACAAAGAATATATTGGCATTCTCTCTAAGTTCTTTTTACAGTGAGAATATTCAAAAAGTTGTCAATTATAATGGAGGCACTTCTACGACTTATATTTTTGAAATTATTTTAAAACAAAATTAGACTATCGCAATATCTTTGTGAATTTAGTCTTTACTTTTTGAATTACTTCATAATTTTTAAACTAACTTAGAGTCCATTTTTATCTTTTCTACCTAATATTCTAGTTAATTCTAACTATCTCAGTAGATAGGAAGAACTCACGAAAAAGTAACAAGAATCCAATATCAAAACCTCAACTTTCTCATCCTGAATTGACTTAAATAATTGATTAAACTTAACGAAACTTGTTCCACATTGTTGCTATTTTAAAAAAAGTACGTAACATTTTAATAAGTACAATTTAATCATTAAGATATTTAATATCAGTGAATATATAAACAAGCGTTTAGTACCATTCAGCTGAAGGAAAGAAGTCGACTAAAAATATGCGGCTAAAGATATGATTATATCGTGAGGTGTGCGCACATATCTCAACAACAACTCATTGTTATTTCACAGCGTGCCGTGTGTATTTATAGTATTTGGAAATTTGACAAACTTTGCGTTGGTTTTCGCGACAAATTCGTGAGGCGGCCAGCACACATATACACTGGACCTGCAAAGTCCGAATCGAAGCCTTTACATAATTCGCCTAATTGTCGAACGCTGCGATCAGTCAACGGCGGTCCGGATCGGTCCGAAACCCGGCGGCGGAGGCGGCTAATCGACACAATTGTGATTTATAATGACGCCGATCATTTTGTTGCCTGGTATAATTAGCTCATTGCGGTTCAGCGGTTTTGTCCATTCATATATTCGCGGGGGAGGCCGATCGCATGTGTGCACATTTAGTACTTAAAAATATGCAAAGATAAATTATTTTTATTATTACTTTTTTAAAAGACTTAGGATTGAACATGTTTGACTTAAAGTTGTTAGGTCAACTGTTTCACAATTATATACTAGTACGAATTATTTTAAGTTTTGTTATTTGTAACAAGCAAATCTTTGTCCTTGCTTGAGCGATAGTTCTTAATCGAAATAAACTGATAGGTATTGTATGTAAAGTTTTATATCGTACCCTAGGTTGACAAAGTGAAACAAGTGATCAAGTAATGAAATGATCCTATTTTTATCACATAAAATTTGTAACGATCACTATTTACCATCATTATAAATAACATTGCATAAATAGAACAAATAAACAATAATGAATACTATTATGTTGTATTTTACAACAATTTGTAATAAACTAAACGAACTATACTATATTATTTAAGTTCGCACATTTGCAGACAGATGGAGATATAGCATATTTCCCATCTGTGTGCTCAGTTTATGGTAATAAGTTTTGAATTAGAACGTAGTAGCCCAGTATCTGCATAATCTATGGCCCAGTTGCTAACATCGCTGCTTATCACGCAGGGGGATTCTGGTTCAAATCTTGGTCGTGACAATAACAGTTCTACTCGCTCCGGCAACCACATTAGCATTTGTGGTTGTCGTATAGAAGTCTTCTCAACCCGGGGCAAGGCTAGCAACCTTCCCAAAGGGAATTAATATGCTCATAGTTACCCAGAAAAATTCTGGACGAATTGCAGGCCTATACCCGGTCAGCGACAACACGGGTGAACGAAGTAGAAGAAGAACAGCAATATTTAGTTAAATCAAAGCCAAAACGTGGTAAAGGCCGGATTTTATGAATTTGTAATATGGCTGGCGCCATCTATTGACTAATGTACAAAGTTGAACCACTTTTGAAATACAGATTTCTGTTTGAGCTTTTTGACAGAGTTTTGTAATTCTACTATTAACTAAAAGATGGTGCTGCTGGATGTAAGTTCCGTAGTAGACTGAAAAAAGTTTAGAATTAAGGTTTTCCCGAATTGTATGAAAATTTGAATTTATTTACTTTTTTTTAATCCTCAAACTTTATCTCTACTTTATCTTTAACTTTATCTATACTATCGTAAAACCCGAAGAGATAACGTTGAATTTGGAATTGTGAACTGAATTATATTGCAATAAGTCTTCCTCGCTTTTAAGAAGTTTTATTATTTATTTTCCTTTTCTTACAAAATTCGATCCCTATAATTACATTACATTGCCTTATATAGAATGATGTCTTCTTTCATTAATTACAATTTTTATCTTGTTCGGAAACCACTTCGGTACGACGGGATATTGGTGCAGTGGTTAAGGGTTGTGGTTGTTATCTCGGTGAGGCGGGTTCGAGTCCGGCCTGCGGAGATGAGAGGGTCGTTTTTATTTTAGAGTTTTTGTTATTTAATCATATGCTTTGGCAAAATAGAATGGTCAACCGCCGCTTCGCGGCGGTAGTTCGTTTTCCCGGTGGTCTGCAATCTACTGGTTCGCCGCTTCGCGGCGAACCTGCATCCGAGTCACAACACACGAGCACCTGTTGGACGGGTGACACAGGGGGGCTTCGATCCTGCGACTTTCTGATTCCTAACAATCGACGTTACCGCTGTGCCACTTCGACGGCATACACCTGGCCGATATTTTAGAGATTAAAAGGAACACGTTTTCATACTTATTGCTTACGTTTTGGCAAGATAGAATGGTCAACGGCCTGCTTCGCGGCGTTAGTTCGTTTTCCCGGTGGGCTGCAATCATATAGTTCGCCTGAGTCGAATCACGAGCACCCGTTAGACAGGAAAAAGGAACACCTGACTTCGCGGTAAACACGCGAACGAAGGTTGGGCGATTGGCTTGCAAAGATCCCCGGAAAAAAAAACATCAGTAGCAAGATCGGATCGGGTGAAGCTTACCCTTACTACGCGGTAGAAAGAGGTTGATTATATATATATTTTATGTCATGACTAAACTACAATTTTTATTAAGGCCAATTTTTCGGTTGCTGATTCATTTTTAGACTTCCTGCGCACGAGATGTGCAATCTTAAAGAACTCTTCCAAATTTCAAGAAGACATTTGAAAGAAGATACTACCTATGTTAATATGTGAACAATTGAGAAACCATTTATTTAATAAGGATAAGGAATGATATTGGCATGAAAAGAAACGAAAATCATTCAACTGAGAGGTTTACTTTTTTATGTTTCATTGACAAAGTTTGACAGCCTGGACGTCCACAAAGCAGCATAGAGTTTAGTCAAACAAGCCAAAGCCCATGTCGTCGTCCTCCTCATCCTCGGACTCTTCCTTCTTCTTTTCTTCCTTGGCGGCAGGAGCACCAGCAGCTGGGGCAGCTGCAGCCGGAGCGGCAGCGGCGAATTTGCTCGGATCCTTGATGTACTCCTTGATGGTGGTGGCTTCCTTGAAGTCGACATCGGTGACTGCAGCGATAGCCAACAAGTTCTTGAAACCGTTGGCGATGCTGTGCGGCGCCGAGGCGGCGGTCGGATAGTTGATCGCCAAACACACCGAAGCCAAGTTGGCAACGCCAGCCATGAACTTCTCCCTCAAGTCCTCGGGCTTGATGTCTAAGATCTCCGGAGCGAAGATGGTGCCAGAATCGTAGACCTGTTCAACGAGCAGACCGTACGAGAACGGCGAGATGTTCAACATGTTGAGGAGGGTTGCCTCGGAAGCGCCGACTTTATCTCCGGGCTTCAAGATGTGCACATCGCTGATGATTTCAATCGTACCCTTGGAAATCTTGGTTGGGATGGACAGAGCTTGGAAGAAAGAGGTCTTCTCGGGACCAAGACCAGTGTTCTGGGCCGGGATGATGACCGACAAGGGGGCGATGGCACCCGGACGAGCGGGAGCACGCACCTTGTTTTGTAGCAGCTTGTCGCGCACCTCAACCAGGTCACCGCGGGTGAACACGATGCCGATGTTGCCCCTGATGTGCGGGATCAGCTTCTCAAGAGAGCTGTTGCGCTCCAGATGTCCCTTGATCGCCTTGCGCATCATGGTGTTCTTACCCATGAGTACGACGGCGGATCCACGCAGGGACATACGGATCTGCTGCATTTGCTTCGAACCGACATTGTCAGCGCTTACAATGAAACATTTTGGGTAATCTTCAAGCAGTTGCTGGAAATAAAGGCAATCTTTAAATACCATTCACTTGTAATGCTAGACATTATCGATAAATATTTTAATGTCAGAAAAGTTTCTCCACATACAAACTCCAGATACCAGTGGGTTCAGTTATTCCTAACTCTGGCAAGGAGACCATTGAGTGACGAAAAATAGTCATCATTAAAACATCCGTAAAGGTTAAAAAGCAAAATAATATATTATGTAGTACTTACAATTAGTTTGCTGAAGTAGTTTGACTTCCAGGTTGCCTTGTCCTCCCTACCCATCTTGTGTTCGTAGGGACTCGATTTACGAATTTAAGGAACTAGAAAGTAAAAAAGCTATAAGCATACATAACCTCAATATCTCCAAATGCCAAAATTGAAGCACAATCCTAATAGTAGACCAAAAATATGTGCATGAACTTTATAACTAGCTAACGATGAATAAACAGAATTTAGTTACAAAAAATACTAACTAGTGATTGCAAAGATATTCAAAGATAAAGTGTGAGAAAAACATAAAAGAGCGACAAGCACTTACCAAGACGAAAGCAACACACGCAATGAACGAGTTTTCGTGTTGAGCCAACTCTCAACGAAGTTCAGGGCGCTGCTATAGCATACGCACTACACTTTGGGCATGCGCAGTGTCGTACTCAATTTAAATCTTTTATAGTAACTATGGTAAAACAACAACAAATGATTACTTTAACTAAGAATGCACTATATTGAATCACTGAATAACTTTTTGGCTCCTTTTCAGCTTGATAGTAATATTAAATCCCATTTTCTTTCGAATTTCCCGCGCTGTCCGTTCGGCAATTTCTGACGCTTTTTCAGCGCCAGTTTTCAATATGTCCAAAACATAAAGGGGATCGGAGGAATAATCCAAAATCTTTTCTCGAATTGGCTTGATATGAGCTGCTACTTCATCGCCCACTAATGTTTTATAGCCTAGTGTATCCAAATTTTTCGCATCGAAAACTATTTCTTCAACAGATTTCCCTGTAATTTCCGAATGAATTGCAATCATATTCGAAACACCTGGACGATTTTCGGGTTCATATGAGATTGTCGATGTAAAATCAGTGACAGCTTTTCTGAATTTACTGCGAATTTCATCGTCTGTATCTAACAAACTAATGCGACTTTTTGGATCTGGGTCCGATTTCGACATTTTCTTTGCTGGATTTCGTAAACTTTTTAAACGAGCATTCATTGACGTTGCTATAATAGCGTGTGGAATTGGAAATGTTTCGCCAAAACGATTATTAAACATTCTGGCAAGTTCTTGGGCGAGTTGAAGATGTTGAGCTTGGTCTTCACCCACAGGTATATGTGTACCCCTATAAAGTAAACAAGTTTATGTATATTTAAACCAGTAATATAGACAAAATAAAAATAAAACAAAGTAACAAAAAAGTAATAAAACCCACTTGTAAAGTAAAATATCGGCCGCTTGAAGCACTGGATACACAAAAAGACCCAGAGGAACTTCTTTCAAATTTTCAGATTTCTCTTTAAACTGTGGTAAATGAGATAATCTACAATTTAATGTCATCTAAGGATGTATTTACAAGTTGATATTCAAAACATTACCTGGCCATGGTACAAATACAGCCCAATTGCCAACACAATTCCGTATGTTGAAGAACTTCAGACTGTCTGAATAGAATGGTTTTACTGGGATCTATCCCACAGGCTAGTAATGTTGCTGCCATAGTCAAAATATTCTTGGAAAGTTGTTTGGGATCCTAAATCATTAATTATATAAGTTTACTTATTTCTAATTTTACTTAATTACAAAACAATACCTGCGGCAGAGTAATCGAATGAAGATCGACAACTGAGAGTATAATATTATTCTGCCCTTCATTTTGTAGTTTTACCCAATTGTTTATAGCACCTAAATAGTTACCAATATGTACCGAGCCAGTAGGTTGTATTCCAGAAAATATTTGCTGTGGATAAACTTTCTAGAATTGTAATAATCAAGGTAGATTGATACATAAAACTTTTTCAATTCATACCATGTTTTTAGTGGCATTATTGCAGAAAGTCCGTAATTGTTTAATAACTAAATGATACTTAGATTTCAACATTTTTGTTTGATATGGCGAAAGGCAACATAACCTCAAAGTTTATACTTGGAATAAGTAAAATTAGCAATAATTTTTAATGTTTTGTTAATGATATTTTGTTTGAAAGAGTTTATAAAGTTATGTTCATTGATTAACATTGTAAAAATAAATATTAAACATTTTTATATAGAATAAATTTGAATGTTCATATATAGGCAACCAAACACACTTTAAAATTTATAAATTTACACAATGTAACGTTTCATTATCAGTTAGAACATGTTTTGAATTTGTTCTGCATAGAAATATAGTCATTTATTGAGTAACGTATTTTTTTCAGGGACCAAATCCAAAGTTTATTTATGCAGGCAACCAAACATACACAAATAATTTAAGGGTTTACTAGGTAACCACATCTGCACTAAACAATTGAATTTACTCAATTTAAAGTTTCTCATTTCGCAGTAATTCTACCCTTTTATATAGTCGTTCAATATAGAACTGTTCAGTCTTCAAAGAAAGAGGTAATTAAGCAATAACGATAGCAATATGATAGTTTATTACTGTTCACAGATATGTTTAATAACGATAACAGTATAGGTCTATTCAATATTGTATAAATTTCAATAACGATAGCATTTTAATATTAATACAATTAATATATACGTGGCGGCTACGTGTAAAATCCCAAAGATCATATTAAAACATCAAATGTACGACATTCTCCTGGAATATGCACAAAATTGAATGATTCCTTCAGGTTGATCGGATTCCGAAAAGCGTGTGTACTAAACCACGCCATAAATCTCCACATATTCAGATCGTAAACAATATACAAACATTTTCCGAAAAAAAAGAAAACATTCGATTTTTCACCTGCACTAGCATTTCGCCTCCATCTAGGAAAGAACCAAGTAAGGTAGGCCTTTTTTGTGTGAATCACTTGAGCGAGGCCTAAATACTCCTAGAATTTAATAACACACATTCAACACATAAACGAGAGCTATAGAACTAGATTAGGTTACGGTATGTACCAAGTTTGATCGATTCGGGCAACGTACCTTCTACGTCAATGACTCGTGAAACCAATAGACGGCAATGTATAATAAAAAAGCTACTAATCTGTTAGTAGATTTCACTTGCGATATAGCTATTTGCTTACTACGTTCGTCTCTATCTAGTTGCATTTTTTTGTCTTCAGTTAGCTTTAGTAATTTTTACAATCAAGGCATTTTCATTGTGTGCATTTGTTTTGGTTTTTGTTCGTAAATTTGAGTCCAATCTACGATACGTTCCGCGGTCGTTATTGCAATTTGTTTGCATTCCGAACTGGTTTTAGCGCTTAAATCTATGAGAATTTAAATGTAAATGGAAGAGAGAATAATTCAATATGCTTGGACTAGGCATCGACTAGGATTAGAATGTAAGCCATCTGATAGTGACGAACCATCAGACGGTAAATTGCTTGTTATTGGAGCAAGAAATGTGTAGTTTGTTATATGCTGACATCGACGAATAAGATGGAAATGCCAAATTCACATCTGAAGTAGGGGTGTCAAAATAAACCAAAAGTATCGATACCTTGAAAGTATCGGAAAAATTACAATCATAAATGCATGGATTATATTTAAGTTATGTAGTTTTCAGATCTGAGTACCTTCTATTACATATTTAGAATGTAATGTGATTCAACAACGTGAAAATATGTAAAGCTTATGCGATGTTCATGCAGATGGTGAATATTGAAGCATGATAACGACATTGTTTTGTAAATAAGTAAAATTAGAAAGTAGGAACCTTAAACCTTAATGGTTTAAGATACCAAACAACTTTCCAAGAATATTTTGACTATAGCAGCTATATTACTAGCCAGTGGGATAGACCCCAGTAAAACCATTTTATTCAGACAGTCTGAATTTCTTCAACATACTGAATTATATTGGCAATCGGGCTGTATTTGTACAATGGCAAGGTAATATTTCAACTTGTTCATAATTTCAACTTGTTCATATATCCTTTGAGTATAAATTGTAGAGTATTTCATTTGCCACAAGTTAGAGAGAAATCCGAAAATTTGAAACACTGGGTCTTTTTGTGTATCCTGTGCTTCAAGCGACCGATATTTTACTTTACAGGTAAATTTTATTAATTTTTATGTTATTTTGCTCTTTTTTTTGTAAAGCTTATGCATTGTTCGTACAGATAGCGGAGAAATCATTAATTGGAAAAAATATCGACACATGATATCGACATTTTCGATAGTTATAAACTTTTTGACACCCCTAATCTTAACACAAAAGTAATCGGAACCGGTCACATGCTACTCTAAGCATGATTACATTTTTTTGACAAAATATAAATGTATTTACATCTTTTTTGTGTTTGTTTGTTAAAAGGGTTCGGATAACTATACAGGATATACTATAACTAATCGTAATGTTCACTAATCGTTATATTCAAAAATAAACGCTACTCTCCAACGCTACTAGCCTGTCCATTTGCTCCGATACATCTCTTTTGTCTACAGAGGTAATCTGCACCCTGCATTGCGGAAACTATAAAAATAAATATTCACTTTTCATCTGACTATTCCACACTAGCTGTACTACGACGCGCTCGAACTAAATCGTCTAAACCCCTTCTTCATCGTTTACGACTCTTGATATAAATTTGTGTTAAGTTTGTGCAAATTGTTATCGCTAACGCGAGTTTGTACATAGCATATAAGATAATTGGTTTACCAATGAGATTTTCAGATTATCAAATATTATTTATTACTAATTGTAAATGTACTATATGTGTTTTGTATCACTCTTGGATGTGAATATTGTTTTGTCGTTAGCTAAATCATAAAATGCCACCGTAAACCAGTGGTTTACTGAGAGCATATCCCATTTATGTAGAAACCCATACTTTAATTAATTACGTTGTAACGTATAATATGCATAACCAACATAATCAATTAGTAATGCACCTGATAGTTAATTGCTGTATGCAACAATGCGATGCCCGCACAGATGCACGCGATTATTAAACCGGTGTGCCAAAATCAGGATTGCCTTCGCCGTCGGCGCTCAACGAGTTCGAATTGTACACGTATCTCGCGAGTAATTTCTCGCGTCGCTGCTCGTAATCATTGAGCGCCGCCGTGTTGTCTTCGTTCGAACACAAACGCAGCGCCTTGCCGACGCGGAGATAACGCTTCGTGCCCATCTTGCTGGTGGTCGCAGTCGTTTCAGGCGTGTCCGGCGTTTGGAAATTCTTCATAAAGATTTCCGACAGAAACGAATGGATATTCTCCTCAAATTGAGGACTCGTCTCCGTCAGTATCGTTCGATATTTATAGGTCGTTGTATCCGACGGGGTTTGTGCTTGCGTTGATGGGGTTTCTGCAGTTACGTCTTGCGAATGTAGAGAATGATGCTCTGGATAATTCTCCATTTGTGCAGATAACTGAGATTTGTCGGCTTCTAAATCTAGCTTCAGGTTTTCCACCTCTTTGGTGGGTGGTTCTTCTTCGGGGCAATCGGAAGCATTACTTGATATATCCGAATAGCCATCATGTTTGTTAAAAATGCTCTGCAGGGTTTTGACGCCGAAGTACTTCTTCGATTTGTACTTCTTCGTCTTTTTGTAGTCGCGCGATGATTTGTGCACCGGCGAACTTTCACAGCTCGAGTTCAGCAGGCTCTGATCACTCTTGGTGTTCGAGAACGTCTCATTGGAGCCGTAGATTGCCTCGAATTTGTTACCGTCGTTAAACTCGATATTCACATCGTTGGTTTTCGGCGAGTGCGAGTCATTGCTTGCCATATCCGTGGACAGCACCTCAGAGTCTATAAACATATCCGTGCTCGTCTGCATCGGTGAGGAGAGATTCTCCGAATTGAGCGAGTTTGTCGAACAATTGAAGTTATCTCCACCTGGGACTTGAGAGGTCTTCTTGTAATCCTCGATGATGCTATGTCGATTGTCAAGGAGTATCAAATCGTTCCGTGGGAACTTCGTAATAGACGTGTCCGCGTTCCGATTAATATCGTTATTGATGTTATTCGCGATATTCGCGTTGTGAAAATGCACGTCGTTGTCGTCTCCAGTGAGGAAATCCTTCGCGTTGTTGTTCGGCGTCGACGAGTGATTGTTAGGCCGATCGGTCATGTTGGAGAGATTGGATAGGTGCGTCGAGAAACAGTAGACGTCCTTTGTCTGTAAGGAATCGATCACTTTCTGGATCTCTGGAGATACCTGGTAGGGTTTCACTGGATCTGCCATGGTTGTGAGGAAGTCGCTGTCTCGGTCATTTAGTCTTGACGCCGTGCTACAAATTACCTCAAACTTACTCCTCTCTACTCAAATAAAGTCTTGGTATAAAAATCGCTATATCTACATAAAAATAAAATAAAACAAGGCAAACTATATGCGTCGTGGTAACAAATTCAGTTATTCAACAGCTTATATAACTTCCAAGGTGTCTCCTTGAAGAATCACATCCATACCTTCAATGATGCAAACCTACAACTGAAAACCTTGTCGATAAAGTAATTACTTTCAAAGTTGCGTGCGTGTTTGCATCATTGATTGCAGACATAAATAAAAATTGCACACATCACACAAGTGCTAGACGAAATAAATTAACGAATATAAAGCAGTGCACCATATGAATTTCAATGTTTTCTATTAGAGTTCGTACAATGTACAATAACATAAGATAAAACTATAAATATAGTACATAGATTTGTAAAACAAATGTAGTTGTGTACTCTCCTCATCTGGAGCGCTTTTCCGCGAAAATGCTTTTTAAAGTGGCCAGCCACTAAAAGGATGTCTGCGTCGGCCCCGTTTTGCGTCAATGTGTAAATCATACGAATGGCAAAAAAGTATAAAATACATATTGGCAAAAGTTCGGTTACATTTCGAACCCGCGAAACTCGGCCGTGTCAAATACATTAAAAACTACTCAAGATCACAACTACATTATAAAAAAATCACATGCGGCGTGCACAAAGTGGTGTGCGGAACTAAATTGTCAAATCGTCCCAGTCCACAACGATGCAGTCATCCACGTAGGGCTTGTTTGCGTATATGTTTTATTGGCGCTTGCATTCTGCAAATGGAATGTAGACAACATCGACACTCACCCGCTCTGGTACGAGACGGATTCAGGGGTACGTGGTGCCGTCGGCGTGTTGAAGTTGTTTCGGCCGTGTATGCTGTTCGCATCGTTCGGATCGCACACGTCGCTGTCGAAGAAACTAGATTAAGAAAAGGCAAAGAGGCCAACAAGAGTTACATAATCCGGTAAATCCCCCATTGGATATTGTTGGACGTGGTACTACCGGAAATGGAATCCGTCCTCCTCGAGCGAGTTGTCACTGTCGTCGGCGGCGATGTACTGCACCTGCAGCCGACACTCCTCGCAGTTCTGTTTGAGAATGTCGACGGCGTCTTTGTGACACGTCTGCCGCAGGTCCTTCTCGTTGACGCTGAGAATGGCGTCGCCAATGTACAGCTCGCCGGAGAGTGCCGCCGGCCCGTTCGGTTCGAGTTCGGAGATTAGGATCGGAACACCATGCTCCCGGCCGCCCTACATTCGAACAAATCCCTCATTAATGTACACCTAATCGACGGAATCACGTGGATATGCTTACTGTTATACTGATGCCGAGACCCTGGCTGGGTTTTCGCTTCACGATCACCGTTCGCACGTCGCCAAAGTGTTCCGAGAGCGTAGGCACTGCGAGTTCGCGTTTACCACCTCCAGACTTATCGTTGCCGTTGAGAATACTATTTCGCCGGCATTCGCGGACCACAGTCTTGTGTCTCTGAAGCAGGATCTCGGATTCCAGCTGGCGCCAGAGTTTATCACGGACGTCGCCTCGCATTTCCCTACCTGCGCCAATAAATAAAATTACACTTGATAATAAATGTCATCAGCAGGGAAGAGCGAAAGTTTTGCAAATTCTAAAATATGCAAAGGTCCTTAACACCAGTATCAATACCTGTACAGTCAACCTCTCTTGACCTTAGTTGCTTGTTAAATAATATTCATGTGATTCTATTCTATTCCTACCAACTTAACTCTAAAATGAAAAAAGGCATAAATTGATACCTAATAGTTGCAATTGCTGAATCCTTCCCGCCAATTCTTTGTCCAAATATTTAGCCGCCAATTTGGCGCCGTATACTTCGCTATTGAGCGCTAGTGATTGATTTCGCAGCGCGACGTTCTCCTGTTGCAACTGATAGTTTTCGCATCGTAGCTGTTTGAGCTCGACGAGGCTGGGATTGAATTCGACCTCGTCGACACTACTCGGTATTGTCTCGTCGCCGGAGGCATTCTTTACTATGTTGACTATGTGACTGGGACTCTTCTTCATCTCATTCTCGAGCTTCTGCTTGATGCTGTTGACGTCCGGCTTAAAGTTCGGATCTGGTTTAAAGATACCATTCACTTTGGGGATTTGCGACAGCTGCGTGGTGTGCAGTTGTAGCAGGAGATTATGCAGCTCCTGCTCGAGGATTTCGCGCTTTGCCTTCGAGTCGACCAATTCCGCTCGCATGTGAATTAATTCAGCCTGTAAAGAAGCATTTAATGTCTCAATTTACTTCAAGCTGCTAAATTTCTACGAATTTGATTCTAATAATTGATAATGCATTAACAACATCGCCATTTATTGCATTTTCAAGTAGCGCAGTTTAACATTATTAGCACTAACAATAATATTACATATTAAATTTACTAAATACTAAATTGGAATAATTATGTATGGGAATTCGCCACATAATTATGTAAAAACGTTTATTGTTTATAAATATTGTAATCTATTTAATCAGGAAGTAGTTCTAATTACTTGTATTATCTACCGTGAAAAATATATAATTGAATTTTAATTATAGTTTTTCTATAAATAGATATAGATAAACTGGGTAAAAAGTCGTATAGTATATTACTGTTTACAATCTTATCGATATTTTCTCAAAATGATCTATATATTTGAGTATTGAGTATAAAAGTTCTAAACAGTCTGAAAGTCATACAAAATTGCGGCGACACAGTGTTTGAGAAGGTTCGATATATGGCCCAAACGTGGGTAGGGTCACCTCGGGTAAAATTTGTACATTTTTTCAACGGTACCCCCGAATGAATGAAACCAATGTATCGATAATTACGGCGAGGGATTCGTACCAATTTGGTCCGTGGATTTCAATGCCAAGGGTCATACTCTTTTTCGATGAGTCCGAGTACCAGATCACATTTTTTTGTCCTCAATTCAAGAATATAATAAACATTCCATTTATCATAATAAACATTGTTTCTACTCATGTTGTATAATATACACATTTCAGCATCGTTTTTATTAATCATAAAACATTAGTATTTTCGTAGTAGTCCTATGAATTCCTTCCTCATATGAGTACTCCTAAATATATTTGCAAATTTCAAATATTAAGCAAATTTAACGGAATCTCATCACTTGACTCTCTCAGAAAATGAATACATTGGCTCAAATTCAGGAAAGTCGGTTAATACCATAGAAACTCTCACATAATCACGACAAAAACATGTTTATCAGAACTATCTAAAAGAATGATATTCCATATAGCTAAAATTAGTAACTAAATGATTCTCGCAGCATTGCAATCATTAATTCGTGATAACTCTAAAGTGACTATCACAAATAGTAATTTGTAGCAATAATTAAAACGTTAAAACGCAAATTATACAAATCATACCCGAAATTGTATTTTCAGCCATTCATTCGGATCAATTTGTAATATACTACATCAAACCACCAATTATTATCCAACTACATATCTCCTCAGGGATGTTTACTTATTTCCACGACCAACTGAATTCATTATTATTATCGGCAGTCGCTTCCAGCAGCTCGTAAAGCCTGGTGCTATCTGTTGCATTGCTAATATTGACTTTGTGCGCCATACGATCGCACAAAAACTTCAAAGTCTGCTCGGAGCACAGCAGGAAGTGACAACAGAGTTTCTTTGAGAATGCTTGCGCCGTCTGCAAGGTGCAAGGTTTGCTCGTGCACCACGTGAAATTCCAATTCCGCAAAGAAAATTACGATTGCACACACTAGCAGGGCTAGAGCACAGGTTATATATTCGCAATCGCGATCGGCACGAATAACGCCCGCCGTTGTCGTCGCTGACCATTGGCCGCGCGGCGCGTGCATTTATAAACGAAAACGCGCATCGCGCATCTCCACCGAGAGAAGAAAAACACGCAAACATTCGCCGCGCATCTCCACAAAGTGCGCGTGCATACACACGCCAAACGCACACACAAACGACCGCATTCACAAGTTTACTATTAGTTTAATGTTTACAGCATTTCATGCAGCATTCGCTCGCCGGCGACGCGTCCTGCAGTATGCGATGCTGAACATACGCACGGCTAGAATTATTCAAAAGTTTACAATTTATCAATCAGTTGCAACGTAAAAGAGCCTCGCTAACTATCTAAGAAAATCCCTCTGGACCTGAAAATGTTTAAAGTTAAAATTATCTGGGTCCTTCTAGTGACAGGACTTCATAGTTTCGTTCAAGCATACTCGGCACGAAGTTACACACAGCAGGTAAGATCATTTAAGTTCTGTTAAGTTCTGCAGGTAAATAGTTGGCCAACGAAGTTAGAGAATTCTAGACTTAGCACTTTATCGTTTGATAGATTCTAACAAACGATGAAGTGCTAACGGATAAGGGATGCTTCATAGAATACGCAGATGATATTGAATTCCATCGTCGTCTCTGAAGTCTCTGAAATTTGGATAAATCATTAACCTATCGCTATGAGGACGGTGTTGATCAACATATTCGAAAATTGAAGGCTGTCGAAGAACGGTATTAACAGTATATGCACGGTTAGAATTATTCAAAAGTTTCGATTTATCAATCAGTCGCAACGTGAAAAAGTCTCGCTAACCATCCAGGAAAAGCCCTCTGGAGCTGAAAATGTTTAAAGTTAAGAATATCTGTGTCCTTTTAGTGGCAGGACTTGATAATTTCGTTTAAGCATTCCCGCCACGAAGTTATACTCATTATAGTTCAGTAGATAAACAGTTTCAAGACTTTGTTGGCCAACGAAATTAGGGAATTCTAGAGTCAGCAGTGTCGTTTGATAGTTTCAAACAAACGATAAAGTGCTAAGGGATATGAGATACTTCATAGAATACGCAGATGATCTTGAATTCCATCGACGAACGTCTCCGAAATTTGGACAAATCATCAACCTATCGCTGTACGGATAGCGTTGATCAACAAATTCGCAAGTTGGAAACTCTCGAAGGACGTATTGAACGTTTTGAAACGATGCTCGCATCGCGATTGGATAAAATCGAAGGTAACATATCGATGCAACATTTCAAGGATAATCTGGTGCAGGAGCAAATTCTGCGACGAATTGACGCCGTCTATGAGCGGGTGCACCATCGCATCGCACACATCGAGATGAAAATAGATGTGCATGAGCGAAAAATATCGGTAAATATTCCCACCTCAATAAAACAACTTTTCCAAAACAGAAAAACTTTCTAAAACCCATAAACACACCCGAAAACAGAATAAACTTTCATTGTTCCAAACAATCTGTACTAAAAGCTACAAAACACCAAAAAAGCTCCGAAAAACGAAGTAAAAAACTTCGTAAATCATCAAATATGTCCAGCGCAAGTTTGTAAAATATTGGCGAACGCATAATAAACACGTGTTTACGTCGCAGGAGAAATTGGAATCAATGCTGAAAAAGTTCGAGTTGGACGAGGACCTGCAACGTCGGAGCGAGTCGGACGAAGAGATTGCCGAGGTGTTCGAGGCCGTCAACGAGATGAAGAACACTCTGCATGCGGGGGTCGCAAATGTCACACAAATAATGCACCAGAAGTTCGACGGCTTGCAGGTATACGAAGCAGTGTTGGGCACGTTTTATCAGCCGGAAAAGGGTACGTAGGGCGCGGCGGGTAAACTTACAGCGAAAGTTTTTGTCACCAATTTCAGCCGCTGCTCGCGCAAGAACACCGAGGGTTGTTGAATGGTGTGCAGCATCTCGAAGCGATCGTGAACGCGTCGCGGTACGAGCAGCAGAACGTGATGCGCAATCTTGTCGTGCTTGTGGGACGCATTGGCGGCAAAAATAACGCGCTTCCTGCCGATTGCGGTACGTTGTGCAAATTTAACAAGTTACTGGTACGCTTGCGTTTAGGTTTGTCAAAGAGTATTCGATTTTTTAGAATTATTCCAGTTTAATTTCGGATACAAAAATCCTGTCTACATCGAAAATTTACCTAGGTCCGTTGGTTTGTAAGTACTAAATTAACCAGTTATATGCGGAAACTAGTCTTTCATCTAGTCTTTTGCCATAGGTAATTTGGAAAATAAAGAGAGACCTGGTTGTAACGGAAAGTTACAGGGCCAACTTACATTTTTAACATTAAAAACTTAAACAATTACAAAAATAGATTTTTTTTTGATCAAGCTAGGTGTATACTCCTTAATTATAATATTATAACCAGATCAAACTGCCATTTATTTCCTGATTTCTGTGTTAATATTTCTTTTTCAAATTTGACAAGCCATAGCTTCAACCAGTATATCTGGAATTCTGATGTCTACCGAACAGTTCAATGTTGGAGTATTGAAAGGCATGTGAATCTATTTTAGCAAATACTGCCGGGGAGCAAGTTGGATTGAGTCAACAATTGTCGAATGTTAGCCAAGAGATAGCCGCCCGTTTTGACACATTGATGGAGCAACAGACTACCTTCGCGGACAGCTGCCACCGCATCCAGAGTGACGAGCCACAGCTGGAATCAAAAATCAGTGAGATTTTGGAAAAGATCATCGATGTATTCGAAAAGGAGTGAGTGACAAAATTTACAATGGTCGTTCCCGAATTGTGCACCTCCAATTTGAAAGCAAATTTGTTTGTACGTGCAGATCATACATTGAGCCATTTTTCCAAAAAAATCAATTATTACTATACCACAATTCATTTCTCTACAACTTTTCATAATTATACGAGTGAGTGATGACCGTTAACATTAATTATTCGCTGAATTTTAAATTGTTAATTAACACAAATCCCTCTGGCTTCCGACTGGTCAAACATGACCTTGACCTTGATGCAAGTTTGTCGAAAAAAAAACTGCTTTCATCGTCCCAAACGCACGTTTAACGCCACAAACGCATCAACTCTGCTCTGCAACAAATAGAATGAATGGGTTCCCATGAAATGTGCGCCCGCCACTTTCTGGCTTCATCTAAAATGAATGCTAACCACTTTTCCACGACTTAATGCACTCCAGCACTTCGCATACGCTTCATGATGTGGTACATATTCCCTAAGTTACTCCTCCCGCGTGCGTTTGGGGGGCGTTGAAAAACAGTTACAGTATAGCACCATACGGGGCCAAGAGCAATACCGTCACATCTCGCACGCACTCGACTTTCTTTCAACTCGCGTTTTTATACGCCACTTGTCAGGAAAAAAACGTCGTCGGTTGTCACGGCCCCGAAGTTGTTAAAGGAGGCGCGAACAACGCGAGGCAAAAGCGTTCGCCAAAACGCTTTCCCAAAAAAAGTGCGCCTTTTGCCTTACTAAAATGTTTGCTTTCGACTTTCTCTCCCCGTGTGCCCAAGGTCGGCCGTCGAAATAAAGGACATCCAGAATATAGAGCAGCTAATCAGGAGTCACGACACGAGCGTGCGGCGCAGCCTCTTCACCACGTCGCATAACATGGCCGTGCTGCTGCAGAAAGCCAAGGAGCACAAGGACGAGCTGGCGATGCAGATCGCCGCCGTGGGGGCGTCCACGAATGGGCTCGAGAGCCGGCTTAACTTCTCAGCGTTATCCGAGGATGGCATCAGCAAGTTGATAAATGTGAGTTCGAAAAACTATATTTCATAACTAATTATAGTTAGATGGGGACAAGAACTATGTCCGCAGAATTCGAAATGTACTACTTGCAATATCTTCATCTAAGTAACCTTATAAACTTGAGATACTCAAGAAATTGAATACATGTCTTATTCAAGTTCAAGTTAAGAAATACTGACAGTCCAGATGTGCAATTGCCTAACGGATCATTACATTTATATAACGCAACTACCTAAACCGATGTATTTATCTCCAAACCCATAATATAGTCGCTTTTGTGGAAAATTCCATTGACTGGTCCTCTCTTGCACTTATATATTTGTTTCTTACGTGTTTGTTGGTACTTTTTCCTCTGATATATA
>JAODAC010000001.1:1369479-1429285 GCA_027575185.1 Mimaenictus wilsoni | reverse complement strand
ATATACACATATACACATATACACATATACACATATACACATATACACATATACACATATACACATATACACATATATACACATATACACATACACACATACTCATACACATACCCATACCCATACACACATACACATACACACATACATGTACACACATTCACATACACACATACACGTTTGCTTGATGTCTGTTTTTCGAACTGCTAGCAAATATTATTATTGGCGCATCGAGTGCACAACCGTAAAAATGAAACTCCTATAAATTTGCGTTTATATTTGACAATTACGGATTCAGGAGGGACAGAATATACGAGGTGGAATTTATTTGGTACCTGCTTAGAGATGAAATTATGACTAAGCACGATGGTGACTGAAGTGACTGATTTTTTATGTTGATAATTTTAGCAATGGTTCGTTAAAAATAACCGACATGGAGTAATTTCTAAAAGTGCACACAGTTGTGGGCTGTCAGTTTGTAAATTTTATTCAATCAGTTTGTTAATTTTAATGCAATTTTCGCATTTAGGTAACTTTGTGGACAGTTGTCGAGAGTTAGTTAGTGTTTGGTTTATTCTGGAAGTTTATAGTGTGTAGTTTTTGTGCTTTTTTAGCTTTTTACTGGGAATAAAATGTAAAAAATTAAAGTATGGTGTTTTTAAATAGTGAAGATTGATCTAGATGGCACTGACTGTGGAATATACTCTTAGAAAATTGGGGTAATTATACATTTTCGACAAGTTATGTATTTGTACTTTTGTGTAAACGTTTTTCATACATGAACATTTTCATTTACATTTCAAAAACAGTTTCATGTAATTTTATAGAAGTAACAAGTTAACTTTGTCTTTCAAAGCCGTTCTCTAGACAAATAGCTGCTAGAAAGGAAGTCATACAAAATTTGGTTTATTTCAGCATGGCAAATTTAGGATCCAAGTTTGTTTTGCTGATTTTATTCTTAGTAAACAAACAGCTGCCAGAAAAGCAAGTCTTCTGAAATTCAGAAAATCAAGGAATCTTGATAAAGTATTAAATAATTGCATGCATTCTGAGGCAGTTCGTGAAAGTTGATTGGAATTTTTCTTGAAATTCAGGTCTTTGGTGGATTTAAGTTATGGAATTATGCTTTAACTGTTTCACTCATGATAATTTGTTTTACGTCTTGTTAAGAGGACCGAAAATGCTAAATATTTTTAGTTACATGTTGTACATTCACAAGGAAAGTTATTTCACTTTATAAGATCAAGGATTTACAATATCGTTGTTGTTTAAAGAAATTATATTTGTTTCAAATAAAAAAAATGTGTAGGTAATTTGATAGAAAGTTGTATTTCATGATCTATCTTTGTTTTAGGAGTGAAATTATATGTTTAAAATTGTTATATTTGTTATAAGTGTTTGTTATAAGTGTCTAGTATATTAACAACATATTATTCACTGAAACGTAACACGTAAAGTCACTGAAAAGGAAATATGTCGAAGGGGTGTATATAAGATGAGGATTGAAGACTTAATAACTTGAAGAAATATACCATTTCTATATATTTATTATTTTAATTTTTTAAGTTCCATTTTATTAGATCTTCAAATAAGGTAAATTTTTAACTGTTTTCCTCTCTTCTGGAACAGACTCTAATTATTTTCTGGACTTTCCTCTCATTTTAAATTATTATTATCATTGTCGTTTCACCCTCCTATGGGGTATTTTGCCTGTTCGCCGCTCTGAACTCTGTGTATATGTTTTTTTTCCGGGGACCGTTGCAAGCGAGTCGCCCAACTTTCGTTCGCGTTTTGACCGAATGGTTGCCCATTCAACGTGTAGCACGTCCAACGTTGCTTAACTGCAGTGATCTAACGACCTCCAAAAAGGCGGCAACCCGCCGCCCCCATTTTAAATTATCTTCCATAAAATATTCATGTCCCCTCTAATCTCCCTCATGCTTTCATCATTTTCCTCTTTTTCAAGTCTCTAGGTTCAACAAATAATTATTACCCTCTGCCCCTAACTCGATACAATTCTTCAACTGTGCTCCCAGTTTATTCTATTGATCTGTTAATTCCATTTTCCTTCTACCTGACACCAGCACATTTTGTCTTTATTCTTTCCTATGATTTTGTTCTTTTCCACCCATTGTATCTTTTACATTCCCTCCCTTTTATTTTCTTGTCATACCAATTCCCAATCAGCCATTTTCCTGCTTCACCCTTCTTAAGTTTTCCTTAACGTCCTTCCTTTCCTCATTTTGCTCCTTCTTTCATCCTTCCACTTTTTTCTCCTTCTTGACATCTCCTAACTCTTTTCCTAATTCCAACTCACGAATTTCCCTCATGGCCTTTTCTTATTCTCCTCTTTTCTTAGTGAATGACAGGTATTAAAGGAAAATACGACGATTGGAAATAACGGATTTTAAATATATATGCCTTTAAAAATTTCATTATAGACGTAAGTTATAAAGCTAACGTGATAGAACTAGTTACAGACGAAGAAGTGCAATTTAAGGTTTCTAGAGATGTGGATGTATGCTTTTGAGGTCTATCAAACATTAAAATTTGTATTACATGCTTTAAAATATAGTTATTATTGACAAGGAGAGTGTTCCAGTTGTCCAACACCAAATCGATTGAAACTTTTTGTACGTGTAGTACATATATAGAAATAATTTGTGGTGATGGGATTTTATGCCGTTTTGAGCCGTTTGCCCAAAAACAATTTTCAAAGTTTAGCCACAAATAAGTCATGGTCTATATTACTTTAACAGCACGCTTAGCCTTACCGGTTTCCTGGTGCGTTCGTTGGAGTGCTTGCCTTCTGATTCAAGGTTTGCGGGTTGGAATTTTGCCTGCGGACTTTTTTTTTCTTTTTAAATGATATATTTAACAAATAATTACGCACTATTTTGTGTTATTAAAAACATTTAAAGCACCAATTGATTCTGCATATTACATATTTTAGCGGCATTTTTGAATGAACTTGCATTTTTAACGTATCTTCACACAAGCATTGCTCATTCTCGTTATAAATAATGTTATATCTCTTTCTTCTGTGATATTCTGTGATATTTGAGAATAGTGCTCTTTTTATATCAATTACACTGGGCTATATTGGGGAATTGATTGTTCCATGCGTTATGCAATTACTGGAATTAAAGATATTGTTTTCTTAATATTGAATTAGTTGCACAAATTATTTCAATATATGTACTACACGTACAAAAAGTTTCATTCGATTTGGTGTTGGATAATTGGAACACTCTCCTTGTGAAATATATTCTTTGTTCTATAAATATTTTTAATTTTTAATATTTGGTTTCTTGCATATATGAAATATTGGACACATTTGAAAATTTGTGATGTTGTGACTAATTTTCACTTAATAAACTCGAAAATAACTAAGATATTTTAAATAAAATCGTCGATGATTGACTGTATTGCGTAACAGGATGATCATCTGCGGCAATTTCGACGCCAGTTTATGCGCACGATTGCCTACTAAACTCGCCTGCAAAATTTCGCTGTTATTCGATTCCCTCTATTGAAATAGCCAAGCTAGGCCTAGGCAGGCTACGCGTCGCTGAGAGCTTTTTGCGCGCGGTGCTTTCGAAAATACACTTTACACACACACAGTATGCACTGCGGCTTTTCTCTCTTACTGTTTGGGGCATCAGCACGTAAAAAAGAAACAGCCAAACCGGCGTGGCGGCAGCGTAAGTAACTAAGAGGCGGCTCGTATGCAATGCAGCGGCAGCCGTTATTGCACGCGGCACCACGTTTGTTCCAATATCTCGCATTTTCTAAAAATACCCCGGGAAATTATTAAAACCGGCGTCCGCCGCCCCCCGTCCCGTGTGTGTATGTGCGTAGATTCGCGCCCGGCTCTCTTTTCCACGTTCGATTAGGAATTTTCGGGCGGCTAGTTGGTGGCACACACTGGTGGTGTTCATACCTCCTGGTGATCTTACACCTCTCGCGCCTGCTTTCAGTCCTTCAGTCTGCCTTTTGCGTATCGCGTCCTAGTGCAGCAGCCATTACGCGAATCACTTACTAATCATGGGCGACGTTGACACTTTCTCGAATTTTACGGTCACCGAGAAGAAGACGAAAAAGGTCAAGAAGACCACCAAGCGCCATGAGACGTCCGGCGATGGTGGCACCGAGGTCACCATCACGGAGATTGAGCGCAGCACCAACGGCAACCAGGGGTATGTGGGGTGCCATTTTGTGAACAGTCTTAGCCAACCCTTTCTCACAATATCAGTCTCGGCGAAGTCACACGGATACCGTGTCATCGGTTGTATCTTTTTTGTTCCTATTGTTGTTGAGATGTTATGCTTTTTGATTTTACTGATGCATTTATCGACAACGACCAAAAAATGTTTTTTTGTTTCACATATATGCGACCAACACAACCAAGTTTGAAGTTTTAGCAAAGCAACCCTCTCCCAAAAATGACTCACGTGTCACCCCCGCGCGCACAATATGACTATATTATGCTAAACTCTTTACAACATGGCAACACGTACCCCTTTGTCTCAAACGAAAGGTATAGAAAATCAAACATCATTGTACATAGACTCTACAATTATATAATTGACTTTTTAAAACGTATGATTAAGAAACTAGACGTTGTGCTTTGTACATATATACGCTTTTTTTTTCCTGTTTCTGTGGTTGAACGTGTTTTTCCCCTTTTTGCGCTCGTTTTTTGGCACGGTTTTTACCTCTATTTTTGGTACTTCTCGATTCGCCTACTGCATTCGTCTCTGCTGCTGCCGCGGTGGGGCGGGTGTGTGGATGGAGAAGTATATAATAATTACGTTTCTAAAAATATAATACATGCGTCTCGTATGTCCCGTATTTTCTAAGAGGCGTTTTACTGCCATTGCTGTGTAAGGCATGCGTTAAAAATACTTTTTGAACATTGAAAACTTTAAATATTTCAAACCTTATATTAAACTGTTAACTGTTAACCTGTTATATTAATTGTTGAAAATTCAGAAATTATAAACCCGAAATATTGCTCTTTTGATACGTTTTCCGAATGAAATCCAATTTTGATTTGTTGTAAATGTTTAAACCGCCATCTTGAGAATTTGATTAACTGTATTTTTATAATTTTTAAGGATATTTTTAATCATCATTTAAAGGATCATTTTTATAATATTTAGTAACGTTTAACCTGTAATTTATGCTAAAACTGTAGTTATATTTTATTAGTCTCCACTATATTTTATTTGCGAATTATTCGTATTTAAAAGAAAGCTGTTTAACGCCATTTTGAATACTCAAATGCTGAATTTTTGAAAAGCTTATATCTTTTATTCCATAGCTTACAAATCTTCTGCAGTTTTGTGATTTATTTTCACTTTTCGATTTTTATACATTACAATCTCGACCTATTAATACAAAATGTGTACTTTGGAAACGTATAGCTTGACTTATGACTAATTTCGGCAAATCTCTTCGATATATTAAGATATTAAGTACGCCATTTTCAATGAATATTCAATATTGAATAACCACTGTCAATTGCATATAGTGCTGACAAAGTTTTAATAAGAAAACTGGAATTTAGAAAACAGAAAAAGAAAAAAAGCATTTTACAACATCTTGATAATCTTAAGTACTACCTTATTTCATCCTCTATTCTCTATTTTATATTATATTCTTTTACTTTAGTCTTAATTTATTTTTTAACTAATTTTTATACATTGAAATCTCGACCTTTTAATACAAAATATGTACTTTGGAAACATATACCTTGACTTTTATGACTAATTTCGACAAATTTCTTCGATATATTAAAATATTAAGTACTTAGAACACCATTTTGAATGAATATTCAATATGGAAGGACAACTGTCAATTTCATATAGTTCTGACAAATATTTTATAGGAAAAGAGGAATTTAGAAAACAGGAAAAGAAAAAAACATTTTACAACATATTGATAATCTTGAGTACTAGCTTATTTCATCGTCTATTATCTATTTTATATTATATTCTTTTATTCTAGTCTTGAGTTTATTCTAACCTTGACTTTTATGACTAATTTCGGCAAATTTCTTCGATATATTCAGATATTAAGTACTTAGAACACAATTTTGAATGAATATTCAATATGAAAGGACAACTGTCAATTCAATATAGTTCTGACAAATATTTAATAGGAAAAAAGGAATTTAGAAAACAGAAAAAGAAAAAAAGCATTTTAGAACATCTTGATAATCTTGAGTATTACCTTATTTCATCCTATATTCTCTATTTTATATTATATTCTTCTACTCTAATCTGAACTTACACATTTCAAGAATCTCTTATCTATAAAATATTATATATTATATATTATTATATTATCTATTAATATATATATTATATATTATATTAATATTATATATTATCTATAAAACTCAACCTAATAAATACACTACTATAACAATAAGAGTATGTCTATCTTATTCCGAAAATAACCTAAACATATTAAGTAATTCAGTGTTTGTCGCGCCATCTTGAATACCAACGTACTTATTCTTGCACGAATTCTAGAAATATAATTTACTAATTATATATTTCTGCAAATAATTTTCCAACTAACTACAAATTTATAATTTGGCTTGCATGAGAAAGGTGTCATTTTTTAATCAATAATTATTTAACACGTTATTTTGTGAGTTTTTAAAATGGCGGTTCAAACACCGACTTTTAACTTAACTATACCTATTCTATCTTTTTTCTGTACATATATAAATATATTTCTACGACTACCACTTTATGGAACGGTAACAATTAATACTAGACATCTTACAATTAATCTTACAAACTCGAAATTGTACATATCTCATTCTGATTACTCTGAAACTCAACCAAGTGAATAATTATATAAGTGTTTGCCATCTCGACACAATTTTCAACTTAACTCTCTTCTTCTATACTCTCTCACTTTGTATGTACATACATAAATGTGTTTTACGTTGTACCTATGTTTAGTAGAATCTTTAAAATTTTTTTAAAGTATGTGTTTTGTTTTCTTTTTATTTTTTTTTTGTGGTGTTTTGAGTGATTGCAGTTGTGCTAATGATTTTTTTTTGATAGAAAGGGCTGTTGTAGTAATTGTGTGATTGCGCCGTTGCAGCTTATTTTCAGTGGCGAGTACACGAAGGCGATGAACAAGGACTGGCATGGTCAACACTTCTGCTGCTGGCAGTGCGATGAGAGTCTGACTGGCCAGCGCTACGTGCTGCGCGACGAGCATCCGTACTGCGTGACCTGCTACGAATCAGTCTTTGCCAACGGCTGTGAAAAGTGCAATAAGATTATCGGCATTGATTCTAAGGTATGTCGAATTATTTAGTTTCTTTTTTTTAATTAATCCTAGGCGTCCAACTTTGATCTATTGTGCATGGACTAATACTATGGGCCAATAACGGAGATAACCTTTGAAAAGGCTTCCATTATCTCCTTCATATTCTCGCGTTGATACACGCAATACACCCAATATTCCACATATGCTCCTTCGCCTGTATCCTCAATGCCACTATTCCACTACCTACTTTTCTTATCTCTCTGATGCACCCCATCCTTTTCTCACACCCATAAGAATTCCAACTTTCGCCCTTCCCCTACTTATCCCGTCGTCCGCCTTTCGGAACACCCACTTAAACTCGCTTGGCATGTCCTTGCGGGTCCTCTCCAACTCTTCTTTCTTCATCCAAGTTTCCGACAGCCCAACTACATCTTTTCCCCTTATACATTCCTTCCAGCTATTAGCCCATATCCGTCCACCCAACTTTGACTTTAACCCGGCAACGTTCCAAAAGCCAACTACCCCCCTCCCCCACCCTCGACGGTTAGTTTTTTTCAGCCGCTTTTAACAGAGCACCATTCTTTCATATCCACAAGTCTTCCCCAATACATGCTTTTCTATACCCTACCCTCACCTTTACTCCCTTGCTTCTCTCCTCCATGACCCTAGCCCTAATTTTCTTCGGCACATCCCTTTCCTCTAGTGTGAGGTCATCGTCCACATATATTTTAGTCCCTGCCAACTTTCCCCGAGCCCTCATAATTTCTTTTTTTCTTCTCCATATCCCCCACCTCGATAAGTACCTTCTTTCCATCGCGTCCTAGCTCCACACACTTTTTTGTTCCTACGTTTACTTCTAGCTTCTTCCATACGCCTTCAATCTCCTCTTGCTTACTCCAGTCACCACCACATTCCTCCTCCTCACCTCCCTATCCCTCATCTCTTCCTTTTTCTTCGTCCTTTTTCTGTCTCTCTACTCGCTCTTTATCCTCCCTTCTAAGTTTTTCTTCCTGCTCTCTCTTTCGTTCCTCTTCCCATTTTGTTCTTGCCTCTTCCATACTTTCCAATTTCCTCTCCAGGCTCTCACCTTGTCCATTCGAGTATTTTCTTCCTTTAGCCCTTCTTTCTCTTTCCTTACTGCTCTCAACATACCTTCCATCTTTTCCACCGTTCCCTTCAGCCCTAAGACCTTTGAAAAGGCTAGAATCTCCTTGACCGACTTCCCCTTGAATTCAGAGAGACTTAGCTGCTCGCTACCTAGCAAGGGATGCACAAGTGCAGAGTAGGTGCACGGTCGTTTCCTCATCTGATTTACATAATCTGCAGCTTGTGAGGTCGCCTTTGCCAATATTGGCTAGGTGGTACAACACCTCGGCATGACCTGTCAGTAGGCTAACAAGTAGCCTTATATCGCTTTTTTTCAGCTTTATAATTTCATGGGCTCTGTTGTGTGATACATCGAGCAGTTTTTTGGCCTGCCTAGGACCTTTTTCGACTCTCCAGGCGGTCTCGTGACTGACACGATGCCAATTCTTGATCCATTCCTTTTTTTAGTTCCTACTCTATACGCGCTCCTTTAGAGCGATAGGCATATCATTCCAGGACTATGATATAGATGGCGACACTAATTTCGATAAATATATCGATTAATATCGACAAATATTAATCGATAAATATCGGTATTTCATAACTATCGATATGTATGGCTTAGTATCTGACATATCTTTTGTTAACATCAATGACCTTTGAAAGGAAAACTATTTATATCCCCTTCTAAGTCTCTCCGCTCTCTCGTTTTGTAGGATTTGTCCTACAAGGATAAGCATTGGCACGAGGCCTGCTTCCTGTGCACTGCCTGCGGCGAGTCGCTCGTGGACAAGCAGTTTGGCTCGCGCTCCGATCGCATCTACTGTGGCCGCTGCTACGACGAGAAGTTTGCATCGCGTTGCGATGGCTGCGGCGAGATTTTCCGCGCCGGTGAGTACAAACAGCATCGCTAACTGTAAACTTTAGCACATAATTCATCTCATATTCCTTAACAATATTCTTTAACAAGACTACAAACATCAAACTATACAATGAGTAGAAGTAACATGTTACAAGTAACAAGAAATTAATTTAATTTAATTTGCATAAAACCCACCCATTTGTCACTATTCGCTTTTAATATAACAAACTTTAAAAGTGAAAACTTTCAACACGTTTTGGGAAAAAGTGATCAGAGATTCAAAGACCTCGAATGATGTGATGTGCCTTCCAAATTTAGACGATGATGTAAACCACATTGACTGAATGCATATTCGTACATTTGCAAGGCAGACAGAAATCAAATTTAACGCACATTGAAATTGTGTAAACTTTGTAAACTTTACCCATTTTATAAACTATCGACTTAGGCTTGATTTAACGTGATATATGTTTGCTAATATTATGCAAAGCTAAGCAGATTATAATAGTATACGTAATAATACCATTCAGGTTTATAATACGAAATATTAAAGACTTTAATGTCAAAAAAAAGTTATATAAACACATTTTAAAAACTATTTTTAAAACAATTAAAATTTAATATTTAAAATGTAAAAATTACTTTAAAGTATAAACAATTGAAAATGTCCTTGTTTACAAAGAATTTTACTTTTAAGGAATATTTGTTGAATTGAAAATTGTAGTGTTATGCACGTCGCATGCTAATTTATTGATTAAACAAGCGACACATTTGCAAAATGTGTTTTTGTCACGTGTGTGACTGCTTGAACATGAACATAATGAGTTTGGTAATGCGCAGTTTGATTATCTTACAATTCTATTGATTTTTAATTAAATTTAATTTTGCATACTCTGAAACTTTGCAAAACTTTAGCAAAAGTTGCAAAATTCTTTTAGAATTTCTTCTTTCAGAAAATACTTCAGAAGTTTCTGAAAGAATTTTGAACGTTGAATACACAAAATTTGAAATCTTTAAAACTATGTTGTTTATAATCTTACCATTCTGCTGCTTTTCGACCAAAAAGTTTTATAAAAGTGCTCAATTCATTTTTTTGTGTTCGCGTGTTTTTGATCGTGTAATATTGCTTCCAAAGCGCAAAACATATCGCCTTCTCCGGGCACGAAAATTGAGCTCTACGCTGGTGTGTAGGTCGTGCCGATACAAGCAGGCACGCTGCGATCCACACTGCGATCTTTTTCATCGCTTATGTCGTTTATGTTATACCTACGCGGTTTGTCTGTGCACGATTACACCAAGCCACCGACCAAACCAAAGTCACCGAAGTAGCGGCATATAAAAGCCAACCTTGTTCAAAGCGCGCTGCAAAATTGTAGTTTATTCGATTTCATCGTTTCGTCGCGTTAACGCGTGTCTCGTATTGTTACAGAAACAACTATAACGTCTTATTTCCTTACTTTTTCTTCCCTTCTTTATTTACAATAAATAGTTAATACGATTTTGCAACTATTATAAATATATACTAAGATATTAAGAAGTAAAAGTCCTGAAAAAAGTCTTTAAAAACTTTCAAAGTGTATCTAAAAACTTAAATAAAAGCGTAAAATTAAAAGTTGTGAAGCTTAAAACTGACAAACAATAGCTAAAATCGAAAAAAGAGAGTTTAAAAATCATTGAATACAATTAGAAACACAGTGGCTAGCCTTTAAACTATAAAAAAATAGAAACAAAGAAAAAAAGTGTAAAATGGCAGGTGTTTTAAGTGAAAAATTCAAATCTATGAACCTCCAAACAAAAACCATTGGCGATGATCGAATAAGAAGGGCTCGCGAACGAGATGAGGATATCGCCATCCTCTCCATGGAACTCCCTGGCGAAGGAAGGACCTTCAAGTGTGCCTTGGGTTTGGATTGTTTAAAAGGCGATTGTTATGATATCAAACCAGGTGTGAATAATGCTCTTCACTAACTTGAAACTAAAGCGTCAGTATAGTACCTACAAAACTATTAAAAGTTAAAAGTAATAGGAAATTTGATCTATACAAAGTCGACATAAATAGACATGTAACACCCACACAGAATGATTAATAACATTGAAGTTTATAACAGGTGAATTTCTAAATAAATAGACATGGAACAGATGTTTTCACATCTGTTTGAATGCAATATTTCTTTCTACGTCTACTTCATGACACTTAATTTAAAAGATCACAGGTCAAACGCTCATATCAGACTGTAATCTAATGAATTAACGTTTGTGATTAACTGCATCATTTTTAACGCCTCTTAAATAGTTAGAACGTTAATTATTGATAAATCGTCTTTAATTATATGTTCAGTATTCTTGATATTAGTTATTAATAATAGCATTTTGATAAGGCTACTAACAATAATGAATATAATAATAATGAATGCGAAAAATCGTGATTTGCATTTATTATAAATATCTCTGAGTCATCGTTAACAATAGCTGATGCACTTATCACGTCACAAAATGCACACAATCAGACAATTTGCATAAATTAGTTTCTTGATTTTGTTGAATGTAAGATGATATGTTTTGGAAGAATTAGTTTTAAACAAACGTTAAGTATATGAATGAATCGTGGGATGTCTTAAGGATTGGAAGATGTAGGCCAACGAGGAGTTATTTCTTTGATTGGCGTTAATTTCGTGTGAGTGGGCTTTTAATCACGTTTTTTTTTTCTCTCGATTGGGTGGAAAGTAAAAGTTAATTGCGATTAATTCGAGACGTCTACGTCGAGGTTTATATGCATGATTTTTTCGGTCGATGGTTATCATTATTGAACTTTCTTGTTTGCTTCGTATAGGCACGAAGAAGATGGAGTACAAGACGAGGCAGTGGCACGAGAAGTGCTTCTGCTGTGTCATGTGCAAGACGCCCATCGGCACGCAGAGTTTTATTCCGCGTGAGCAGGAGATTTACTGCGCCAAGTGCTATGAGGAGAAGTATGCCACTCGCTGCATCAAGTGTAATAAGGTATGTAATCATGAATAATTTTATCCACCGTTTTTTTCATTTTTTTATTGTTTATATAAGTTGTTTTTTATGAGGAAATATCTGTTCGGTGAAATGGCGGATCAGTAAAATGTCCCTTCGATAAAATGTGGTTTCGATAAGATATCCGCTCGACGAAATGTCCTTTCCGTAAAATATCACAGCGCAGTAATGTCCTTTTGATGAAATATTTACTCGGTGAATGATCCGATTGGTGAAATATCCGCTCGATGAAATGTTCAGTCGATGAAAAGACAGTTTGATGAAAAGTCCGTCCTATAAAGTAATTGATTGTCGAAATGTTCTTTCAATGAAATGTCCATTGGATATAAAATTTTAAAGAATGTAGTTTCAAATGGTCAAAATGTTGATTTTTTGAAAATTTTAATACTTATCTTCTTTCAGGTAATCACTAGCGGTGGTGTCACTTACAAGAACGAGCCGTGGCACAGGGACTGCTTCACGTGCACGAACTGCTCGAACAGCCTCGCCGGCGAACGCTTCACCAGCCGCGATGACAAGCCGTACTGCGCCAACTGCTTCGGCGAGCTGTTTGCGAAGCGCTGCTTCGCCTGCCACAAACCCATCACCGGCATCGGCGGTACCAAGTTCATCTCGTTCGAGGACAGGCACTGGCACAACGACTGCTTCTTTTGCGCGTCGTGTCGCACCAGCCTCGTTGGTCGGGGCTTCATCACCGACCAGGAGGACATCATCTGTCCGGAGTGCGCCAAGCAGAAGCTGATGTAAAAATTGTTTACAATTTACAATAAAAATGGCCGAACAAAACTAAAACAACATCAACCCACCAATAAGCCTACAAAACGCCATAAACATAAAAAAAGAAATCTAGGCTCACAAAGAAAAACAAAAAACACATTTCTGTAAATATCATTTGTTAATTAATAACCTGCTAACCAAACTCGAAATATTTAAGAGAGAGGAAGGGTTTTAGCGAGCATATCAATCCCCACAGGATGTGTATCATCTTTTATATCATATGCCTTACAGCCGTTACACATTTTTACTCATTTTTCGCTTTCGTATTCGTACTTTTAAACAATGTTAACATGTTTACAACAATGTTTACACGTTTACGATGTTTACAATGTGCAATGATGGCTTTACAACACAAAAATAAGCGCAACATAATTATTCTAAATGATCAACGTGGCCTTATTAGATAAAAGCGATATAATCACTTTATTTGTTCTGTTTTAAGTTAATTTTTCGATATTGTTTGGTTTGTTACACGCTAATTTGCAATTTTCTTTTGCAAAATTCTCTAGGTACGAAACGTATACTCACAAATTAAAAATGGAATCAAAATTAAAGAAGAAAAAAAACCAAACGGAACGACCATTAATTCTTGAATTCATTTACGTTTAATTGTATAGAAAAAAGGAAGAAAATGAAAACTATGTACTCCTCCAATATGTGTTACTGTAATATTATAAATATTAGTGGACTATTGTATTATATATTTGCTTGAAAAGCATTTATTATTGAGCAAAAATTGGTGCTATATAACTAGTTATTTAGTATTTCGCATTACACATTAACACACTCACAAACACTTTTGATTAACACTAAAATATACTGATACATAAATACCCACAAACATATATACATACATATTTACATTCACACATACACACATACATACATACATACACACATGTTTATGTGTATGTAACATATAAACATACATACATGACATAGAACATAAACACTTGACACATTTTTTTTTGGCTTTTTTGATGACTATGAAGAGCGTTTATTATTATTATTATTACTATGTTTACTATAAATTATTAATCGATATTAATTTAAATTAACTTATAAACAAGGCGCGCTTGTTATGTGTGAGTGCGTGTGAAGGAATCAATCAAACTAATGGATTGTTAACTGTTTACTGTTACGCTTTTTTAAAGATTTTTATGTATATGATACAAAAACCGGGCGTGCTTTTCTTGCTTCGAGTTAGAGTTAGAGATGTTATCTTATTGAATAGTTCTATGCTCTTGGTTGATGATGTCAACCATATCGCTGCAAACAAGAAATGATCAATGATCAAGGAGAAATAAATAAAAGTCGTATTCATTCAAATAAATGTAATGTTTTATAAGTGTTTAGGTCAAGAAATGAAAATTTAGTGCCATGCAGCGGATGATATACACGTCATTGGAATATTTTAAATTTTGAAGATACTATTTACTCGAGGGCCGCTAAACCTTTTTGCATTATGTATTGTATGTTTTTAAACATGAGAAGTACGGACCATGTCAACTATAGACTAGGGAGAAGGTCGACGCTATGAAAATGATGTACTGGAGGAGAGCCTGCCAAAGATCAACATCATGGATAGAATTCTGACCAAACAGTAAACTAAGAGAGATGGTAGATGAATCAACAGCTGAAGTAAAAGAAGATAGTGCGGTTTGGTCATCTCATGAGAATGAGTCATGACAGAATTTCCAAAGAGTGGACCCTATACCAGGGGAGAAAATGAGGCAAACCCTGAAAACCGTAATACAGCTATTTGTAAGTGAAAGCAGTGATGGCAAAGAGAGGAATGAGAAAAGCAGGTGATGGACCGAAAAGCTTGGAAATTCGGAGTAAACCATAAACGTTGTAAGTATCCCTGCCCCGTGTGGAGATGCGAGGTCCACAGATCTAGTTGGTCATGTCGTCAATTCAGTCATGGCCATGGCCATGGCCACCTCCACTGGAGGTGCAGTAGTCCCATCTGGTTTGCCACTTCCCATTGGTTTTCAAGCATTAACTGCGCAGTTGTCATTTGGTCTGCCTGTTTTGCTGACCATGTTGTTCGCGCCAAAGCGCTCTTTTGGAGGTTTTCAACCCTGCCCCTAGGCAAGTTGGTAGCGGCTGTCTAAGTTGCGTATGGATCCGGCCGACTAACCGCTGCCCACGTAAGTTGGCATCTTTGGCACGTCTTGCGCTTTGAAATATGTGAAATATATCAATTCTTGTCCAGCATTACCAAGAGTAAGTTCTTTTACACCATTATTCCTACGCGTCTGTACCGTATTCTTCGTGTGTATTTCTTCTGAGTTGCTTACTCTACTGGGCATATCAAATCTTCTTAAGTGAAGCTCCGCGAACTTACAACTCGCGGGGAAATAATTTCATAAAGTCGCTTTGCGCATTTACACATATATTTGCGCAAAGTTGGAAAGTATATTCTTAAAACTTTCTATACAAATCAACATTATCCGATCCCAAACAATTGTTATTACCATAGCTTTCTATGTTAGCCTGTAAACATTGCTAGGAAACAAGAAATTTGTTTTTTTTTCGGTTATAAATACTTTCTTCGATTGTCAACGATTATTATTCTGAACGTATAGAATGACTCCAGAACCTGAAAACCATCCGAACGAGATCAAAAGACCGCCACACCCATTTGTTAACGATGTCAAGAAGATGCTTCGCGAATACAACCTCCAGTGGGACACGCCTCAAGTCGTTGCAAATCTCACCTTAATCGCGGAAAGCAAGATCCATGCCATCCACAATCCTCTCTGCCACGCAACTAAACACCTCCTCTTCCAGGAATGACCATTGAACTCCTCAAAGACGCCGTCTCCTTCAGCAGTAAGACTACCGATCCTCCAACCCTAGAAAAGAGCGATATTGAGTTGGCCATTAAGTTGATGAACCAAGACGAGGTCAAGTTACCCGATGAAGACGTACCTGGTTGACAACATACGCACTGGTGAATTGCTTAACATGCGGTTTTTAGGCGCTGATTGACGCTGCTGTTGCCGTCAACGGCAATCCGTTGTTCATGAAGGAGATCGATGGCGTTGCACTTCCGAAGAACAACCTAGGGAATTGTAATTATCAATTACACAACGCTAGCGATTTGGTAGGGATGATAAACGGTAAGTAGATTTTCAGGGTTTTTGTTGGTAATGCTCTGGTTTTAGATGGAAATGCAAGAGGAAGAACAGGAGTATGAAGAACCACAATCATTCTATACGTACATCATGCCTTATGATAATTATCTGCCGAATCATGATGATAATATGGAGGATGGTGGAGGATGGTATGATGATGGATATGATAATGTTTTACCTCAGTTAGCTCAATTACCTCAACATGATCAACATCATATTGATCAGCATGCGATGTATGGTGGGCAAATGACTCCTCAGGGTAGTGAATCGCCTTCTTCTTCGATTTTTGATGATACAATACCACCTGAAAATTGTGGTTTTTGTTATGATGATTGAAAATAGAAATTATACATTGATTAATTTTTTTCTCCAAAATGTATATACAGTATATACATCCTGCAAGTAGTGCAAGTGATGGAGCAAACTTCTTGTGAACCGCGTTCACATTGATCTATTGTTCTACCCCAACTGCCTAACATGAAAAGAGACCTAAATCATGTATGAACATTGCAACATCTTTGGATGGTAGCCAACCCTCTTCCTAGGCTAATAGGAAGTCCTTGCCAAGGAGGTTGAATCTTATACTTTTCGTTGACTTGTACGAGCAGATTATGTGCTCGGACGTCTCTGCATCCTCATGGCACAGCCTGCATGTTTCATTGGACTCCTCCTTTCTCAACTTTGTAAGACATTACTATAGGATGCAATGACCTGTTATGAGTCCAGTGAATGTTTTTAGCTCGTTCCGTGAAATCCCGAGTTCCTTTAGATTGATATGGATCTCCCTCTTCCATACGTCAATGGTGAGTCCAAAAAGGGTTCTGGCCCCATGAACGTGGTTCTTGCCCCTATCTTGCGGTTATTATTAGCCAGTTGGCTAAGGCTGTTTCGACATTCCCAGATCGCCTTGGTCGACTTACAAGGGACTTCAGTAATGTCTGACTATCCGAGCAAATGACGATGCGAGCGTCACACCTTCCCCCCAAAACCCTCAGTATTTATTTTACTCCTTTCCCTGTTTCACATTCTCCAAGCACCCTTGTGTCTTTTCCTACTGTTCCTCCCAACACCCCAAGTCGTTCAGATTCGCTCACCTAATGATCCCATGTGACCCACCATCAATTGCAGATAATGTACTTTCTATATTCCCATGGCATCCATATCCATGTTTTCCATCCCCTTTCCTCGGTTCCGTATCTTGCCCTTGCTATTAACGGTTTCTTCATCATCATCTTCCAGGTTCTATAGCGTTTTACGCCTTCTGGTTCCCTCCTTCCAGATTTCGCGGTTAGTGCAGTCTTCCTCAGTAAGTTGTTGTTCGGACATATACTTCTGTATTCCTTGTAACCATGAACGTTTCGGCCTACCTCTTTCTGTTTTCTCGTGGTGTCCAGTTCTTTGTTTGCTTAGGGAGCCTTTTTTCGCCCATTCTTTCAAAGCGCCCGTACCATTCTAGTTGCCTTCTTTCGACCTCGATGACTATGTCATTTCTCTTATTGTTTTGTTTGGTACTCGTTCCCATCTAGATTAACGGTCATTCCCCAATTACCTTAAGATATGGCGATACCCTCCCGATTAACTTCCTCTCCTTATAGCCAGGATTGTATCAGCTGCTCTTAATCTGTCCCTACCCCTCCTGCTCCTCTACCAGCCATTTTAGGCGCCTACACATTTCTTCCACTGGTATACCTTTATTCACCATCCTCTCTAACTACCTCTCCGACCACCCAATTGCTTCCAAATCGTTATGCCGTCGATATGGATTAGATATAGTGCATTTTGACAGATGGCATAATTTACAATTAGAAAAATAACCCTTTTCTAATTGTCAGTCCCACGAAATGTAATAAGAACCTATTCCTATCAGAAAATAATTGGTAAGCAATAAACACATCTCCACAAAGTCCTAAGAAATTCATTCTTTATTTTTTACCATTTCGGAAAGGAATATACATACAAAATGGTATCACTAGAGGTGTCCTTTGTAGATACCACCAGAAATCTCTCCCATAATTATTGTCTCTTCGTGGTACGAACCCATTTTCTTCCTTGTTCTTTCGTGGTCTTTCATTCCTTTTGTCTTCTATAATTTATATTTATATTTATATTATTCTACTTAAAAAAACATCATATCCACTTAAATGGTTACCAAGTACAATAGTTACCCGTAATGGTGATTATAATTAACTAAACACAAATTTAGTGTGATATAGACGTGATACAGAAATGGATTTAGATACATTCATTTTGTCAGGACATTGTCATTTATGATTATGACAATACCTATTGTATTGTTTTAGTTAATCGCACGTTTCTAAATCAGTCACCAAATTGTTTGATGACAAATATACTTCTATTCGGCCGATTGCAGCGTGTTAATTAAATAAACATGTGCTGCTCGTTCAGACGTGACTTATTTTCGAACATTGTTTCGAAACACGCACGGTAGTTCACTTCATTATAGTGTTTATTGTTTTTAGTCTTACATAACAAGTTATTGGAATAAATTGCTATAAAATTGCATGAAATCGTTTTGAAGCATTGTTTTTACGTATATTAGACATTTTAAATGATTAAAACAATAAATAATAATAGTTAAAAACAATAAATAAAAATACTTAAAGGAAAATTGAGTAAAATGTTTAATTTCAAACCGTTAAGTTTGTATAAAATAAAAGTTTTCACAGAATTTTGACAGATTTACAGTTATCTATGTTTAACATGCAATTAGTATTATTAAATGATATATAAAACGATAAAGAAATACAGTTAAAGAGTAATATTAGTTATAAATTCATAAAATTGAAGTTTAATTGTTAAAATAGTAAAAATTATTTAAAATGTATGAAACAAAATTTGTTTACATTTTGACAGAATAACTTCAGCGACCTTTACACCATTAGCGGCGATTCTTGAAACCTCTCCCGAATATAACCGAACGAACATAACCAGCTACATTTCAATCGGTCGGGTCAGTCCGCCGTCAGTCGCTGCGTGTGTGTTGCTCGGTTCGCTGTACCATGTCGCGTCCGCGAGTGTTTGCCGTGTTTGTTCCTCGTTCCGGCATTGTTTGTGTGAGCCACGAAATAAATAACTGAACTCCGGCTGCAAAAAAACACCCAACGCCGGCCTGATGTGAACTAAACTCAGTCGGGAACCACCGTCGCGTTATAGTGTCCTGCTCTCAACTCGAGTCCGCGAAAATGGAAGTACTTCCAGGTATATTGTAAAGCGTTTCGAATGAATGAATCTGTACAGTGCAGCCACCCGCGAGAAATAAAAAAAAACACTCACGACGACTTTGAAAAAAAAAACACACTGTCTCTCACCCAGCCTGCACATACCAACCGCAACCAGCCGCAAACAACCAACACACCGAATCTCTAAGCTCTCCGTCTGTTCTTCTCTGCCCTCCCCAGTAGTAAACTTGCGTGTATCTCGGCAATTGAATATTTAGCGTGTATTTATAAACCGAGAAAAATGGGTACGACACTAATTTTCTCCCCTTATTGCCAGTTTCTCTTCGCACATGTATATTTGCTGCTTTTCTCCACACCGCCGCATACCGGCGTCGCATATATTAGAGTAGATGCAAGAATTCACAATCACTCTCAATCAGATGCAGAAAGCAAACTGTTTTGCGTTGCCACACCTTTACAAATAGATTCATATTTGACTGCACCTCGACATCTGCATGATAACCATTGCATTTCTTCTTGATTCGTTGATTGCATTTGGTATCAATCAGTTAGATTTTATTAGTTTTTGTTTGTTTTATGTTTTAAACATTTAGAATTTGCCGGTTCATTGACCACTGTATAATACAGTGTGTAGAACATGGGAAAAGACTCAGAACTTGTTTTTTTTTATCGTAATCTGTTTGTTTATCTATCGTTTTCCTGTTTGTTTATGTTGTTTGTAATAATAGATAGTTTATTACATAGTTCCTTGTTTTTGAAATTAATTTTTAACTTTTAAATAATATTTAATCGTTTCTGAATCTCTCCTTTCATCTAGCGTTCACATTTTATGTTTCTGCATTTAGCAGATGTTTCATTCAACAGTAGAATCTCGATATTTTGTCATTTTTTAAAACAAAAAAAATCCAGAGGAAATAGTAAAGAACTTTATACTTATTGCATTTCTTTTCTATTTTTTAATTGCATTGGTATATTTTTATATTTTATATTTCATTGGTTTTTGTTTGTTTTATGTTTTAAAAACATTTAGAATAACCGGTTCATTGACCACTGTATAATACAGTGTGTAGAACATGGGAAAAGACTCAGAACTTGTTTTTTTATCGTAATCTATCAATGTCAAATGATTTTTTTAGTTTTCCTGTTTGTTTATGTTGTTTACTATCTATTGCATAGTCCCTTGTTTTTGAAATTAATTTTTAACTTTTAAATAATATTTAATCGTTTCGGAATCTCTGCTTTCATCTAGAGTTCGCACTTTTTGTTTCTGCACTTAGCAGATGTTTTATTCAACAGTAGAATATCGATATTTTGATATTTTCTAAAACTAAAAATAAATTCCAGAGGAAATAGTAAAGAACTTTATACTTATTGCATTTACTTTCTATATTTTAATTGCATTGATATCAATCAGTTATATTTCATTAGTTTTTGTTTGTTTTATGTTTTAAAACCATTTAGAATTTGCCGGTTCATTGACCACTGTGTAATACAGTGTGAACATTTTGAAATAAATTTTTAACTTTTAAATAATATTTAATCGTTTCTGAATCTGCTTTCACCTAGAGTTCACTTTTCTTTTGTTTCTGCATTAGCGGATGTTTTATTCAACAGTAGAATCTCGATATTTTGATATTTTCTAAAAGTCAGAAAATTTATATTCCTCTCATATTTAGAAAAGATAATTTTCTCTTCATCTCGACATGATAAGCATTGCATTTCTGTTCAATTCATTGATTGCATTGGTATCAATCAGTTAGATTTCATAAGTGTTTGTTTTCTGTTTTAAAAACATTTAGAATTTGCCGGTTCATTGACCACTGTATAATACAGAGCGTAGAATTAATTATGAAATTGATAATTGATATTTTCTAAAACAGAAAATTTATTCTTCCAAAGAAAATAGTAAAGAATTTTATTTTTCTTATATTGAGAAAAGATCAATTTCTCTTCACCTCGACGTCTGCGAATGCATGATAAGCATTGCATTGCAATAAGAAAAATTGCTGAAAAGTTCCTTATTTTTTAAATTAACTTTTACTCTTAAATAATGTTTTATCGTTTCTGAAGTTCTGCTTTCATCATCTAGAACGCACTTTTTTGTTTTTGCCCGAGGAGATGACGAAATTGTTTTATTCTACAATTTGAATCTCGATAAATCAACAAATACAATGATATATTAGAAAATTAAGTCTTTTTAGGTAATGTAACAAATGTAAATGTCCTGATTGGTATTTTCTAAGACCTTATTTACTCTCCTCTCATCAATTTGAGAGAAGGCAGACTTTTCCTTTCTATTAAAAGCATTAAATCTGTCAAAATTTGTAGAATTTGGTTTCTCGAGATTCTACTATACTGTGCAGTGATATTTTTTATGCTAATTTGTGTCATTATTTTCTAGAGGGCGTCAGTGTCCCTTTGAAAAAGGGACCGGGACTCTATGAGTTCCTTGTTGAGGCCGAACTTCATCACTATTTCAACAGCTTTAAGTAAGTTCACATTTCTTCTTGACTTCTTCTCAAATTAGTTTGATAATCGGTTTACGTGTAGAATAAGATTAGAAACTAATTCTACTCGGGCGAGATGATGCACCTCCGAAGCGTTGTCCTTAAAAAGGATTGTAAACGTCCTTTTTAACATTTTGATATAAATTCTATTAATAAACGCAGTCCATAGTCTCTAAAAATATTTGTTTCTAGGAATACCTTAAAAATTACACATCCATCGCAATTGAAGTTCACAACCGAAGGTGACCTTATCGAGCTTGGTATGTCCAAGCCGGAGATGCGGCGATTACGTAAATACTACGAGAAACACTTCCCCAATAACTACCTATCAAAGTTTAAGAAACTCCTGCTAACGTCAAGAAAGCAGGAAAATAGTCAGAATGACACGACGCCGTCGAATGAGAATATTCCTATAAGTAGAGCGCCGCGTGTTGCCAGCAAACATATTATACCGGCGGCGAATATCACCGTGAATAAAGAGCTCGGCGTTGGCGAATTTGGCATCGTACAGCAAGGCGTTTGGTGTAACGACGGCGAACGTATACAAGTCGCCATCAAATGCCTCGCAAAGGAACGCATGCAAACCAACACGATAGAGTTTTTAAAAGAAGCGACAATCATGCATTCGATTGATCACAATCACATAGTGCGTCTTTTTGGCGTCGTGCTGGATACAACTTCGCTGATGTTAGTCACCGAACTGGCACCGTTACGATCTCTACTGGAATGCCTGAAGGAACCTAGTCTGAGGTCAAGTTTTCCGGTCCTAACACTTTGCGATTTCGCTGTGCAGATTTGCGATGGTATGCAGTATTTGGAGGCGAAGCGGTTGATTCATCGCGATTTGGCAGCGCGGAATATTCTGGTGTTTTCGAAGAATAAAGTGAAGATTTCGGACTTTGGATTGTCGCGTGCGCTTGGCCAAGGTAAGGATTACTATCAGACGAACTTCAACGTGAATCTAAAGCTTCCGATTGCGTGGTGCGCGCCGGAGTGTATAAGTTATCTGCGTTTTACAACCTCGAGCGACATTTGGGCGTTTGGCGTTACGCTGTGGGAGATGTTTTCCTATGGCTTCCAGCCGTGGGCGGCGTTGACTGGGCAGCAGATACTGGAGGCGATTGATGAGCCGAATTTTCAACGGTTGGAACAGCCCGATTGTTGCCCTCAGGAGCATTATCAACTTATGTTGGATTGTTGGCGCCATGAGGCGGCGGCACGGCCGAGATTCTTGGATATTGCGACGAGGTTGATTGACTACCGACCGGAGCAAGTTCAGGCGAAGTTGGCTTCGGCAGATGCTCCACATCTCTTACCATATCGGACTGGAGATGTTATTACTGTTTTGGATAAACTGTAAGTAATGCCATAAGCATTCTATGAACGATAGATGGTGCCACTTGCCTATTATAGGTGATAGATGGCACCAGTTGTGTTTTATACTTTGTAAACTTTTGAAATTTTATAGTTCCCATCGTCCATATTGGAAAGGAGTCACAGCAAATGGTAAAACCGGCCTCTTCGACCCCAGCAGCGTCGTCGCCTATCTAGGAAGTGACCTCCCCAGTGCGACATTCATGCGAAGCGATTCCACACGCTCGTCAACGGCACGACGCAAACTCCGCAGCGAGATGATCTCAGCCCCACAGGGCGACCTCAAGCACACCGGCCACGTTGGACTCGACGGCGCCTTCTTCGGCGACATTGGCTTTCTCAACGGCGCCAAGGTTGACGTAAGTGTAGTACCCCGCCTCGATGCGATGCCACCGAGCAGGTTGTCACGCCGCGTGGGTTTACAGTACGGCGGCATACCGACGCAGGTCGTCGCACCGTATCGCCCGCACGAAGACTGCGAAGCGGCACCACTTCTCGACGCGCCTCCACCGCCAGCACCCGCACCCGATCACGAATACCATGAGATTAGCGACGAAGAGGCGAATAACAGTCCGCGGCTGGATTTAGGCCCGTCGCTGATGGCCGAAATGGAAATGATGCTTAACAATCTTGGTAACGCTAGTCTTCTATTTTTTACCTTTTATATTTGCGGCACGTAATTCTAATTACATAGGACATGCACCGACATCTCCAGCAGATCACGACGGAGCGAATAAGAGTAATGAGCATCGCGAGCGGAAGACTAAGCCGAGGAAGACGTCCCAGTTGAAGTTGATCTCGTCGCAGGACGAGAAGAATTTGGACGCTGCCATGGAGATTGTGAATGAGTTGAGTGCGCGGTCGATGTGTGCACCGGCTCCTACCACGCCTTCCTCGCCGAATAAACGCAAATTTTTCCGATTTCCTAGTGTTTCCGAGCATCATCACCATGATAAACCGACAGAAAGGCGTACATTTTCGGAGGAAGTGCAATCAACACCTGATTTACAGGTATTTATTCGTTTTTTACTTTATATAACAGTCTACTAATTGATCTTAAATTAACCTTATCTAATTTTTTTTCATTATTTTGTTTGTCTATTGATTTCTTTTCGAAATTTACTAACCTGAACTAAAATATTCAATTTTTTATAACAAACAGCATCGTTTAAGATGTTCTTTATCATCCTTGGATGATTTCTCGCAAAATAGTATACGTTTACCGTTATGGGACAAAGCCTCAGCCGAATTTTGCTTTGCCAAGTCACGAGAATTGCTCTCCAGGCCAATCTTGGGTTCCTCCCAACGCGGCACGCATAATTCTTGCCGTGAACTTAACAAAATGGACAATGCATACGCCCGAAATTTGGAAGCGCGTTTCAATGACCTAACAATCGATCACATGTCGATGTACCCATCACATATTTACCGTGATCGCACACTGACCAAATCTGAAGGAATGGCTCGCAAAACGTACAAGAACGATTCCGTACGTTCAGCGCGTTTTAACGCCAATAATCGTGGTTTTCTCCTCGATGTGCAACCACCACCTCCGTCTCCGTTTAATAACCGAAACACTGAACCGAATGACGAGCGTGATCGCATGTTTGAGGAACGTTACACGTATGAACAAACTTATACACCCATTGGGACGTATGACAATGTTTTCGTTTACGATAATCAGCGGTTTGAGAACTTTAACGATTCGCGACCACGTGCCATGAGTTACTCAGAGTCACAGGAGATTATGCCGACTAAAAAGACATTAGGAAGGAGTATTAGGGATAGAAATCGACGTCGGCAGTCGTATAATCCGCAGGCGTATGCGCAGAGTAGTAGCAGTGAGTCGGATTGTACTAGTTTGGGCTCGGTGGACTTGGATTGGCGGAGGAGGAAGCGACTGAGTCGTTTGAGCGCGTCGAATAGCAGTATTCGGTCGGAGATGGTGATTAGGTCGAGGAATTGTGTAGCTGCGCATTTGTTAAAGCCGGATTTTACTGGAAAGGTATTGGGAAGATCGCCACCGCCGAGTAATAGCGCTTTGTCTGGTTTAAGTCCTACGAGTGCGTCGCGTTTGCAGAATCATGAGGATGAATCCTCTTCGGATTCGAGTCTTTAAAGGACTGTTTAATTTTTTTTTATAAAACTATTACTTACCGACTAGTAATAGTTTTATTTATTTCTGATTACTGACAGTATACAATGGAAACTGAATTTGTCCGCCCATTTTATAAGCCTATTCATAGTCACTTCACACACCTACATTCTTAAACATACACTTATTATAATGTTATTCATAGTCGTTAGAAGCGATTGCGTTCCCATTTCTTTAAAAATGTTCCTTTCTGGAGCATTAATCGGTATTGAAACTAAGAAAATTTCAGGAAATAACTATGAATATCACAGTTATACACTCTGTTGAAGTTGTAATCATAAGTTATACCAATAAAAATATTAGGAGTGTCAACATTTTCGAAATCGATAAATATCGAAAGGAGTAATTAACGTCGTCATCTATACGCGCGAAGCTTAAGCTTCCTTTCGTTGGCCATGTTGATATACCGCTAATAGATGGCTCCATGGTCTTTTCCGTCATAATATATCGATATATGAGATGGATATTGGCAGAAATATTGACACTCCTTGAATATACACCTTTTCAAATAATTTTCACACAGTTTTTTTTTAAGTTATTAGCAAAAAAAATCATCCTTCAATTTCATATTTGAATCTAAAAACCTCAGGAAATAGTTTTCTTTGTTGATTTCTTACAACTACCAACAAACTTTAAGACTTACAACTATTTACTCACACGCTACACAATTATGCAATTAATCGATAACGTTGAATAAGATTATTAATCATAAAATATGTGATATTTTATAATGTGTTAGAGGTGTATGTGAAACACATGAAAGTTAGTTTTCAAAGCAATGTAGCTTCTTATACCGTTTTTGCATCATGTTAGCCTGAAGTCTGAGTGCGTTTGTTTTATTTTGACGAAGTGGCATATTTATTTATGATTTTGTTAGTTTTTATTTGTTTAATTTGTTTTATTTGATTTTTCGTATCATTTATCCTCGATTAGAGTAAAGTCACAGCCGAGGCACAATTGGCGTATAAGAATCTCGTGGATGGACCTGCTTCTTCCGACATCACGCAATTTATGAACACAAACCCGCTGAAATTGTTGCGATCGGGGGCACTTCCGACGATTAAACCACGCCAACGTACCGCAACTTTGCCGAATTCACACACCAAAACTCAGACGAAGCCGAATTTTAATACATTGGATACGAAAAAATCAGGTAGGGATAACTCTTTTTACATGAAAATCTTTTTATTATCATTAATTTATAAAATTAAATTGAAAATAATCGTTTCAAATTAGGCTCAGCAGCATCTTTAGACTTGCCAAGGGAATTCCACTCAGATTTGGAGCGATTTCGTGAAAATGACCGTCATGCTGAAGAAAATCCTATCCCTCTGCCACCGAGAGATAGGAATAAACCGCTGTTGCAGTCGAAGCCTCGGCATACACGCAAGCATCCCCTGATTATACCTTCATCGAGTATTAAAACGACGTTGAACAAGTTTTCGGCTGTGACACCCCCGATTTGCGACAGCGTCGAATCGTTTGATCATACCGGCTCGTCGTATTCGAACGACACAGAATCTATACATTTTGAACAGCGCATCGACTCTGAATTGGCAGCGCTTGACGATTTATCAGGCGAAGCTGACGCTGTGGACGCACCTATTGATTCGCCCGCAACTGGGGGACAACTGCAGAGAGACTATGTAAGCTGTGAGGATCTGTTGGAATTTGCAGACGCGAAACCCAGTTCGAGAGCGAGAGGTTTCGAATCTGATGAGGTTCGATTGATGTGTAAAGTTTTAGGACAAGAAGTAAGTTTTCTTCCAATTTTTTCTTTGCTTCATTTTTTTTTCTTTTGTGCATTTTATTTTCTCTTTCGATCACAATTTCTCTTTTTTTGTTCAATTCTTTTCTTTCTCTATTTTATTTCTCTCCATCTTTCTTTCATTGACATTTTTTCATCTTCGTTTTATATTGAAATATTCAAAAATGTTTAGGTAAATGCAGAAAATTGTCTAAAAGCCCTCGAATTCACCAATTGGGATGTGGGCACCGCAATTAAGATATGCCGCGTGCAAAAAGTGGTCGTCGGCGCCCAACTTCTAACGTGCAATGATGCGCTCATCGCGAATGCCTGGGATGAGAAGAAAGCCGCGCAATGGATCCTCCATCAGGACAATGAGGTCCAGGTGTGATCAGAACGCAATGGAAAATTATGTTTGTTACCTATTTTACGTCAAAACGATCAGTTTTTTTTGAGAGATTATTCGCGGTGATATATAAAAGAAAATGACGTTGTTTGGTTGGTGCAAACATACCAACAAAACTATTTCGATATACTATTGGATCTGAGTGCAGTTACAAGCTGCTCGCGTATAATATATACATATTGTTTCTACATTGTAAAATTATTGAAGTGTTATTTATTTGAAGAATTGAAAGACTTGTTTTTTATATATTATAAATATTTACTCAGTATGTGCGTATACTCGAATTGAGTATTCACGAAACGTTCGGCTGTATGAGAATGATTAACTGGCTTTTGTTTAGTGAGGTGATATATAATAATAAATTTATTGCATATATTTGGTTTATTGAATGTTCTAGTGACCGAAATGAAAAATTACTGCATTTAATAGAGAATATAGATAGATATATTTTAACGGCTATCGACCATTAAAGTATTTCTGCATTAAACAAAAGTACATCGTTATACATAGTTTATATATAAGTTTCCATATTTATGTATGTAAGGAAAGGGATACACAGCGGTTCAATGATAGGCAAATTAATTGGGTTATTTTTGACTTTTTGTTGGAATTCGATGTGTCGCATGTTGATTTGGGTTTTGGTGAATAACATGGTGTGCGGAGGGTGGAGAATATATTAATGCTTAAATGAGAATTCTTCGATTTGAACACTGAAAATTATTTTAAAAGTTAAGTAAAGTTAAGATTACATTTGGAGGGAAAGGTGAGCGAGATGCCTAGCCGTGCGAAATGCGACATCACGATAACTACCGAGGATGCAAGACGATATTTGATAGCAGGAACACCGTTGACATTCGTCGCTGTCCCGATTCAAACGCCAAGGTCATCCAGGCGAGTCGCGTAGCGACTGTTGTCCCCACACAGTGGGGACATTTTGTTCCTGGTCGCGGCGCGACACGGTTGATCCGACAGATGAATTGTGCTGTGTGCTGAGCTCGGGGGTATTTGATCGGGAAGGTTGTGGCAATTCCCTTGCTGGTAATACGAAGTTCTTTGTTCGGCTCGGTTTCAATAAAGCCATCTTGTGGCAGAGAAATGAATTCTTATTATGCTATCCCAAAACCTCATCTCTAGACCTAGCGTGTTTGTACGGGTTTTTACATGATTTAAATTTCACATTTTAGTTGCACCATTTTGCCGCTTCGGGGTTGTCATAACACCGTGAATGGTGGATATCGGTCAAGATCCTCTATAATCGGATATGTAGTTTGAACATTGAAACACAGATTGCGCACATTTTGCAGTTTACAAAAATATGTGAAGCAAAATGTAAATATTTTTTGAGGTTAATTTTGCTATGTTTAGAAATATTCTCCATGCCACGTAAATCAGTAATAGACACAATTAACCAAGAAATAAAACGATGGGTGTACGTGGATTAACAACATTCATCGCGAAGAACAGTGAAAAATACATGGAAAATTATGAACTACACAGCAGTTACTTAATTATTGACGGTAATAACCTCGCCGCACAACTCTATCGTTGGCATGCACGCTGTTTGGACTGTTTCGGAGGAGATTACGACCAATACGCCAACGAAGTACGTACATTCTTCGAAAATTTCAAGAAGTGCAACATCACACCGCTCGTCATCTTCGACGGTTGCTACGAAAACAAGAAACTAAAAACGATTTATGATCGTGTTCGTGACCGTGTTGCGGCTACCAAAAACTACATTGCTGTAGTTGAACGTGCTGCATCCGTATTTCCTCTATTTCTCCGTGAGTTATTCACAGAAGTTGTCATCAGCACAGGGTGCAAGACATATAGATGCGAATTTGAAGCTGATTATGAAATGGCCTGTCTTGCAAAGACTCTGAATGTGCCGATTTTGAGTTATGACTCTGATTTCTATATTTTTGATGTGCTTTACGTGCCTTTTACTGGATTAGAGACTCAGCCTAGGATTAAGAAAAGCGCTGAGGGTAAAGTGTATCATTATATGGAGTGTAAGCTGTATAAAGTTGAGAATTTCTTGAAATCGATTGGTGGAATGGACAAAGATGTTTTGCCTTTACTTGCTACGGTTGTAGGCAATGACTATATTGCTGCAAGTGTTTTTAAGCAGTTTTACGATCAGTTGAAGATGGTTAAGAAGAAGAGAATGGATTCAGATCAACAGAGGAAAATTGAATCTGTTATTAAGTAAGCGTATTTTTTTTAAATCAAATTTCTTTGTTTATAGAACTATAGGCAACCAACATACTTTAAGTTGTTAATGTTGATTTCAGCGCCATATACTCGTGGTTTTTAAAGTACTAAATACTTAGGTATACAATAATAGATGGCGCTACTTATGTTTTCTACCTCGATAAATATCTATACTTTCAATACCAAAATACATCTTCTGTATAGAAAGTTAAAACATTTTATAAAAGTATATATTTTGGTTTCGAAACTTGAAAATACCGATATTTTTATATCAAAAGTATTCATAGTTATCGATATATTTTGATTTTTTGATATTTAAGAGTTTTTAACGTTATATTTTTACAATTTTACTTATTTTAGATGGCTCCTGAACGAAACCTACGAAACCGCAGCAAAGAAAATCCTAAGTCGCATCAAACGAGAACATCGCCAAAAACTTGCTGACCAAATGGAAGAAGTTACCAGTGGTTATCACTGCATCGAAAGCACATTACTGCCTTATTTCAACATAGAAACCACTCAAACATCCAGTTCATCTTTAAACCCCTCTAAAAGAAACTCCCAAATCGACTTGACTACAATAACCGACGATTTACTGGACACCTCCTCGACACAAACCGATTATATTGAGGAAGAAATCGCCAAAGTCGATCCAGCACCTGGCGAACTAAACTTTGACAAACTGCACGGCAATTTCCCTGAGTGGTTCGTATGTGAATATCAAAAATGCAATTATCCAGCCTGGTTTATGGATATCGCAGTCCACAATCGTTATTTTTTCATACCACAAATTGAAAATTTCCAAGAGAAGCACTCTCACGTCTTAAGTTTAGACTTACTAAGTGCACTACACAAAATCCTTCGATCAAATCTACCTCAAAATGATGAAAGAAAGCACACTGAACTCATGTATATTTCGCGGCAAGGAAATAATTATGTTGCAAACACTTCACTGGCTTTCTGTAAACTCTCTCTGCCAACTTTGGGCGAAATACCCGGAATGACATCTGTAGAATTAACAAACACCCTTCACGAAATTCTTGACATTGATAATAACGAGGCTAAGGACTTTCTAAAAATGTTTGATGACCACTGGAAGTTGTTTATCATAGCAATTTTATTCTGGGCGAAAAAATATGTTGAAGTAAACAAAATTCACATCTACGCCCTTGTTTTGTGTGGCATAACACTTGCGATAGTAGATAAAAAGATTGGTTATATACGTACGTTGAAAGAAGTCAACCGAAAGATGAAAAACTCGCCAGATTTAGAGAAATATTTCAATTTTTTAAAGCACGTTATTCCGTTCTTTTACATGGATGAACGTATGGCTCACGGACATTCGAAACGGTTCGATGTTTATATAATTGATCGTTTTGCACGCTTTCAGAGTGGGTTATATCATATTAAGTATATCAACAAGTTGTTGCTGAATCCCTATGATGATTTTACGATCTCAGAGTTTTATAATGGCACATTTGTTTATAATATGTTTGTTATGTTGAAAAAACGAGCGGATCCTTTAACTTATCTTAAGAATATGTGCGGCGATTGTATGGATGTATTTAATCAGTTTTTGCAAATTGCTGTGGAGATAACCTGCAAGTTGGAGAATATTGCCGAAGGGAATAAGAAGCCTAAAAAACGGAAAAATCGAAGGAAAAGTGGTGATTCCCAAGAGGACATTACTTTAAAAAGATCGGAAAGTGCTAATAATGATGCTGGTACGTCTGGGCTGGTTTATGATCCCAATAATAAGTTTTCTATTTTGGATATGGAGTGAATAAATATGTTTTATTAAAGTTTTCTATTTTGAACGTGGAATAAATGTTTTATTAAAGTTTTTGAAAGAAGCTTATTTTTGAAATTTTAAACGTTTAACTATAGACAACCCGATGTATAATTTATCAAAATAAGTTATTAACATTATAATAAATTATAATATAACCATTCATGAATAAACTAAGGAATACATTTAATACTTTAATGCAATTAAACCGAGAGTTTTCCTTAAAATTAGTTTATTACAGTTTTTGAAGGTACAATTTGCAACTAATGATTGTATACATTATTATTCATTTTTCTTCTGCCTTGAACCGACGTACGTAGTTGGCCGCCGGGTCATCATCTCTGATAACAGTGTATTCCAACTTGTAGCGTCTGTTGTCACCATCCTTTTGCTTGTAGATGAAGAGACCAGTTAAACCCAGACCAATTCCAACAAATCCCATGAAAGTACTGCCAAGAACCTCGGGGATTTCATTCCAGCCTTGCTTCAGGAGGGAACCAAATGTACGCCTTGTAGCACTCATTGCTTTTAATTAGAGTGTGTTTCTGTACGATATTTGATGATAAATGTACGATTTCCTATAAATTTTAGCAGTAATTGATATTATTTACAGATTTTTTTTTAGGTTATGATTACACAACTTGAAATGTTTTTTGGGCAGCCTAGCTCTCCGAAAACGAATCCTGGGAGTCGAAGTCGACATTTTACAGTTTTTAAAACAGTGTTAGTCTTGGCATCGCATAAGGAAATGAAGCAGCCATAGATGTACATATAAGACTGTGCAATATGTCGTATAAAACTTCTTAAATGCGAGAAAGATTGTCATTGTAATATAATTTATTTGTAAAACAGATTCTCGAAAACTATTAAACTTTGTAGGATGTTTTTACATTTTGTCATAGAAAATGATACTCTGTTTCGTTAGATACCATTTTTTCCTTGTTCGGAAACCATTTTTTCCTTAACCAAAAAACTATCTTTTTCACCAAAAATCAGTCAAGTGGTTAGCCTCTCTGTTACAAATAAATTATATTACAATGCAAGTTTCTCGCATTCAACAAGGTTTATTATTTATTTTCCATTTGTTAAAAATTTCAATTCGTACGCAGTTAAGAATATTGTTATCCTATTTTCTGTACTTTATAAACTATAAGAATGAAAATGTGTTCCTTTTAATCACTAAAATTTCGGGCAGGTGTATGCCGCCCAAGTAGCACAGTGGTACGGTCGATGGGTACGAGTTGGAAGGTCGCAGGATCGAGGCTCCGCCGGGTCGTTCGTTTTCCACGTCCGACGGGTGCTCGCAAGTCGTGACTCGAACGGAGTTCGCCGCGAAGCGGCGAACTATAAGATTGCAGCCCAGTGGGAATGCAAACCACCGCCGCGAAGCGGCGGTTGACCATTGTATTTTGCTAAAACGCATGATTAAAATATGAAATTCGAAAAAAGGAACTTTTTTGGCCACCTCCGCAGGCGGGACTCGAACACGCCGCGGCCAAATAGGAAGCACACCCCTTAACCACTACACCAATATTGTGACTACCAGAGGGTAGTTCCGGACAAGCTAAAAATGGTAACTCGAGATTAAAGACATTCTCTAAGGCAATATAATATAATTGTACGGATCGAAATTTGTAAGAGGAAAATAAATAATAAAACTTCTTAAACGCAAGAAATGCTTTTATTGTAATATAATCTACATTAAACGGTTTTGCTATTCCAGTTATTGCAACAATTCAATTTTGTCTTCAATGAGCATATACCACCATTGAAGATGCCCAGAAATTGTCTGAAATTCTGTATAAAATGAAATTTACCCTACGACACCCAAGATATAGTAATCGGTGTAAGATACACAAATATCTTGAATGCAAGCGCTTTAAAACCGTTACATATTGGTCAAAAACCGAAAAATATCACAAATATGCGTTAATATTATGTTTACAAATCCAATATTAAACTAAATATTGACGTGAGTTCAAACTTTATGTTGTTTTTACGTTTATTTATAATAACGAGGTATAATTATCAAATCTTTGATATTATCATCTTTGTCGAAGTGCGTATTATGTATCTTTGCATAATACGACCCCTTTTTGCCTTGATAAATGCGCAAATATTTTCGTTTTGTTGCCAATTGCAAAAATAACGCAACATTCACACGAGCTTTTTAATCGATGTCGGGCGATTCATACTGGTTGACCCTCAAAGTTCAAATACGTAAACGAATATCGCATGACTGAATATCGTCTGGTCAATGCAAACAAAACCTGAATAACACCCGATTTCAGTGGTCGAGCGAGAGCAAAATCACGAAACGCATGCGTTTCAATATCAATCGAGAGCGCGTTTCGTTGTTAGTCACGATTCCGTACTTCCATACAAAACATTGTAACAAATTTTACAGCATACAGCTGATAATAACAACAATTCCACATTAATTAAAACGAATCTATTGATAAAGTGTATAGCACGGAAAAGTGTATATTTGTAGGCGTTGCATCAATAAATACAAAAAGAATGCGCATCCAATATAACCTTCAACAAGCGCTTTGTCTCCTTTGTTTCCTCGCGCTGGTGATAAGCGCAACCCCAGGTGTTCTCAACCCTGTGATTCTCATCCCTGGCGATGGCGGCTCCCAGATGGACGCTAAACTCGATAAACCAAACACGGTGCATTACATCTGCTCGAAGAAGTCGGATACGTTTAATTTGTGGCTGAATATGGAGCTGCTCGTCTACGGTGTGATTGATTGCTTTATTGATAACATCAAGCTAACTTATGATAACGTGACGAGGACGACGTCCAATATGCCTGGAGTTGAAACGATTATTCCTAGGTTTGGCTCGCCTGATACGGTGGAGTGGTTGGATCCAAGCCATGCATCAGCTGGGTCGTATTTTAATAAAATAGCTGATATGTTGGTTCTGAATGGACATACCCGAAATGTTTCTATTAAAGGAGCTCCTTATGATTTTAGAAAAGCACCTAGTAAGTTCTTAAATATTTTTTAATAGTTCCTAAACATGTTTTATTAATGTTTAACACATTCTGAATGTTTTGAAAACTTCCTGAATGTTTGAAACACGTTCGAAATGTTTAAAACTTGTTCTGAATGATTTAAACAAGTTCAAAATGTTCAAAACAAGTTCTGAAAATTTTAAACACATTCTAAATGTTCAGAACTGCTTTTGAGAACTTATTGTTAATGTTTTAGATGAAAACTACGATTATTTCATCCAAATAAAAACACTAATCGAAGAAACCTACGAAAACAACAACAAAACACCTGTTATTCTACTAGCCCACTCAATGGGAGGCCCTATGTCGTTATACTTTCTAAATCTACAAAAACAATCATGGAAGGACAAATACATCAAGTCTTTGATCACTCTTTCTGGAGCATGGGGTGGCTCTGTAAAAGCCGTCAAAGTTTATGCCATTGGCGATGACTTAGGCTCGTATTTCTTGTCAGGAAGTGTTTTAAAACAAGAACAAATAACTAATCCGAGTTTAGCCTGGTTGTTACCCTCAAGTTTGTTTTGGAAACCAGACGAAGTTCTTGTAGAAACTGATAAGAAGAACTACTCTCTTTCTAATTTAAAAGATTACTTCTTGTAAGTATTTTGAGGTCTAATTTTTATAAATGACTGACTATGACTGGTTTGAATTGAAGTTTTTTTGTGTTTTAAGAAGAAAATTTTGTTAATTTACCGAACAATTTTGATTATATTTTTAAGAATTAATTAATTTTTAAAAATGTTTCAGTGATTTAGATTATATGGATGGCTGGGACATGCATAAAGACACAAAACCTTACACGTTAAACTTCACAGCCCCGGGTGTAGAGGTCCACTGTCTGTACGGTACTAATGTGCCAACCGTGGAGAAGTTATATTACAAACCCGGTACTTGGTTAGATGGTAAACCAACGTTGATCAACGGTGATGGTGATGGCACTGTTAATCGACGATCGCTTGAAGGTTGTTTGCACTGGAAAAGTTTGCAAAAGCAACGCGTCTATTCGTCCTCGTTGCCTTCTGTCGATCATATGACGATTTTATCCCATAAAGACGTGCTTAATTACATTCAGAATCTTATTCAGACATACACAAACTAAATCTTTGTAAATAAATGATGAAAAAGCCCCTAGAAGGATAAAAAATCAGAAAAGAATGCTGAAAATCAGAAAAGAATCTGAAAGAAAACGTAAAGAAATACAAATAAAACACCAGAAGAGTCTCAGAAATGTAAAAAATACAGAAACAACATATAAACCAACCAAAGAAAACAAAGTAAGTTAACATCACACGTAATTCCATGAACAAAAACTAGATTGTTGCAACTATAGAAAGATTTGTGAACTAAACTAACAGAAATTTTGTGAGCTAAACCTAATACAACTTGTCAAATGATAAAACAGACAAAATTATACCTAGAAAATCGATAAAATAAAAATTGGAAAACAATTCAAGAAAACAAAAGCCAACCAAAATGAAAGTAACTTAAGCATTCCACGAACAAACCTAGACGATTGTTTGCATCTATACAGGTTTCTGAAGTAATTTAAGCGAAACTACATGAAGTAAACCTAATACAATTCGAAAAGTTAGGGCAATCAAAAAAAATAGAGAAAAACAAACAAAAATGCAGAAAATCTAGAAGAACAAACTCAAGAAAAACAAGAGCCTACCAAAATGAAAGTAAGTTAAGCATTCCATGAACAAACCTATTCGATTGTTTGAATCTATACAGGTTTATGAAATAATTTAAGCGAAACTACGTGAAGTAAACCAGATACAATTCGAAAAATGATAAAATAAACAAAATATACCTAAAAATCGATAAAATAACATCTGGAAGTTAGGAAAATAAAGACAAACAAACAACAATTGTAGAAAATGCAGAAAAACAAACAAAAATGACAGAATCACAGAAACAACCCAAGAAAAACAAAGGCCAACCAAAAAGAAAGTAAGTTAGTGTACCACGAGATTATTCGATAGATTGTTTGCAAATTTATGGGTAATTTAAGTGAAACTATGTGATAAGAAATGATACATCACCTGTTATTGAACAAATTAGTTACTACATTTTCCAATACCTTTTTGAACCCCTTCCATGACACAAGTGTGATTAGTTTTAAGTCTAATAGCATGTAGTAAGTGATAAAAACGCAAAGTAATACGCATCAATCTATATTTTCCCCTCTTATTTCTTATCTTGTTAATGTTAATGCGTGCAGTGTTTACAATGTTTGGCAATAAAAAGATCATAAATAATTTCTCACAATCAGTGCATTTCTTACTGCTGGCGCCGGCACACGTGCTCCCTCCCTCATTTTAACACTTAATTTAATTTATCCTAAATACCACAGAAACATCACATTCTACGCGTTAACATTTGACGTTACACATAAAGTTAACAAGTACGCATCAATAAAACGAGTATAAAATCATAATAAATATTTCAAAATGCCATTAATTTTGCGTGCTTAATATTAATTACCAATTGTTTCTTAATTTGTAGCCTAATCGTAATATACATCGAATTTCTTGAATTTTTTTTTAGTTTGCTAGAAACAAAACTGTTTTGTGGGTGTTTCTTTTTACCTTTGTTTTTGGGCAAGTTTCGTTAGAAACTAGTATAAAATCGGTGATGCATGAGGTTTTTGATGTCGACCGGAATCATGGCGATATGTCAGGAGCCCCAAATGCTTCTAAAATTAATGATAGAAAATATTCTATTTGAATATCAAAACTTTCTCTTGGAGAAGATAACAAATATCTATATTTTTAACAATAATATGCAATAGTATAAAAATTAATAGTAAAAAAAATTGGGAAAACAATAAAAAATACTTGTTAACTTTAATGAATTATTGAATGTTAACGCTTTTTTTTGAAGAATTTTAACGAATGTTTTATTGAAGTATTACTCTTACCTCCAGAATGAATTCACCTCGTTCGCTCGCATGTATGCCAAGTAGGCGACGACGAGCGTTGCCGTCGCGAAGAGCAAACCGTACTTGTTGCGATAGTGCAACATCAACCACTGGGGCATGTAGTTGTAGAGATTTACCCAGCCACCATGACGCTTGCGGTTTAGTCGATTGCGTGCTCGCAATTCGTCTTGTCGGCGTCGATCGGCTCTGTAAAAAGTTATTAGAATGCGTTAAATCTGTAAGGACTATGCTCTTACAAAAAAGTTAATCTTGGGTAACATTTAACAAATGAAACATTCAAAAACAAGAAAATGCTACTTTGGGCAAGGTCATAAGTATGTTTTAACAATGAATATCAACAATTGAAAGTATCGACACTTTTTGGTAGAGAATTATCGCAAATACATCTAGCGCCATCTCTTATTTGTTTCTCTAAGTATATAAATAAAATGAGTATGCTTCATACTTGTAGATGGCGGAATATCATTACTTTCGATACCTTATACATACTTATTGGTATCTGGCATAGAAAGTAACGATGGAATAACGATCAATTCCTATACTTTTTTGACAACCCTACTGTTCAAAACTAAAGTTTTCAACTTTACGCCAAGCAAATTTATTTACAAAGCAAGCCAAACAAATAAAAAGACACTAGAATAATAACAAAATTTGAAAAGTAAAAAGAAAACAACACCTTAACAATAATAAAACAGTGCAAAAAAAAAAAAACAAGTGCAGAAATTAAAGAAAATAAAGCTCAAAGTGTATGTGCACGCCTACGCATATGATAAAACCCGAAGTGGAAACGAGCAAGAAAGAAACGCTTAAAAAGCAAAGCAAACCGCCGCCAAGTGTAAAGAAAGTATACATACTCTTCTTGGACGCGTTTCTTGACGTCCTTCTCGACTTTGTGCGGTGGATACGTTTCGTACATCTGCGACGCACGCCGTAGGACAGCTTCAAAGTTGAGATTATCCGGAATTGTCGAGAGTAGACAATGAATCATCGCCATGTCCGGTTCGCATTCGATGATCTCCATCTTACGCTCCAGAACAAGGGCTGCTGCTACGTAGAGGGGCATTAGTTTATCCGATGCCAGGAAAAAGTCGTACAATCGCACGACGTCTCGGTACTGGTTGAGGGAATGGCCGAACCATGTGAGGTACCAGGGCAGCGCGAACATTGTGCCTAACAGAGCACCATCCAATCGGTCATGGAGTTGACGATCAACACGTTTTATAAGGGGGTAGATGTAGTTCAATCGATAGCTTGTTTTCTCCATTGTTGCTTCCATGCATTCTTCGAGGTGGTCTGTGCTAAGTCGCTCCATGATTCGGAATGATACAGCCTCGCCAACGACGAGGAGAAATGTTATGGCGACATCATGATATCCCTTAAAGAAGACATATTTCATTAAATATTTATTGTTTCAATAAAAGTATCGGAAAAACGCAGATATCGAGACTATCAAAAGCCTACATAAAATGATAAAAAATATTTGGGAAACAGAAGCAATACCGGATGATTAGAAAAGGGTTATGATCCACCCAACACACAAAAAAGGAGATAAAACTGATACCAATAATTATAACGGAATTTCAAACATATTGGAGACCGCACAATTAGGCGGCTACCAGCGAGGATATAGGACAGGATAATCCTGGGCGGAACAGATATTAAACCAGAAATTCATAAAAAAATACAGGAGATTGAGAGTTAGAACATACATGTGACTTTAAAAAGGCGTACTATTCTATAGATATAGACACTATTCAAAACTTTGGAAGAATTCGGAGCCGATGACAAACCAATCACACCAAAGAAACGCTCACAGCTACGAGGTCAAGAGTAAAATTTATGGGAGAGATCTCAGAACCCTTTGAGGTCAAAACAGGAGTAAGGCAGGGAGGCGGGCTGTCCTCACTGCTCTTCAACTGGGTACTGGAGAAGGTAATGAGAGAATGGCGGAAAGAAATGGAAGAGGAAGGAATTCCTAAAAGGACGACAGAAGTATAACCTTGACATTGACTGTCCAGCTTTTGCGGACGATCTGGTAATACCCTAGCAAAAACAAGAAAAATGGAACTAGCATTCCAGTTGACAAAAATATATATTCAACAAGAAGTCCAAATCTATAAAAGCAAAGCTAGGGCACTATAATACCGTTAGAGCCTATATGCCTCAGAATGCCATACACTAAACACAGACAGTTAGAGGAGGTAGAAAAAAGGAAAGAAAAATTATATAAAAACTCCTGGGACCAAAGTATGAAGGGAACATGGAAACTGAGAAGCAATAGAGAGATCTGCACAAAAATAGAGAAAATATCAGACTCGATGAGGAAAAAAAGAGCAGCCTTCTGCGGTCACATCAAAAGAAAGAACGAAGGAAGACTGACACAGAAACTATTCAATTACTTCGACAAAAACCCCAAAATACAGCTAGCATGGATCAAGGAGGTCAGGAAAGTCATGGAAGAAATGAAAATAGATGGAGGGGAGGTGGAGAATAGAAAATAATTAAGGGAGATCAGGGGATTCGGGGATTCCCAAGAAAAGGAAAAAATGAGACTGGAGCAAAATGGACAGAAGAAAAAACAGCACGGAGGAAGAATGAAAGAGTACTGGAAGAGAAGAGAGAGTAATATAAGTATGGGAAACTATTTCAAGTGATCCATTGTCGACCAATATCGAAAAAAATAAAAGTATCGAAATTCTTTTGATATACCATAAGAATATCGATACTTGTACTGAATAATCGTTTAGAATAGTTTAAAAACCTCTTTTAAACTCACCTGATAATATCGTAAATTAGGATACTTCATTATAACTCTCAAAATTAAAACCGTGAGTTGATCCTGCAACGCCAACCTCTGTTTGTATGGAATGCCAGGTGGAAATCTCTTCAACGATCGATTGACATCAAGCACAACTTGATTGTACTCCGAATGATTCGATAAATCCCTCAGCGAAGGCACCTTCTCGCTGCCATTCGGGTCGACTTCAAGCAATAAGGGCCAAACTTGTCTTCGCAAATCATCGTTAACGAGCCCATACTCCTCGATGGCGAGTTTTCGCCACACACTCAACGTTGTCTGTTTACTGCTCAACGCATCTTCGATCTTCGCACGCTTTTTACGTTCCTCTGCACTCTCCGTGACTAAAGTTAACGCATTTTATCACTTAAAATTCGAGAAAACATGAGTAGAAAAAGTACCTGGATCGAACTTGAGTTCGCTACGTGTGTCTTCATTATCAGAGGCTGTAAACTCGTCGGTATTGAGCGTGTCCATATCGGACGACTCTTCTATCGTACTATCCATTGTTCGATTTGTTGGCATATGTTAAACTAGCAATAACTCATTGGAATAACTAATATTTGCGATTACTAAGCGTAAAAATTCTTCAACAAAACAATATAACCTCAACTGTCACTTTGACATTACAAATGTTTCAAATTCGTTACAAATTCAATGAATCGTTAGTTATTCTTGAATAAACATGTTTCTTATGCATTGTCAAGAATAATTATAAAAAAGCAACAGGCGTGTATAAAATTAATTTAAAATCTATACCTTCATATGAGATTAAATTGTTTTTGTTTTCTACTTGCTTAAATGTAGATTTAAATGAAAATACAGCTATAGTTTGGGCATTAGATCAAAGATGGCGCTGCATGTACTATATTAGGAATTTTAAACATTTATTCCGAAAGTTCGAAAATAGATGGCGCTGTATGCACTAAATTTGAATTTATTTTGTTTACACTTTGCTTAAATAGTTATTTCTTCTTTCAAGAATGAAACAATAATTAAAACTAATTTACTTATTGAATAGCAAAGTAAAACTAAACGTTAAAAGGCTGTGACATTGCCCCAATTATGAGTGTTTTATGTTCCAGGTCAACGAAGTTTATACCAGTAATGACACCAGTTTGTTTTTTCATTACCCACTTAATTATTTCAAGATCTGCGATAAAATCACCTGAACACCGACCACCGTCCTCCGACTATCTGCATGTAAATCGAGACGGTGTCGTCTTACAAACAGGTACGAGGCGTTGAAGATGAAATCTATTGGGCCGGACCCGAGATAAATAATCTCGAAGAACTTAACAAATTGGTTGTAATTCGATACGTTAAAACGACTGAACTGATTAGGTTTGTAAAAAATCGCAGAGAATAGTAAGAATATTATTTCTTATTATTATTCTTAAGTGGGCAACCAATGAATGACCAACGCCGATTTCCACAGAACAGTTAGACATGTTCAACACGCGTTTAGGCGATAAATCGCCCGAGATTTATCGCTGCGCGAACGGAATTGCAGCGAAATTTGTCAATTCATGAGCAATGTGCGTGAATTTGTTGTACGTATGTACGTATCGTAATGACAGAGTGCCTAAGGCCTGTGGTCAGTATGGTCATTAATATGCCATAAGATACGTATCTATTTTGCTACCGGTATCTGCAAGGAGTATGATGTTAAACCGGAGTTGTAGCTATTCGTTTTTTTTTCAGTCGCGTTCGGGCAGAGTGAACTACTTGTAAACTGACTAATTGTAAGCTGGAATGAATAGTTTCGGATTATACTAGACAAATGAGGTAGGTGTAGCATTTTAATTGCTCTAACAAACAAAACGTGATGATATACAAAATGTTATGATATGTGCAGAGTTTCAGAATTCATCGTGAAAGTTGAAGCAATTGATTGCATCTCGCATTTTGGCGTTCGTAAAAACGTCAATTGCATGCAAATAAGTTTTCCAAAAAATACCTAGTTTTAAGTTGTCAATTATTTTCATATTTCCCGTAACCTTAGATTTATAAATCATACACCATTCGATTCAGAGTGAAATTTGCTACAAACTATTTGAGCACTTTTTTGTTTAGTAACTTAAAATCGATATTATAAGACGTCAAAATTGATTATAACAATGGCGACAAATGTTGTAGTTATTATACCCAAATTTCATCGTTTATTTTACACTTCAAAGTAACTAAATGAAATATTTGTTACAGGAGTTTATAGCAAATTTCATTATGAATTAATTGGTGTCTGATTTATATTCTTAGCGCTAAGGAAAATATGAGAAAAAATGGAATCTTTACCTACAATCATCTTTCTGAGTTTGACGGTGACGACGTTAGTAGACTTAACTTCAGCGATCTATAAAATCGCCCCTAAGTAAGTCATCGGAAAAACTCTTTATAGAGAGTATGGCAAATTTACTTCGCAATTGATTGGTGTAAGTATTGCATACACTGGAATATAGCAAATATAAATAAGACTGCAATTTTTGAGACAAATCATTTCAGCTCACTTTTCTGACTTCGAAAATGTCGTTATTGTGCCCAACTTTCATCAGTTATAATATCACGTCAAAGAGAGTAAATGAAAGAAGTATTCCAGGAATTTGTAGAAAATTTCACGCTGAATCCAATAGTGTATGATTTATAATCCTATGACTACAGGAAATATGAAAATAATTGACAACTTTAAAACAAATCATTTTTCGGATTAAAAATTTTGCACGTTAGATTTCTCAATTATTACATTATCTTTACTTAGGGCTATTTGCTTACAAACAGGAGAAATGTGATGATATGTGCAAAGTTTCAGAATTCATTGTGGAAGATGAAGCAATTGATTGCATCTCATTTTGGTGTTCGTAAAAACGTCATTGCAAAACGGTGCGTGCATTCAGCATATCGAAGAGGTAATCTCCTTTTTAAAGCCACGGATGGCATTCGACTACAAAATGCTCCACGTCCTCCACACGACGCGACGGTGGACGACGTTTTTTTCTTCGTACGCGGATGGTATGGATCTTTTACGTATGTATGTATGTATGTGAGAGTGATTTAAGGCACGCATATCACGCTGGATCGGAGGCACATAAATTCCGATCTGCCAACTCCCGAGCCGCCGTGATTTACTCGTTTTCCTTGGACTTGGACGTGAGCATCGGGGCTTGGAGATGACGCGGAAGGAGCGTGAGCGTGGACTTAATTCGCGCTTAATACGTCAAGTATATCGATATCCTCACAAACACGTTCGGATTCCCGTTTGATTTAGTATTAGGTTGACATATTACACATGGTGTGAAACAATCTCAACCTGTGCGTTTAGCATTTATCATTTTATTTAGTCTAGCTCACACTTCTTCTCATGTCTTCCATAACTATGCACAAATCTTCTCTAACTAAGCGCAAGACTTCTCTAAGGTTTCTAACTTCTCTAACCTCTCATCTCGAAAGTCCTAACCTAACCTAACCTCTCTAAACCTCTCATCTCTAAAGTCTCTAACATCTTTAATAAAATGTCTTGTGTTTTCGAAAACTTCATAGAAGTCCATTATAGGTATAGATCATTATTGTCTAATGTCAATTTTCATTCTGAATCGAATGTTATATGATTTATGTGCATAGGAAGTAGATATATGTATATAAATAAAATTGAAATATGTAGAAGTAATTTCAAGTCATTTTTATAACTGTGAAAACGCTGCGTCGCCGTTATTAAACTCAGCTTTCAGGAGTTCTAACATCAGTTCTAAATAATCAAATGAAAAACTTTTGAAGACGCTGAATCCATTGGTATATCAGTTATTCTTGTAGAAATAAGGGAAAAGTGTATAGAATGATTTGGTCAAGTCGTTTTTTGAGATCGGCAATGTTGACGTCGTTATTAAACTCAACTTCAATGATGTGTAACATGATTGATAAACAAGTAATGATAAAACTGTGGCAGGAGATAGTAGCAAATTTTATTCTGAATCGAATGGTGCATGATGGGTGTACATAGGAAGAAGGTAAATATAAATAAAAATTAAATATTTAGAACAAGTTAATTTCAAGTCATTTATCCTTATTTACACCGTCTCTACAGTCTCTAATATCATCAATAACATCTCTTGTGTTTTCAAAAACTTCTTCGAAACCCATTATAGATCATTATTGTTCATAAACAACGCAATGTGCAAACTGGATTGATCAAAATCGGTGTTGACGTTAATAGACTTAACTTCAGCGACCTATAAAATCGCCCCCAAGTAAGTAATCGGAAAAATTCTTTATAGAGAGTATGGCAAATTTAATCCTGAATCGATTGGTGTAAGATTTGTATACCATGGAATATAGAAAATATTAATCAAACTGCAATTTTTGGGATAAATCATTTCGGTTCATTTTTCTGACTTCGAAAATGTCGTTGTTATTATATCCAACTTTCGCCAGTTATAATTTCTCTCCAAAGAAAGTAAATGAAAAAAAGTATTTCGGGAGTTTGTAGAAAATTTCACGCTGAATAATTTATAATCCCAGGACTACGACAAATATGAAAATAATTGACAAGTTTCAAACGAGTCATTTTTCGGATTAAAATTTTTGCACGTCAGATTACTCATTGATTATATCATCTTAGGGCTTCTAAGGTATACTAAAACAAACTATTTTAATGAAGAATCAAGTAAGTACTTGAATGCGAAGTTAATTTCAAGTCATTTATCCCTTCTCACACCTTGGGATTCCTGTTTGATTTAGTATAACGTTGACATGTTACACATGATGTGAAACAATCTCAACCTGTGCTTTTAGCATTTATCATTTTCTCTAGTCTAGCTCAGACTTCTTCACAAATCTTCTCTAACTAAGCACAAGTTTCGTCTAACGTTTCTAACCTCTCTAAACCTGTCATTTTTAAAGTCTCTAGCATAGACTAACCATATCTAGACCTCCCACTCTAGCGGGTTTGTTTGGTTCCAAATTTACTAGCGCCACTACCCAATCGGCCGTTGCCTGAACTAATTCGCCAAACAAATTTTTTCCAAATATGACAAATTACAGTTAAAATTAATGAAACAGAACTAGTAATAACTGTAATCGAGACGGGTGAATAAAACAAAATAATCGAAAATACAACATTTATACAAAATCACAGAAAAAAACATAAGTAAAATTATACTATATTACCCATTTACTCCTCCTAGATTCACATTCTTGGAGCTTTAATATAAATTGGATCTTTCACTCTTTTCAACCTTTCATGATTCCCTTTTAAACATCTATTTACGTTTGCGCAATAGTTATGTATAAACACTTTAAGAAAACACTTTTAAAAACATTTGATGTTGGATCAGAGCGCCCACGCAAATTAATGTGTTGCTCGCAGAATGATTCCAAAATCTCCCCATAATATTTGTTGGCAATGCCAAACAGCACACCTGAATCCCATTTTTATAAAGCAATCCAAAACAACGCGATGAAAATGAATGCACAATGGTCGCAGAACACACGAATCGCTCGCGATAAAACGGCGGCAAACAAGAAAGTGCCGCACCGTACTGCACGCTTGCAAAGATTTTTCGAGGTTATGTTGTTTACCAATGTTCGATTAAAATCGGGTATACTCGTAAATACGTTTTAATATACCACAAGCGCCATGCAACGTGTATTGCTTGAACTACCGGTGTTGCCAAAGCGAGAACTCCCCCTCCACCAAGAGTTGGAGTACCCTGGTCTCTAGCAGGGCTATACGGGTAAGCCTGAGGAAGATGGATAATGTTTAACTTTGTCCTACAAACCTTGGTGGCGCTTTGATGCGCCGAACAAATACGATTTATCCCGAATTTGTACATGTTTCAATTCTTAACCTATAAATATGAGTCATTGTTAAAATCGTTAAAAGCACTTCCATCAATTACGAATTTGATGTCTACTTTTCAGTGTTAACATTTTGCGTTTACTTAAGTGTATCTTGAGCATATGCCTCTATGAGTGGATTATATAAATGTGGGTCCACCGCGGAAAGCCACTTTTGTGTACCATTCGACGGCAATGATTTAATTCTCTAAGACTTTTGGGATTCCTGTGCCCTGATGTTCAGCCAGTAATTGCGAATTGTATCGGTCGCAATTACTGGCTCTTGTGTTACCTTCACCATATGCCACCACTGAACAATGTAAGTTTGTTATTCTTACAATTAGCAGAGTATTAAGTCTATCTAGTTGTTTTATGAATATTAAGGAAGTCGAAATATTCTATTAATAATTAACATTCTATTAATTAGTGACAACACAGTTGGGGTACAATACTCCTCAATATTACTGGGACCTAAAAGAATCAATGGCTATCATCTACCAACAAGGAATTGTTTACGTAGTTTCGGCAATTACGACACAAATACAATCGTTAAGAAGCAAACGCCAATAATAATTTACATGCGAGCACCTCCAATATTCAAGATCGAACATGGTTAATCCAACTTAAATCAATTGACCAATTAATCTACTAAACCATCCAGCAGTGGATATGCCGAGGAATAATATTTTGTCTTTGAGTGACAAAATAACCGTCGCCCAACAAACAATTCACTTCGTAAAATTAAATATAAATGCACATTCATTCTAAAAAGTTTAAACAAAATAAACTGTAAAACGAATAAACCGTCTTAATATTTATTTAGAAATTTAATAAAGCTATCAAATAATAAAGACCCCCTCTCCATTTTGTTGCCAGTCGAGATGGTTGCATAAGCATATGCGCGACTCCACCGAAGAAAATTGTACACTCCTACAAACATATGCGGCGCTAATGTTTTTGTCCCCATCAGCTTCAAGGAAGTCGGTGATCTGTATATAATCTGTGGTCTCTAGCATACTGAATAACATCTCTTGTGTTTTCAAAAACTTCATCGAAACCCATTATAGGTATAGATCATTATTGTCTATAAACAACGCAATGTGCGAAATGGCTTTATCAAAATCGCTCTCTCGCAGTAACTGTTCTACCAAGTTGAGTACACTTGGCTGTTTCGCGTGCGCGTTACTTACTTGAAAGAATGCTCTGGTTGTAGGCGAAACATTCCACACCGGCGAAAGATATGGCGCATTCTCTCCTCGTCGGTGTAAGTGACACATATCGTTATGTATATCAAGGCAATAAAGCAATAAATGCCGTAAAGTGTTCGGTGCTGATATTGAAGTCGCGTCGGCCGTGCGGAGACAGAGAGAAATTGGACGGATCCAGCGGGGGCATGATGGAGATGCAGAAATTGAAATATTTTCGTATACGATCGGTGAAAGGAAGTTTTGAGTTCTGCGCAGACACAACGACAAATATGTATTAACTTATGCATAATGCGACTTAAATAAAACAACTAATGGCTTCATTTCGTTCCAAGTCATATCACAATATTTTGCCATATATTGTTTGATTTTATTTACATGTTTCAACGAACTTTTAAAGAACTGAAAAACCTACGTCCCACAATTGATATTTCAGTTAACCTATTTAATTTAATTAAACTATTAACTACTTAAAAGAATTTCAGTTTAAGAGGTTCAATAGCGGTGAATTAGTAGAACTAAAATGTGAAATTCACTTTTTGATTTCAAATAATTTATAATATACAAATCGTAGAATACTCATTCAAATAATAATAGATTCTCCAGTAAATGTACTTTGTTTTCATGTCTCTTATGAACCCCATAGATTATGTAATCATTGAGAAAAGTAACATACCAAAAAAGTTTTCCGAAAAATGCATAGTTTTAAAGATGTCAATTATTTTCTTTGATTTCATATAATTTCTAATGTACAAATCGTAGAATACTCATTCAAATAATAATAGATTCTCCATTAAATATACTTTGTTTACAAGTCTCATATGAACGCCAAAGATAATGTAATCAATGAGGAAAGTAACATACAAAAAAAGTTTTCCGAAGAATGCATAGTTTTAAAGATGTCAATTATCTTCTTTGATTTCAAATAATTTCTAATGTACAAATCGTAGGATACTCATTCAAATAATAATAGATTCTCCATTAAATGTACTTTGTTTTCATGTCTCATATGAACCCCATAGATTATGTAATCATTGAGGAAAGAAACATACAAAAAAAAGTTTTCCGAAAAATACATAGTTTTAAAGATGTCAATTATTTTCATATTTCCCATAGTCTTACGATTATAAATACTACACCATTCGATTCAGTGTGAAATTTGCTACAAACTGTTGAAACACTTTTTCGTTTAATAACTTTGAAGTGATATTATAACAGATCAAAGTTGAGTATAATGATCGCAACAAATGTTGACGTTATTATACCCAGCTTTCATCAATTATATGAACACTTCAAATTAACTAAATGAAATATATATTATAGGTTTATAAATGCAAATTTCATTATGAATCAATCGGTACCTAATTTATATTCTTATCGTTAGAGGAAATATGAGAAAAAATGGAATCTTCAGCTCCAGTTATCTTTCTGAGATTGATGATGTTAGTCAGACTTAACTTCAGCGATCTATAAAATCGCCTCTAAGTAAGTAATCGGAAAAACTCTTTATAGAGAGTATGGAAAATTAACTCCTGAAGCGATTGGTGTAAGATTTGTATACCATGAAATATAGAAAATATAAAGAAAACTACAATTTTTGGGACATGTCATTTCAGCTCATTTTTCTTCCTTCGAAAATGTCGTCATTATTATACCCAACTTTCATCAGTTATAATTTCTTTTCAAAGAATGCAAAGGAAAAAATTATTCCAGGAATTTGTAGAAAATTTCACGCTGAATCGAATAGTATATGATTTATAATCCTAGGATTACGAGAAATATGAAAATAATTGACAACTTTCAAACAAGCCATATTTCGGATTAAAATTTTGCACGTTAGATTTCTCAATGATTACAGTATTTTAGGGCTTCATCAGATATACCAAAATAAACTACATTTAATGGAAAATCAATTATCGTTTGATTGAGAATTGTACGATTCGTATATTAGAAATTATTTCAGAAGAAAACTTGAATTTCACATTTTAGTTCCACAATTTGGCCGCTATGTGGTACCGTCAGACTCTTAAATTTTTCTTAAACAATTTCAAATCAAACGGTTTTCCACAGAATAATCAATTATTCCAAGTAACATAAATACCAACAGCAAAATTGATTTCAAAGTTGATTCGTTGACAATTATGACTAGCTGAAATCAAAGCAATGCAACCTCTGTTCTCGAAACTTACCAAGCACTTTGATTGAAAATACCTCTTGAAATACATTCGTGTGCGCCGCATTTCATGCTGCAACCGGTAGATTTAACCGAACGTACTTACAATAAAGAATAACTTGCACAATTTTCTCTCGATCTATCTACATATCTATCTATCGATTAATCTCCACATCTCTGCGCCGGATAATCAAAGGCATCGAACGAAATATTTCAATGAATGGAAAAGCGTGATCCAATCAATTGATATTTGCTTGCCAACTCGTAACTTGCATTCGCGACTGAGATTTAGTCAGTGTTTTTTCTTTTCTTCTCTTAACAAAAGCGAGATTTCAATTGTAACAAAATCAGCGTAATGAAATTCCCTAAAAACATCGATGACGCAATATTGATTTATATATTTATTTTTTCGGTTTAGCATGTTCGGCGGGCACATTTTGGGCTTGGACACGCACGACGAACGACGTGATACGTTTCTTTTTCGACCACCAAATACTCGCAACAACAAAACAGAGAAGAAAACCTGAAACAGAGACGTCAATGGCAAGATGACATCTTGGTTTTGGTCTGCACGCTTTACATCTGAATTATTTATTGCGTCGATGATATATTGATTAAGCAACGCACGCCAACAATAAATAAATCGATTGTTTCAATAGCAAAATGAGCGCAAAAGTGTGTGGCGAGCAAGACAACCGAAATACGAGTCTAGTTAAGTGAACAACGCTTTTTAGATTTTGTGTGGTCTGGTCCATTTCTAATAATTGGAATGAAATAGAAAGTTTTTTTTTGTGTGGAAAGAAAATTTATTGCAGCGCGCACGCGAAATGACAAACGATAGTTTTATTTCATAATTGCTTCCCATTGTTTGCACTTCTATCTTTGTCAAACTCGGTTTAGAATCTCTAATAAAGCTATTGAATATATTTTAAAATAAATGTGTTCAATATTTGGCTTATTTTATTTTAAGCTTAACAACATTTTGAATTTTATCTCCTGAACTAATTAACCTACAATTCTGACAAATTCGTATATTACGCTTAATATTAAGCTGTATTATTCGCTATATACAGATATTTCATTTCATAATTAGTTTTTGAGAAAAAAAATTTTTATCAGAAACGTCTAAGTCAACTCAGTATCTAATTTTATAGCAAGCTTAAGAACATTTTGAATTTTATCCCCTTAACTAATTAACCTACAATTCTGACAAATTCGTATATTACGTTTAAAATTAAGCTGTACTACTCGCTATATACAGATATTTCATTTCATAATTAGTTTTTGAGAAAAAAATAATTTTATCAGAAACGTCTCAGTTAACTTAGAATTTTATTTTATAGCAAGCTTAACAACATTTTGAATTTTATCTCCTTACCTAATTAACCTACAATTTTGACAAATTTGTATATTACGCTTAATATTAAGCTGTAGTAATCGTTATGAAAGGATATTTCATTTCATAATGAATTTTTAAGAAAAAATAATTTTATCAGAAGCGTCTCAATCAACTCAGTAGCTTATTTTATAGCAAGCTTAATAACATTTTGAATTTTATCCCTTTAACTAACTAACCTACAATTCTGACAAATTCGTATAATACGCTTAAAATTAAGTTATACTAGTCACTATTCACAGATATTTGATTACATAATTAGTCTTTGAGAAAAAATAAATTTATCAGAAACGTCTCAGACAACTTAGTATCTCATGTGTTTTTTATAGGTAGCGAGGTGGACTGCAGCGAACTTTGGAGGGAATGAAGAATTATCAATGATTTCTATCTACGCATAATTATTTTTGTTTAAGAATATAATTGAAATGAGAAATGTACAATTTTTTATTGCGAAATTTATGTAATTTGTAATTTAATTTAAGTAATACAAGTAATGCTCTACTTTTTGGCTCTTGCTTCGTATAAATAAAATAATAACACACTGAAAACTAATTTAATTATGTTTGTGTAATTTTAATATCACACTTAATTATAGTCTTAAATATTCACAAAGAATAGAACAAGAACGTGTTAACTGAAAGCGAATTTCATGTTAGTTTATAAACCGTCGTAAATTGAATAATGAATTCTTCAAGATTTAGTAAATATGCTGAAATGTTGGCAATCTAGGCGCATAATAACAACAACTAGTGAAAAGCAACATTATGTAAGCATGGAATAAAGAAATTTTAAATGTAAAATAGTTTAACCTAACGCAAACGCTAAAGTACATGAAGTTGCCTAGATTTTTTAGGATTGATAGCTGTTCATGGTTTAAATAGTGTAAATTTCAACTGACTATTCATAAATCTGTTCATAAATCGTTTAGTACATTCCTGATGGATGGCAAATATATTTAAAAAAAGTATAATCTTTAGCGCAAGCGATTTCAAATCGTTTTCTGGCAGCGAAATTGCCGACGTTACTATACTCAACTTTCATTAGTTGTAATATCGCTTTTTAAATAGTTTAAACATTAGTTCAAGCATTAGTTTATAGTAAATTTCATCCTGAATCCGTTAGTATATAATTTTTACTTGTAGGAGTTTGAGAAATATAAGAAAAAATGGATTTTTTAGATCGAGTAATTTATATGAAATCGACGCTGTTGAAGTTATTAAACTCAACTTTAGCAATCAATAGCACCATTATCTAGATAATTATTCAAAGGAAATCTTACCCAAGATTATGACAAATTTACTTCTGAACCGATTGATATAAGATTTATGACTATAGGAATATAAGAAATATAAATAAAGGACCAATGTTTGGGACAAGTGGTTCTTGGGCTGAGAAAATGTCACCATTACTATGCTCAAGTTTCATCAGTTATAATATCGCTTCTTAGTAACGAAACGAAAAACTGTCGCAACAGTTTGAAGTAAACTTCATACTGAATCGGTTGTATAAAATTTATACTTGTAGGAGTAAGAGAAATATAAGAAAAAAATAGATTTTTTATGCCGAGTCATTTATCTGACAATAACATTGATGCTGTTGAAGTAATTAAACTCAACTTTAGCAATCTATAGCATCGCAACTAAGTAATTATTCAAAGGAAATCTAGACGAAGATTGTGACAAATTTATTTCTGAATCGATTGATGTAAGATTTATGCATATAGGAAGATAACAAATATAAATAAAAGAGCAATGTCCCAAGTCGTTTTTCGAAAATGTCGCCGTTACTATACTCAAGTTTTATCAGTTATAATTGTAAGTTACTAAACGTAAAAGTATTGCAGGAGTTAGTAGAAAATTTCTCTATGAATCGATTGATTTGTAATCCAAGACTTACGAGATACATTTTTCGGAAACCTCGATTTTGCACGTTAGATTTCTCCTATAAATAAACAAAAACAAACTACATTTAATAAGGAATCAATTAATGCTTGATTGAGAATTCTACCTAATGCCTATTGGAAATTATTTTAAAACAAAGTTCGAATTTCACAATTTAGTTCCCCATTTGGCCGCTACCTTTTCCTATCCAACTTAATACTTGATTACTTGATGATAAATCAACAAATTCAAGTAGTTAAAGATATAATACTTCAAAAGTTGGACATAAATTCTACTTCACTGTAATATAATCGATAGTTTATAACAGTTTATAATGTTTATAATGTTTTAATCGACCGAACTGTCCGATTAGCACAAATTACATCAGCCGTAAATTCATAAGCACTTGCTGTTGCACTCCGTCGGCCGGCTAATTATTGAATTATTGCAATTAAGCGCAAAAGTATCAAGTGGAATTGATCGGGCGCCTTGCGTCAGCGCCAGGCCCACATGTGAGCCTTGCTAGACTCTAGTTCTCGACTTTACCTCTATCTATACATGTATGGCTCTGTGTGGTCTCGGTAATCGTTTTCTGAGCGACTGGCTCAGCCGCGCTGATAGAGGAGATAATTATCCGCATCGCCATCGCCAATCCTAATGTCGTGTTTGAGCATTGCTCTCTGCGCGATCACCAACTCCTTGTAGCTCCAGCTAAAGTAAAGCTGGGAAAACGTAACATAACGTTTGTGTGTGGTATGACGACGGCGACAGATCACGGATACATTAGATACATTATCCATGCTTGATTTCGCGGTTAATACAACGGATGGGTTTGCTACGAGAGGAGAAAAAACCTGTGGTAGGATGTTAGATGGTTGCTAGTGTATGGCGAAAGAAAGTCGACGAAATGACTGATAATAACCGCAAAACACAGCGACAAAATCTCGGAGTGGACGGGTCACGAATCACGTGTAATTTTACACACTTCGCGCCCGTGGAACGCGATCATCCAGTTCCAAATCGTGACATTCTTCACGTAATGACATCGGAGAGTTTCTAGGCGTTAATCTCTTGCTGTACATTCAGTAGCTACACTATTAGAAGTTAGTCTACTAACAATAAGTTAGTACTGCTAGAGGAGTCAGTAAAGAATAAATAGTTTCATAAGAAATACATATACATGACATTTCTTGATTTTTCGATTTATTCATGACGTACATGTATATTTGGTTGCATAACTTCCATTCAAAAGGATTGAAAACATGTCATGTAAGTTGTATATGGTATGATTTACTCGACAACGAAAATTATGAGAAATAGCTCTAAAAATATGATGAAATTGTATCACAATTGTATCAATTGTATCGTTTTAGGTGTATCTACCCGTATGGATTATCAAGACAAAAACCGCGTTCATACAATTTCAAATCGTGATATTCTTCAAGTAGTAAAATTCCTGAGTTTTTTTGCTGTTCATATAGTAGCTACATAATTAGAAGTTAGTTTACTAAGTTAATATAGCTAGTAGAGTCAGTAAAGAATGAATAGTTTTATGAGAAAGACAAAAAATGACTTTTCTTGATGTTTTGATTTATTATTTGGTTGGATAATTTCCATTCAAAAGGATTGAAAACATGTCATGTATGTCATTTACTTTTTTTGACAAAATTTCTAGAAATAGCTTTAAACATGACAAAATTGTATCACTCGTATTAGCTAGTAGAGTCAGTAAAGAATAAAATGCTTCATAGGAAATATGTATCAATGACATTTCTTGATTTATTGATTTATTCATGACGTACATGTATATTTGGTTGCATAATTTCCACTGAAAAGTATTGAAAACAAGCGATGAAAGTTATATAGGTTAAGTTTCGTTGGAAAATCTTAATATAAAATTTCTAGAAATAGCTTTTAAAATATGACGAAATTGTATCACTCGTACGGTGTTGCCGTACCAACCTGATGGATTGTCAAGACAAAAATCGCGATCATCCAATTCCAAATCGTGAAATTTTCAAGTAGTAACATTCTTGTTTTTTCGCTATCCATACAGTAGCTACACCATTAGAAGTTAGTCTACTAAGTTAATATATCTAGGAGTCAGTAAAGAATGAATAGTTTCATAAGAAAGACATATAAATGACTTTTCTTGATTTATTGATATATTCATGACGTACATGTATATTTGGTTGCATAATTTCCACTGTAAAGCAATGAAAACATGTCATGTAAGTTGTATATGTTATGTTTTACTCGAAAACGTACGAAGTCCTCAATTTAAAATTTAAAGAAATTGCTCCAAAAATATGATGCAATTGTATCACTGGTTTTAGGTGCATCTATCCATATCTACCTGATGGATTTTCAAGAAAGAAAAAAACGGAGGAAAAAAGGTGTAATTTCGTCGTGGATTAAAGTCGAGTTATAGTTGAACGCTTGAATTGATTTGTTTTAATACGGTGCCTCGCACCTAATTCGCTCGGGCGCAAGTGGCCATCGGTTTCTTATTGTCGTTTATGATTATTTAAACGGACCACCCACGGATCGGCTTTTGCGGTACAACTGGCGCACTCACATACACAATAAACACACTAACACTCGCACACAAACACATTTATACAACACACCATACATATACATTCTTGGCTTATTGTTGCAGACAATACCATGCCACAGCGACAGCGGATGAAGAGAATCAGGTCTAGTTTCGCGAATGATATATTGCTTATTGTTACATTTAAACCTAAAAATCAGTCTCATGAGATCAAGCCTAAGCTTTCATTGAGGAGTTTTCTACAGGTTTCGACTAAATTGATAAATTGACATTTATGATAGGCAACCCAATATACTAAGTCGTCACTGAAATTAATATTTTCTTGAAATGATTAAAATCTTTTGTTTTAGACAATTACATATGCGTCTACGTCTCCTCATTGTTTAAACATGTTTTGAGAATGATATATTGCTTATTGTTACATTTAAACCTAAAAATCGGTCTCATGAGATCAAGCCTAAGCTTTCATTGAGGAGTTTTCTACAGGTTTCGACTAAATTGATAAATTGACATTTATGATAGGCAACCCAATATACTAAGTCGTCACTGAAATTAATATTTTCTTCAAATGATTAAAACCTTTTGTTTTAGACAATTATATATGCGTCTACGTCTCCTCATTGTTTAAACATGTTTTGCGAATAATATATTGCTTATTGTTACATTTAAACCTAAAAATCAGTTTCATGAGATCAAGCCTGAGCATTCATTGAGGAGTTTTCTACAGGTTTCGACTAAATTGATAAATTGACATTTATGATAGGCAACCCAATATACTAAGTCGTCACTGAAATTAATATTTTCTTCAAATGATTAAAACCTTTTGTTTTAGACAATAATATATGCGTCTTCGTCTGCTAATTGTTTAAACATGTATTCTATTTCGATTGTAATGAAAAAATCTTTATGTTAAACATTTCAAAAGTCTTTTTTTTTTTAATTTCTCCGAAGTTTTTTAAAGTTTAAAGTGTGACTGAATATATGCCACCACATATACTCAATCCTTGTAAATTACTGCTTTAATATATTGCTTTCAGTTAGTGTTTCATAAGTAGCAAACTAAATTTTTCAGAAAATAAGTTGACGTTTAACATAGGCAACCATATAATCAATAATAGATCATCGATTAGTCTTAGTAGGTTTTATATGCAACCAAATATACTAGTTGGACATCACTATTTTGGAATATTCGACAAAACTTTTAATGAAATACTTTAATAACACCCTGTAATAACGCTAAAGAGAAACTATGTCATGTCCAGAGTCATGGCTCCGGTAACCTTTCTTATTCATACGAGTGCGATTGTTGCGATGCGAGATCAATTTACATAAATATTAGCGCATTGCGCACGCATGGGCGCATGTCAACCAAATCCAAACACCGCTAATAAATGACGTCTTATCAGCAGTTCATCAATAATCCGATGTACATGGGCGTTCGTAATGAAATTCCATTCTATAAAAAAACGCTTCAACATTTTATGAACTTCTTAAGAACGTGTAAAAGCTACCTGTACATAAAGTTGCCTAATTTTGGAAATACTGACTTTAGTCACGAATTAAACAATTGAATATATACATACATCTCTAAAATATATTTTTAATAGTCCTTTTTCTTATGGACTTTTGTTCTCTTTTTCTTTGGTGAAACACAACAAAATGCTATTTTTATTGGAAATACTAACTTTAATCATGATTTCCACAACTAAATATATAGACAAGTCTGGGTAAGTCTGCCATTTTGGGTAAAAAAACCCATTTTTCTCTGTTTTTCTAGGATACAAAGGCGAAAAACATAATTTGATATCTAGAAATAGATGTTATGCAACCAACTGGTCATATACGTCACGAAGAGATCTTCTACAACGGATTTACTTCTGTAAACTATCATTTTCGATAATAATAACGTCGAAATGAGAGTTTAAACTTTAAACTAGCAACAAAACCAAACTTTAAAATATTCTAATTCCTATTTATTTCACAAAATTGTAATTTTTTGGCAATACTAATTTTAATCATGAGTTAGTCAACTAAATATATACATAAGTCTCACAGTATAAATGCGATTTTCATCACGGAAACTACATTTGTTTTCTATTTTTCTAAGGTAAAAAAGGCGAAAAACAAAATTTGATATCAAGAAAAAGATGTTATGCAACCAACTGTTAATATACGTTATAAAAATATCTTCTACAACGGCTTTCGTTCTTTAAAATACCATTTTCAATATTAATAACGTCGAAATGAGAGTTTAAACTTTAAACTAGCAACAAAACCAAACCTTACAAGTTTTCTAATTCCTATTTATTTTACAAAATTGCAATTTTTTAGCAATACTAATTATAATCAGGAGTTCTTCAACTAAATATATATACATAAGCCAGCATAAGTGCGGTTTTCATCACGAAAACTACATTTCTTCTCTGTTTTTCTAAGATAAACAGGCGAAAAACATAATTTGACAGCACGAAGTAGGTGGTGATATGCAACTAACTGTTCATATACGTTACAGAAAGATCTTCTACAACAGCTTTACTTCTATAAACTACCATTTTCAATATTAATAACGTGGAAATGAGAGTTTAAACTTTAAACTACCGACAAAACCAAACTTTTAAATATTCTAATTCCTATTTATTTCATAAAATTGCAATTATTTTGGTAATACTAATTTTAATCTTGTATTAGTCAACTAAATATATACATAAGTCTGCATAAGTGTGATTTTCATCACGAAAACCACATTTCTTCTCTGTTTTTTAAGATAAAGAGACAAACAACAAACTTTGACATGTAGAAATAGATGTTATGCAACCAAATGTTCATATACGTTACGAAAAGACTTTTTACAACGGCTTTACTCTTTAAAATACCATTTTCAATATTAATAACGTCGAAATGAGAGTTTAAAATTTAAAGTAGCCACAAAACCAAACTAACCAAACAAAAAATATTCTAATTCCTATTTATTTCACAAAATAGTAATTTTTTGGCAATACTAATTTTAATCATGAATTAGTCAACTAAATATATACATAAGTCTGCATAAGTGCGATTTTCATCACGAAAACCACATTTATTTTCCATTTTTCTAGGGTAAAAAAGTGAAAAACATAATTTGACAGCTAGAAGTAAGTGATATGCAACCAAGTATTCATAAACGTCACAAAAAGATGTTTTGTGACGTCTTTGACTCTGTACACTACCATTTTCCATATTAATAACCTCAAAATGAAAGTTTACACTTTGAACTAGCGGCAAAACCGAACCAAACCCAAAAAAGAAACTAATTCCTATTTATATATTCCACGAAAAGAGCATAAAATATGACACTTGAACCTCAATCGATCATGCAATATGTAATGCAGCCCGCATTTTCGCACCTTACTTGAAAAGTTCAGCATGGTCTGCGCAGTCGGCGGCGTCGCCGTCTGATTCGTAAATTCAACCACAGAGCATGGCATTTCGAAAAGGTCCAACAAGTCGAATTGCCACAGATCGCATTGAAACACAAAAATTGCGCACGCATTTCAAGTGCGCCAGCGACAACGTCAGGCACTCAAGCATACACAGCACACACGGCAAACACCTTGCGTGATTTTTTTTCGGCATTGTTCCCCTCGATTGGTGACACTAGCACTGAATGAATTTCGCAGAAGGAAGGAATTCTTACGATTCCTACTCAATGGAATGTTATTTCATTCCTAGACCTTGTGAAAATAGTTGAAAATAGTTAAGTGTGAAACTGTGAAGAAGACCACACACTCCATGACAAAACGTAACAATCTCGGACACAATGCGGAACTAAAGACGGTTTTTTTGGTCTTGTGTTTCGCGGAAACCTCCACTTGAAAGGCCACTTGAAGTTAGCATAGAATGTTATTGGCAGGTAGTTCGAGTACCTGTTTCGAAACGTAGTTAATGCATGAGTGAGTCTTTTCCTGGTTTTGATTTGTAGATATTGCAATTTTTTTAGGTTTAATAATTTCTTTTAAGGTTTAGGACGTATTTAAAACACACGTTTAAGCTTTAGTCCTCTCAAACAAATACATATTCAACTATATTTGATGAAAAAACTCATTTTAAAAACAAATTCGTTTTTCTACCATTACAAACATGTATAGTTGGTAGTCTAACTCTGACTCCGTAAGAATAATAAAATAATATTGCTTCTTTTTTTCCTTAATTGAAAAAAAGTTTAATAATTTTTAATTAATAAACTTTAAAAGGCAGAAGCTTCCTTATTTGGAGTCACACCCTTTTAGGAACGCTCATAGCCGAAGCAGCATTTCTTCGTCTTTCTTTCCTCGCTAAGAAAATATTAATAACAGCATTAGGTCAGCCGGAAAATGCAATTTTCCAAAAGGTGTTTCTACAAATATCTTAAATTTAACAATTTTGAAGGGCTGTAGCGCCCTTATTACAA
>JAODAC010000001.1:1349817-1363860 GCA_027575185.1 Mimaenictus wilsoni | reverse complement strand
ATAATTTAAAGCATTTAATGTATAAAATCTTAATGTACATAAAATATTCGAAACTACACTCATTATCCCAATGTACATAACAGAATTAAATTCAAGGGATGCTGACTTCCACATTGTCTCTACTTAGATAATGTAATTGACCCAATACAAATAGTCCAACTGATGTAAAAGTTAGCAACAGCAAAAGGTATCGAGCGTTAATTGGCACACCGAATAGTTTTGCGCGAAAGTGCAAGCTGGACGAAAATAGAAGGAGCGCATCTAGTTTGTTGCCGGGTGTCGTTTGGTGTACAAACGGACGAGTACGCACCTCATGACCAACGGTTCTTATTGACACGCACGCACTCGATAATCGAGCGGCCTGGAAAAAAATAAAAGAAAATAACAAATTTTGGATGTAATAAATTCATTAGTAACAAACCTGAATAAAAGGTGCTAATGCGATAAGAAACCATAAGATTACGTTGAGTATACTTATACCATAAATCGGCATCGTGTCTTTATCAACTGGATCAAAATTCAGCAACCAGAGCGAGCCAGATACGGCGAAAGTAATATTTATTACTGTAAATATACACACTGAAGGAGCCAATTGATAATTGAGATATTTCAGCAGTAATTTAAACTCTCCCACATCCTAGAAAAAGTAATATTAATGCAAGATTATCATTTTTTCAAAATTGTACACACTTTCATCCATTCAACCGGATGCACGGAATGTTGTAGAATTTTCGCTCTTAAAAACTGCAAATAAGATGTAAGCAGTTGCGCTTGTAGGCAATAATTGCTAATAACAGTCGCCTGGACCACATCGTGCCATAATGTACATGCCACAAGAAAAATCTTCATGAAAACCAAGCAATAATCCGGCCTCCCTTCCAGCCATCGAAATTGAATAACTGCCTTTGCCATCATTATATTGATGCAGGTGAAGGAAAGTGCCATCCAAATTAAACTAATCGACACGAATAGCCATAACACCTTTACAAGACGCTTCTGACTCATAAAACCATCGGATAAATTCGATAGTGCCAAAAACACGCGCTCCATTAAACTTGGTAATTGATCGTCGTCCGATGATCGAAAAGTGGACAATGCATGCAAGTATCCAAATAAATGAAGACAATGAGGAATTAGATAGCTGAATAATAGCGACCCATGACAAACGTGATCAAATACCAATTCCGGAATAGTTGAATTTTCCGGAAATTTGGTCACCTTCATACCAAAGCCTCTATCTCGTCGAAAACACGACATATATTGCAAAATATATCCGATGATCATGAATAAAATCACTTGGCACATGTAGTAATAACTAAAGAATTCAATGCATGGTTGATTTTCATGTGTAGCTAAAGGACGTAGTCCCACGATGCATAGCAAACGCAAGTATGGTTTAAGAATCTTGCTTTTGCAGTAGTTTAACACTGCTGTGACACTATAATGTGATGGGATATCATGAATAGTGATTTCGGTTACATCACCAATCTAAAACTCAACCCCATTAGCAATAAACGACGATGTTATTACCGAATACTCACAGAATAACTGAGCGATGCCGGATGTATTGCATCCGGATCGCCATTTTTGTTGCAGGTTTGTGCGGAACTCATGAATACTTTAGGCAGGGTGACGATTTCAAGCAGATCGACGTTATCACTCGTCGAACTTCTCTTTTCTACAACAAAACACCTTAAAGTACGTTAACTGAATTAGGTCCTAAAATGGTAACGAAAACTTAACTAGGCTTACCGGACATCATAAACCCTGATGCTTACTTACTTAAAGTATGTTAGACCCCATGGCCGTGTCGTCACACATGTAGCACATTCATTTTCTCTACGTTGATAAAATGATAACCAAGGATGTAAACACAAGCTAAATATTGATAGCATAGAAGTCAATGGACGTAAACATGGTATTTCTCTTGAAATTTTCCCAAAAATAAAAGCGAAATATTGTTAAACGTAAGTCTGTTTCTTGATTACTTAGCTGGCAAGTAATGATCTTATTCCCGTTTCACTGAGCAAATCAAGTAATGACCTTATCATTTAATTCGCTATTGATTATTTAAAGGTCAATTTATGCACTGTAAATATTGTAATGCAACTTTTTAAATAAACGAATTATTTGGTAATATATAATTCGCTTGTAACTAATTAATTGCAAAACCAGCAGGTTGTAGTAAAGTCAATTGGTGTATGATTTTTATACATAAGAAGGTGGCAATTGTAAATAATAGGGCAATATGTAGGTTTCTGACAAAGGTGACGGCGAAATTAGGCTCAACTTTCATGGTAATATCGCTTCTAAGTATGCAATCGGAAAACTATGCCAGTAGTGTGTCAAGTTTTATCCTCGACTAACGTATGATTTGTGCTACTAGAAATAAGGAAAAATGAATATTTGAACATTTTTCTGAGAAAGTTGTGTGACGCCGCCCAACTCGTCGGCGTAATCATAGGTAGAATTTCAGTATTCTTTCGATTTTATGTGAAAAGAAATTTTCGTTGATTCTTGTGGAACCCGCCATGTGCAGTGAGTGTGAGTGGCAAATAGTAGGATAGAGTATGAATCGGAATAATGTGATCTGGTACTCGGACGCATCGGTAAAGGGGATGAACCATGGAATTAACGGGCCAAATTGGAACAAATCCATTGCCGTTGACAAGGCCCCCTCTATAATTCAAGCAGAAATCATAGCTATAGGAGTGTGCCGAGCAGTGCCTTAAAGACTCTACAAGGGTAAATGCATCTATATCATGACAGACAACGAAGCGGCACTATCGGCTCTTCGCGATGAGCAGTGTAAGTCGAGGGTAATTTGGAACTGCAAAAATGTGCTTAAGGTATTCTAGGCAATACTAAGGCGGATATGCTAGCCAAGACGGCAGCAGAAACCACCTTCCATGGCCCCGAACCAACCTGTGGATTATCAAAATCCACAGTGAGGGAATGGATCAAGAATTGTTATCGTGCCAGTCATGAGACCGCCTGGGGACTAAGAGGGTCCTAGGCAGGTCAAAAGGCTGCTCGATGAATCACACGACAGAGCCCAAGAACTGACAGGTCATGCCGAGGTGCTGTACCACCTAGCCAATACTGGCAAAGGCGTCATCAGAAGCTGTAGACTATGTAAATCGGAGGTAGAAACGACCGAGCACCTACTCTGCACTTGTGCATCCCTAACACCTCAAAGACTTTCTTTGCTAGACAGCGAGCAGCTAAGTCTCGCTGAATTTAAGGGAAAGTCGGTCAAGGAGATTCTAGCTTTTTCAAAGGTTATCTCCGTTACTGGCCCATGCACAATAGATCAAAGTTGGTCGCAGTGCTTGTGGAGTTGACCGCGCGGGATTAACTTTTGAAAAAATGAATCGGGGTGGTACCAATTTAATTTTCATAAGTTTCATATCATAATAAGTTCATAAGTTTCAATCATAATTTTCGTAAGTGGTAATTCGACTGGATGCGGGTGATAGGGCTCGCATCGATGCGCCAGTCGATCGCGAAAACTATAGAAATCGTTCCAGTAGATCCTGTATATTCAATTAACTTTACAAAATTATAAATACTTCACTTAATTTATTTAAACATAGGTTTTTTACTTCTCATACCAGAAGTAGGTCTCACTACTTTCTTCCTTTCCTCCATATGTCGCCGATTCCTCTCCTCCAATCGCCTATTCTTCTTTCGCTTACCAGTCGAAAATGTCATCTCCCTATTACCTATACTACCCATCGTCCGCACACTTCCAACTTCATTTGAAACTCTATCACCGAGCGATGACTTATTCACCTTACTCTTCATATTCTGCACGCCTTTGAAGTCCTCGCCTTGTCGAAGCTCAAACATTCTCGGCTGCTTACCTTGCAATTCTTCACGCTTTTCGCGCTGAATCATCCTATGCTGCTTCTTCACATCCTTCACCCACTCCTGATTATCATCAGAGCTGTCATCCGCATCGTCCGAGCCCTCATCCATATCGTCACTCGATTCTTCCGAACTATTGCGTCCTTCAAGCTCTTCATCGTCCATAGCTTCAAACTCACCATTGAGCAGCTTCTTTTCCAGTTCCTTCTTTTTGTTCTTATCTAAACGTGTTAGAACCGGGTTTAACATGCGATATTCCTCAGTACTCTTATCCACCTGGAAGTCTGGATTTTCAAAGAGTGACTTGAATCGATCGTCTTGCAGCAAATTCGCCTTGGACTTGTTTTTCTTCTTCGGATCCATCTGTTCTCCCATCAGTTTCAAAGCCAAATCTTTGTTAACTTGAGGTAGTTTATTGACTTGCACACGGTTAACACGATCCTTTTCGATAATCTCGCGCACTTTCTTCTTGCGATACTCTTCAAACTCGAATGGATTTGCGACGGATTTCGCTTTTTTGTACAAACGAATGTCTACAAAATATCCGTGCATATACGCACGTAACAAATTGGATCCAATAAGATGATCCAGTCCCAAGTTTTCCAACTCAGTCTTGGTCACAAACTTATAGTCATCATAGACAATTTCTGTGTTGGTTTCTTCCAATTCCTCTGTTAGAGAGTCCAAGAACGAAGCCCATTTCGGCGCCGGGCCTAGACTAGGAATATAATGAGTTTGAATTTTCGTACTTTCATTGGCAATGAACATTAAACCACTCCCAGGAACTACACACAAATTATTGTAGTCTGATGAACCTTCGACTGATGTAAAAAGTTTCCCCTGAAACACAAACTATTATAATATAAACGATACCAAACCACCGAGTAAATTACATTATTCTTATCCCAAATTTTCACAACAGATTTATCCATCGAATAAACCAAGTCCTGAGTCGCATGAAATTCAACATCTTTGATAGGAAATCCATACATGTGATCTTTGGTATAAAACGGTTTATTCGACCGAATATCATATAAGAGTACTTGCCCAGTGGCAGTACCAACAGCCATTTGCAATCCCCCGGAAAAATTCAGCGCTGTGACTGAAGGTACACTTTCCAATTGCTTACTTTCATTAACACAATTAAAAGCACAATCAAGAGTGCCAACAAGCGCCTTTGTTCTTGGATCCCATGCTTCTACTTTCCCTTCCTGAGTGCCACAAACAATGAGTTGATTGTGAAGATTTATTGCAATTCGATTGATTGCTGATGCAGTACTTGTGAAGGGTGTGAGGAATTGTCCACGTTCCAAATTCAGACGGTAAATATCCGAGGATGCGCCACATACAATTAAGTCGCAAGTGGCATAATGGTACTTAATATCACGTCCAAATTTTGGAATTCTTAATCGGTAGTAACGACCATGTGCGGCATGAAATTCGATGTATCTATCACATTGTAAGAAAACCAACTGAAAGGAATGTTATTAAAGATACGTCTACTGAAGGTTTACATAAAAGATGTGTAGAACTCACCTTGCTATAATCATCACTTAAAATTTCAAAAGCAACAGCATCTGCATCATAACATCTCTCAAATTTAAGCGATAAATTATTGACGTCAAAACATTTCACCCTTGGTTTGTAGGTGCCTGTTGCAATAATATACTGTCCATCTTTTGATACTTTAACATTTGTACTCAAGCCTGGCATATCAAAATCTTGTATTAGTTCAATTCTACGCCGAATGTCGATGTTTTTCTTTAAGAGGGCTCGTCGTTTGCGTTCGGAAAGCCACTGTAATAATATTAATTTATAATTATTGACATTATTAGCTTATAATTGTTGTTATTATTAGTTTAAAAATCTATGAATGTAAAGACAGAAAAGTGTTTACTTCTTTCGTTTGTTAAATTAATATGGCATACCTCAGGAAGTGACTTTCCTGCACTAAGATTGTAAATCTTAACATTATTTGGATCTGAAACTTGCATTTTCACTATATTTTAAAGGAATTTAGGAAAAAATATATTTATTAGCCACACATGGTTATTGTGTGGTTATGTTGTGTTTTGGTTGGATCGGGCCTGAGTTAGTGACATTAGTATGGTTTGGAGAGTTTAATTTCTCACTGTTTTAGTTACTAACTAAAGTTAGAAAATTTTCTTTTACCAAATTTTATTTAGTTTACTTTCATATATATTCTGTAGATTACAAATATAATTTTTAATGAATTGTCTATCTAAAATAATATGATTTTTAAAATATCTAGTGGATTTTATAGATTTATATTATGGTAGGGATAGGTTGGCAACACTGTAACATGCACCAAGTGAAGTCGACTTGGGACCTCGTTGAGTTGGTTACTTCCTTTTCCCTCTTTAGTTCGTTTCAGGCAAAATGGGTAAGTGTTCGAGCGGTGTATTCCAACTTTATCTGCAAACATCCGACCCTTGGATGGCGAAATAGTGAAATAAACCCCGTAAACGACTCGTGTGGATAAATCTAAACCAAGATCAGTGGCGATTTTTGTAATTTTCTGTGCGAATCAGTGAAAATGGTACACATAACCAAGATTTAATTCACCTGACATGTTCAAAACATGTTTGCCCCAAGTCCTCCATGTTATTTCGCTTTATATGATGAGAACGTAGTTACAAGCCGACTTTTTGTGCTGAAGACTTAAACTACATATTCCACAGCGCTCTGATAAGCATTTCTATATATCCATGCGACGTTGTTTTGGCAGATTTTGTGAGTATTATGAGTAATGTTGTGATTGTGTTTAAGGTATCAGCCGGGATCACTGGCATAAGAGGCGCGCCACCGGAGGCAAAAGGAAGCCTCTGCGTAAGAAGAGGAAGTTCGAGTTGGGTCGCCCGGCCGCCAACACCAAACTTGGCCCACAACGTGTGCACCAGGTGCGTACGCGCGGTGGCAACACTAAGTACAGGGCGCTGCGCTTGGACGCCGGCAATTTCGCCTGGGGATCTGAGGGTACTGCCCGCAAGACGCGTATTATTGATGTCGTCTACAATGCCAGCAACAACGAGTTGGTTCGTACCAAGACTTTGGTAAAGAACGCCATTGTTGCCGTTGATGCCACACCGTTTAGGCAGTGGTATGAAGGTCACTATATTACGACTTTGGGTCGCAAGAAGGGAGCTAAGCTGGTGAGTTTGCTAATATTTTATTATATTTTTTATTTGCAAAATGAATAGTAAATTCTTTAAAAAAAAATTAAAATTTACTTAAAATTTTAAAACTTTTAAAATAAATTCTCATGACTTCAGTAGAGATTAAGTGAAGATATTAGGTGTATAACTCATAGGAGTTTTACCCCTTACATGGAAAATGTCTTCATTGTTCGACAAGGAATTGAATGCTAATTTTTGTATATGTTGTATATATATTGAAATAATTTGTGTCAACGGAATTCGCCGTTTTGAGCGGTTTGTCCCAAAAATATTCAAAGCTCAATTGCTTTAACAGAATTAGCCATACGGGTATCTTGGCGCAGTCGTCAGCGCTCCTGCTTGTTGATCTTGACCTTGGCACGCTGACGACTACGGCAAATGTTGCTGTTAAAGCTATATAAGTCAAACTTTGAATTTCTTCTTCTTCGTCCTTGATAGGCAGTACTTAGCCTGTTCCTCTTTAGTGTTCGTCCCGGAAATGATCCTTCCATCTCTTGCGGGACCTACGCAAGGATCTTTTGCCTCTAGGCATCTTGTCTCTTGCAATTTTGACCAATCTTCGATCGTCCATACGATCTATATGCTGGTTCCAATGTTTTCGCCTCATGTTGCACCAATCGACGATGTCTTGGATGCCACATTTGCGGCGAATCTCTGTTGCTAATTCGATCGCGGAGCGAAGTGTTCGCGATACAGCGCAAGGTTCTCATTTCGCATGTGTTCAGTAGTCTATCAGTTACAGATGTTGTGGGATGCGTTTCAGCAGAGTACGTGCTTATTGGCCTTACTGTGGCTTTGTAGATGTTAATTTTTATTTCTGTTCTAAGGTGTTTGTTCTATATGTAATTTCGAAGGCAACCCGAAATCCCGTTCGCTTTTTCAACTTGTGCTCGAATTTCTTCCTTAAGGTGTCCGTAGTTCGAAATTGTGATTCCCAAGTATTTGAATTCAATTACTTTTTATATCAATGTACCGTCTGCCTCAAGTTTGCAGCGAATTGGCGGTATAGCGATGACCAATGCACTTGGTTTTGTGTGAGGCTATTTCCATATTGTATTCCTTTGCGGATTGGTTAAATACGTGCAGCATTCTCTGCAAGTTGTCCTCTGTATTAGCGATGAGTGCAGCATCATCTGCATAGCAAATAATATTTATGTTGTTGTGACCCATTTTATATCCTTCACATTGCCTAGTTTTGACTATTATTTCATCCATTATCAGATCGAAGAGTAGAGGACTAAGTGAGTCACCTTGTCTGACACCTCTACCAATTCTGATGGGTTCCGTTGTCTCTTGGTTTACCAGCAGTTGAATTTCGTTCCTTGTATAAATGTCTTCAATGACTTCAATAAGGTCTATGCAGATGTTGCGTTTGTGAAGGATATTGCTTACATCATCTATTTTTACCCAATCAAATGCCTTTGTTAAGTCAACGTAACACACAAACTCGGGATTGTTCCACTCCAATGCTCAAAGTACCGATGAAGAGCCTCGGAGATGGACAGTCCAAACGACGACGACATTGGCAAAGAATAACGGACGAAACTTTGAATTTGAACGACGAAAAATCCCGTTAACACAAATTGTTCCTGTATATGGATTAACGTACAAATTTTTCATTCAATTTCATGACGGACAATTGAAACACTCCTTGTAGGACCTTATTCTTGTTCTTAAAATTATTTCAAATAGGAATCAAATAGATGTAATTTTATCGAGACATTTGACAGTGTCCTGTTGAAAGAGCTTCATATGCAAGGGCTGCCGGTCTCTTGACATTTTATTTTTAAATTTTGTGACATGCTTTGTCGTATTTATTAATAACTTTCTAGTATTTGTTTGTTTTTCTATGTGTATATTTGATGTATGCATAGCTAACCGATTTTATAATGTCTATTGTATATACTTATATCAGATTGATATACATACATATATAATCACTACAAATAGAATTATCACGAAAAATATCGAAAACTGGATTCGAACCGCGCGCATTTAGGTATAGAACCAGTACAATCACATTTATAGGTCTTAATTTTAATCTCTTTAAAAATATATGTATCTAAATGTATTTAAAAATCCAAAATATTCCTTTTCACAAGTATTACCTGATGAAAAACTACAGAGCGAGGCCAAATTTTGCAGGCGATTCGTTTTGAAAACCCTTTTGGTTCAATGACTTGCTTGTCATAGTTACTCTGATCTCAAAAATGAAATTTTAGTTTAAAATTAGTTATTCAAAACCTCTCCAACCATTTTTTTTTTCTAGACTGAAGCGGAAGAAGCTGTTCTTAACAAGAAACGTAGCAAGAAGGTGGCGAAGAAATACGAAGCGAGACAACGCATCGCCAAGGTAGAACAAGCTATTGAAGAACAGTTCGCCACTGGTCGTCTGCTGGGTAAGTTCACGTTTTTTAATACTATTCTATCACCTAGATAAGTTTGTAAAGCAAACGCATTTCAATATCAATATGATGAAAGTTCTAAAGCGAGACCATATTCGTAGGCGATTCGTTCTGATGACCCTCTTGGTTCTGTGATTTTGCTTGTCATAGTTACTCTGATTTGTTTTCTCATATGCAGTTTCATGTATCACAGTCGCTCGAAAAGTGCTAATTTGGTGTTTATTTTTAGCGTGTTTGGCATCCCGACCAGGTCAATGCGGTAGAGCCGACGGTTACATCCTCGAAGGGAAGGAACTCGAGTTCTACATGCGTAAGATTAAGTCTAAGAAGGCCAAGTGAGAAGGGCGGAATTTTGATTAATTAAAAAACAACAGAAAACTTATGGTGTGAATAAATGCTCACCTGTATATACCATGACATTTTTTTATATTACACATATCCCATTCCTCTTATAATATAAACTGAAATACCTGATGAATACGTACATATGAGGACTAAGGTTGTCAAAGAGATTGCAGTTGATGAAATTTTTTTTCTGATTTTTTTCGTGTGTAAAGTGGTAATATATTAAGTTGGATTTGTAGCATTTTCGAAAATTGTTGCCGTGCGAGGTAACATTTGTAAATGTATGTGTTGCTGAGTTAATATCCGTGTTCGGATTTCTTAAAAATTCAGAGTAGTAAATCTTGTTTTCATACGTTTTGATTTGGTATGTCTGTTATAACGAATTACAATCATTTTCCCAGCATTTTATTTCAAGTAGCAATTAAATTAAACATGTACAGTGGATTCATGTATAGTTTGGTGGAGTACCAAACAGAGACTAAAATATCGTGATTTGCTTGTTCTAATTTTTTGCAAGATGGAAAAAATCATCCCCAGGGGGTGTACAGCAGTAGTAGTCATGTAAAGCCAATGTTGACGTAACAATGGGGTGTTGTTTCGTTGTAAAGACGACATATGTAACGTCGACAGCTGATCAACCGATCATGGCCTATATTCTAACACTGAAGGTGTTAATTTACACCAATATAATTAGTTGTTCTGTATTTAATATATATTTTGGTGTCCTATTTTTACGAGTATACTTTTATAATCAATGGAAGATTTCGCTTCAACATCTTTCCTTTTGTGACGTAATTATTTAGAATTGTCTCTGATCTGCTTGTATTTTCTTAATATGTTAATTCTTTGGCTCATGAAAAATATGTACATTGATAAATATGGGTATCTTATTGGCAACAAATATTAATATTTTGGTTTTGATAATTATCCATATCGAATTATGCGGTCTTTTCATGACATACTAAAAAACCGATCGTATTCTTATTAGTTTACTAATTACATTACATTTTCCTGAATTATTGTATTGTTGAATTGTAAGATTACCTCTCGTTTTAAAATAATCAATTTTAATCGATTGCGATTAAGAATTTGATCCCAACGAAAAAAAAAGCCGGGATATTCGTCGTACTGTCAACAAGTATGTCGTTGTTGTTGGAAAATAATGGAGGAAAAAAAGAAAAATACCATTCAGTTAAATTTAAAATATGTAGGTGTTGCTTTAGGTTTATTTGGGTGGTTTTGCTTAGTGAGGTCAAAATCGGAATCTATAAAACCGCTTAAAACAAAAGGTTTAAGCATTGAAATTTAGTTTTACCAAGAAATGGTTGGATTATGTTTCAAAGAGGACTAGATGCAATGGATTTAACTTAATAATAACTATAATCACGAGGTACCGCGTTTGATTCCCAGCTATGAAGAGCAAAATGAATTCTTATCAATAGAAAGACTAATATGACTAATTGCATTGAGACATAATTGAATAGACCTAGTGACCACAGTAGTCGATGCTCGATAAATCAAACAAACCGTATCATGTTGTGTGGAATCGCTATTATTTCTGACAGTATATACAGATGGCGATACTACTTATTATCGATATTAATAAATATCGATATTTCAAAAGAATATCTGAGTATCGGCACAAAGATAAATATTGTTATTTCATTCTTGTCTGATACTACAATTTTTTTCAAGAATAAATACTTTAAATGCACGATTAAAATACATTTATTAGACTCAAGGATTGAATAAAAACAGGAATTATCGCATTTTCTTGCATTACTACAACTCATTACTACTAACAACTTGTAAGTTCCTTTCTTGAACATCCATATTATTTCTTGCTATCACTATTTAGAGCTCCACAAAATCATTTGTTTAGCAGTAAAATACTGATTAGATTATTACGCCTGCGCAGTTTATTCTTCCTCTCAAGATTTCTAAACAAGTTGAAATGCTGCTCATTTTGTTCGACGAATGAATATTCAGTTTTTCGCGATTCTTCTTCATGTCTCTCGACATTTTACTAATTCTTAGAGCTTTCTTAATTAAACAGTTTTGAGAAGCCGAATATCCGAACACTGTCCCACCAACAGCTCCCTTCAAATATCGATTATTTTCCAAATGTGCGTAAAACCATCGGCGGGAGTGCGCGCGCGCCGCGTCGCTCTGTTCCACCGGGTTTGCGTGTGTTCCGCGTTGCGCCCGCGTATGCGTTCCAGTTGATAGCCGCACGGTCTGCGCGGCCTGCGCCAGTATTGTTGAAGCGCATCGTTGATACGAATCGGCAGCGCGACACCGGCGGCGGCACCACATACAGTCCCAGACTCCGGGCGGCGGTACGTATCGGCTAAGTCTGCCTTCGCAAGGGCAAGTAGCGTTCGCTGTTTCGGTTCGCTGAAGGCGACAACAGCGGAGGATCGTGCATCGCGGCGGTGTCTTCGACTCGCGAAACGCGTCGTGTCCGCTGGAGCAAACACAAAAAAAAACAAATGAAGATTAGCGTTGACATTGGAGCGGCGTACCATTGAGTTTATACACACCGCAGCACATTCCAATTCGACAATATGTAAGTTTGCAAATAAGTAGCGAATAACTGTTTGTTTGCGCATCGGTTGAGTATTTTGTGGCCGGTGGGGGGGACGGACGGACACCGTTTGTTACATCCGGTGTCGAATTGCAATCGTACACTTCAACCAACTGATTCAGCAAATTTCCGTTCGAATGTGTACGTATACATATATTTAGGTATATCTACAAAAGTGGTGGCGTTGAAATACGTTTAATATTCATACAAGCAGCTTTGTTAACAAATGCGACTACTAAACCCACCCCCATGGTAATGTCAGAAATGACATTAATTAAAATTCAGGAACATGCGTCGTGTGCTGTGTTTTTAATCCGTCATCCGCGGCGTGATCATTTCATACGCACACGGGGGGTACACATTGCTGCTACCGCCGCGCCGGAGATGTTCAGCTTCAGCTGTTCCAAGCCAGCCCGGTCAAGGTCGACATGGGGGATGGGCCCATCGGCTTCGACCGCGCGCGCACCGCCAACCGCCGGGGGGGGGGTGGAGGTGGGGGCAGCGGCAACGCTGCCGGCCTACATTCAGGCCTTCTCTCTTTCACACTCGCCGCCGAAATTTATATCCTCTTGCGACCACCGCATAAATCAAATACATGCGCCTTCTGGACGTTTTCCAAATAGCGCTACTCTGTCGTGGTTCGAGGGGGGCGGCTGCTGCTGCATGAGCAGCGGTGGTCGTTCACTTGCAGCGGTGACAATTTATCTTGCTTTAACAAGTACGTACTTTGTCCGACGTGGCCTCAACATTATACAGCCGCAAACCCAGCCGAGATGGAGATAGAGATGGTTGGAGTGCCCATGTGGTTCCAATTCATAAAAGTGAAATTAGTTGCTCTGCAACAGAATGGAAATCAATAACACTGCCGCCGAACACGTCTCATTCCCATTGTAGTGGTCGATATTATCGGTGCTCATGGTGGTTGGTCAGCTGAAAAAGAAATCGTTATCAGGGCCTCTCAGCTGTGACGTTCCCATACATTCGAATAGTTGGCCAAAACAATTGAAGGCGACCATGTCTGACAATAAATAGTGGGCGTAATTCGCAATGTGTTTATCAGTGTTTGCAATTTCATTTATCGGAACATTTCAGTAGTTCATGTATGGGTTTATAGTTATTACATATACATTAATCAAACTAATGTATTTCCATTAAAAAACAATAGCTAGGAGATGACTGGATTAATTTTCAATTGTAATTAATTGCATTCCAAATGGAAAATTGAAATATCTTGAATTATGCTTATACAGAACGGGTAAAGGTAAACATGGACTATTTCTCTCGAAACTCGCATATTTAGTAATACGTTATCGTGAAATGATTTGGTTGTTTTCGAATGTATCGGTGAATTTAACAACTGATAAGAAGAGAAGGTCACATTAGGAGCAATGTCTTTTTTGCCAAAAAGTAATTTCTAGACGGTTCTCACAATCACAAGCGATGAAGTCGCCTTTTAATTTCCTAGAAAGTAATCAAAAACCCACTTAAATTGCATAACAAGTTTGCGAGATTACTCACTTCAAAATGAGTGCATTGTAGGGATGTCAACTTTTCACGATGTATCGATACTTTCGATACCCAAGTATCGAAGAAACGTATCGATACTTATTGGTATCGAAAATACACATTGGCGCCATCT
>JAODAC010000001.1:1320255-1349717 GCA_027575185.1 Mimaenictus wilsoni | reverse complement strand
AAAATCCCAAAAATCCCAAAAATCCCAAAAATCCCAAAAATCCCAAAAATCCCAAATCCCAAAAATCCCAAAAATCCAATGTGCCAATTAATTATCCTATGTGATAATAGAGATATTCATAAAATTCCATCCAAATGTGATTATTTGATTTGCCTCCCCTAATTTGAGCTATGCCTATACATTCTCATTTGTTATCATGGTTATTACCGCTCCATGTATTCTTATGTCCACGAATGCAATAAAACAAAGAAAATCCTGAAAAAAAAGGTGAACCAATGTATTTCAACGTGTCTATGTGTCTGCAAAGTACTAAAGTACATGAATTTATATAAATAATAAAATGTTGAGCTCGTCCATTATCGTTGAACCAAAAAAACCTTGAAAACTTTGGTACTTACCGTCATTTTCATATCGCTGGGGTAATAGTTGTAGTCTCTCTCTATGCGAAACGGCACTTATTTATGCATAATTCCCGAAACTTTTTGTCTCTTTTTGCAGTGGGGATATTTAATAACGCGTCTCGTCATCCATTGTCTCAGAGTGGCTGACAGTTTTACTCCATAATGTCCACGAAAACCTGCTCCTGCTGTGCAACTAAAACTTTTCGTCCCGAAATTTAACCAATTTAAAATATATTTACGGCTCTAGGATAATAATTGAACTTTCAAATTAAAATTCGCCGGCCTGCTTATATAATAAATACCCGTGAGAAGATCAGAGAGAGAGAGAGAGAGTATGAGGCAAGTAATACATTTTACTAAACTATAATATAAATCTCGATAGTTGAGGGGAAACTATGGCACTGCAATAATGCAGAAACATTTAAGGGCGGGCGGGCAGTCTAGAAAATGCATTTTATCTGGCAGGGTTTTTTTAACTGCAACGTTTTAAATTGCATTTTTGTTAGAGAGCAATGTGAAATATTCACGTCTGCTACGTAATTGTCATTCCGACAAAAGGATTGGAATTTTAGTTTTAATTGGAAGTGGCGCAACCACTATTACATAACTTACTGAAAAATATTATTTCTTTCTTATGATACTGATCATCATCAGGCCTGTGGAACATAGAGCCTCAACAAAGGTGCGCCATCGAACTCTGTTTTGTGCCAACGCTTTCATTTCGTCCCATTTCTTCCCAGTTTCCTCTGCCTCCTTTATAACAGTTCTACGCCACGTGGTTTTCAGTCGGCCATGTGAACGTTTACTTTGGAGGTTCCAAGCCAGGACTGGTCTGGCGATGTTTGTGGCCGGGCGACGGAGGGTGTGCCTTACCCAGGAGCACTTACTTAAGATGATTTCGTTGACGATTGGCTCTTATTTCGCCTCATTTAAAAGATTAGTATTGAAAATGGTCCGTGACCAGAATATCCTCAGGTGTTTATTTACAAAGAGTTTGGAGAATGTGCGTGTTACGTTGGATCGTGTTCCACGTTTCATATCCATAAAGGAGGACAGATTTCACATTTGTGTTGTATATTCGGAGTTGTGTGTTCATGCTATATGCTGTAGAGCACCATACTGGACGCAATTTGGCGAATGCCATTCCTGCTTTGCGAATCCTCGCCGCTATGTCTCTGTCTGTCGCCCCGCTTCCATCTATTATGCTTCCTAGGATGCAGAAGCTTTCAACTCGTTTGATGGGTGTACCCAGAACATGTAAAGGTTGTTGGTTCTTGTTGTTGGTTCGCAATTCCTTTGTTTTCCAAAGTTTATTTTTAGCCTTCATACCTTCCTGTTGCTCTGTGGAGTTTCTCGAGCTTGTTTGCCATGTCGGGTAGTATATGGCTGAGAATGCAGATATCGTCGGCGTAAACCAATTCTTCTGGACAAGTCGATAGAGCCCTTTGGATTCCTTTCTTCGTTTCACTTTCTGCTAGAGCGTGGTCGAGAGTCATGATGAAGAGAAGAGGAAACATGATGCTTGCTTCGCTTCATTCAGAATGCCGATTTCTTCTCCAAGTTGTCCTTTGTGAAACACTCTGCATTTTGCTCCACAATACAAAGCTTTAATCATAGATATGATATGATACTGATATAACTGGATAATTAAGATTAGTTCTACAAAATTTTAAGTATTTTGAAATTTAAGTAATATCGGTGAGCAACCCTTTCCCTAGCTGGCTATTAAAAATGTAGAATTTGTAAGGATGTTTATTTGTCTTGCCACGGCAAGATTAAATTGCAAGTTTGGGACAATAATGCAGTTGCAATGCAACTGTAAAATAATCCAACGCTCCTGTTAAACAAAGGGATCTCTAGGCAACTTCTTGATCATGTCTTTTACAAAGGTATAGTGTACAATTCACATGGAAAGAGGGCATTCCTTACTCCTATGATTAACAATTTATTATATTCGTGAGGTAAGAGGTATCCGTGCTCGTTAAACAATATACTATTTCCGTTTGCGCGATCCATGGACAAGTAATATTACAAAAGTTACGTAAACCACCGAAAAATTTTCTTTGTTGACACGATTCCGCATAGTAAAGGTTCTTCAGGTTTTCACAATAAAATCATTTTAAAATGTCTTATAACAGTCATTACAAATATTTACCAAACAAACGTAATTTCAAAACGGAAGTTTCAAGCTATTAACTTCTTTTTAGTATGCAGATTGATTCAATAATTTTCAAGCAGCAACTCAATGACTTCATTCTCACAAAATGCGAAATTCATTAAATTGCCACTTAGTAAACTTAATCAACTTAATTCAATTATATAGTCCACGGCGAAATTTTCCGGGTCTACGCGTCATCCGCGAGGTTGTAGCAAAGTTAAATCGAAATAAGCTTTGTCTTGGACTTCAACAGACACCAAGCAAATAACTCTGCGTAATTCAAGCGTATTTGTATAGGTATAATTTAAACGAACGACAATAATACACCCTCGGCAGGTTTCGAACGTGAGCACTTATTTGCTTAGCAGGTAGGTAAAAAAGCGCATTTCAACGCGAATGAAAACGATTTTGCGTTTATAGCCTCGAATTTCGCCTTTGTCATCTGAATAATAGTTATACACATATAGTTGTTAGAGGTAGTTTGTCATCAAGTTGAAGAAACCTTTGTTGGTGATTTTCCCGTTTGTCGTCTGCACTCGGCAACCAACTATATCCACTTCGATCTCTGCGCAACTTCACTCGTGGAGTTTCTCATACAAGTTTACTAAACTTTCAGCACGGTTGGTTACCGACAACCTCGTGCTGTACTGAAACGCGTCGCACGTATCATTTCGCTAATCTTACAACATTTCCAACGACTGCCGCCAACAAACTGCCGCAAGTTAATTGAGTTTGCGAAAAGTATAATAAGTAACTGCAAAATCTCGTGTTAAGATCTTCGTCGGGTGTTATTTTCTATAAGCAACTGGCTGATAGCTTATGGAATAAGCTGCTACGAGCTAAATTGCAGTCCGTTTCATTTCATTTAATTTTTTTGGAAGTGCTTTTCATCGTCCATAAATGGTGATTTTTTTTGGTGTTTTGATTAAAACGATTTAAAAAGCACATCATTCCAACCAACATCGCCAATGTTTGTTTTGTATCACGTCTATCCGCAAGCCATACAGACTAGTGGAAATTGCATTTGCACTAACTAAATAAGCGACAATAACATTGAAGTGAAAACATAAATTCAATCTAAATAAGCACTGTAAAAATAAAACAGATTGTTTGTATCTTGTTTAATATAGCTAGTTAAATTTTATTTTTAAAAAGGAATGTTATATCTAACAAGTTGCCTAATTTTCTTCAATTTAATAGGTATTATATGGCTGTTAGTCAAAAGAAGTCACCAGTGCTTGTTGAAGCAATTTCTTCAATGGGCAGTTAATATAAGATTTCCTCCAAGTCGGTTTCACTCAAATCTTCATTTATTGCAATAATAATATATTAGTAATGGTAGAACATTAATTAAAAAATAACAGCTCTTCGCGATGAGCAGTGTAAGTTGAGGGTAACTTGGCACTGCAAAAATGTTCTCAAGAAGTTGGGGCGAGGAAATAAACTCACAATACAATAAACCACCTTCCATGGCCCTGAACCAACCTGTGAATTATCAAAGCCCACGGTGAAGGAATGGATCAAGAATTGGTATCGTGCCAGTCATGAGATCGCCTGGAGGGACGAAGAGGGTCCTAGGTAGGCCAAAAGGCTGCTCGATGCATCACACAACAGAGCCCAAGAAATTATAAAGCTGAAAAAAAGCGATATAAGGCTACTTGTTAGCCTATTGACAGGTCATGGCGAGGTGTTGAACCACCTAGCCAATATTGACAAAGGCGAGCTCACAAGCTGCGACTATGTAAATCGGAGATAGAGACACTTGTGCATCCCTAGCACTTGAAAGACTCTTCGTTAGGCAGCGAGCAGCTAAGTCTCGCCGATTTCAAGGGGAAGTCGGTCAAGGAGATTCTAGCCTTTTCAAAGGTTATCTCCGTTATTGGTCGTAGTGCTAGTGTCGTTGACCGCCCAGGATTAATTTAAAAAAATAATAATAAAAGTGATGACTCTTTAAAAATAGTGGTACTTAGTATTACTGTCCACCAAAGCAATATTTTTTTATCGACAATGAAGCAAAATGAGAACAAATGACACTGTTCTTGGCCAGAAAATAGTACGCGGTACGGTTTTGTTTTACCTCGATTAAATACGGTCGCCACCGTACAGAGTACAAAGGGTGTTACTACTCCCGAAGAAAACAGCCCCGGACTACCCGTCCGTAAAGCTGAAAAGAGTGATGTAGATGATCACAGCAGCCACACAATTCCAGCGATCACGCCATCCGCTGAAATAATATTAATTCCCTGCCGCAATATTTCGACGGCTACGAAAACAGAGCAAATTCAACGTTTTCCACCGACACTATAAGTTATTGAGTTTATGCGAGTCGCGTAAAGCACAAGCATTAAAAGAAGTCGTGTGTTCTTAGAAGAACCAAGCAAACGGTCACGAAATGCAGTTGCTTCGTTCTTTGGTTCTTTGTTTGGATACTTGAGATTCCAGCGAAGTGTACTGGAGAGTCGAGAAAAGCTGAAGGACCAACCGCAAAATGTGAACACAAGAAACAGAAGATTCACGGAAATGTTAGTTAATGTTCTGGAACATGCAGGCTTACCAAAACTAAGAGGACTTTGGAGAAAATGATTTTTCATTTTCTTTTTAAGTTAATTTAAGATGATTTTAAGACGAACTTTCAACTGAAGATCCTAATACTCCATGTTCGTTTGTATATACTATACAAACGAACATAATAATAGAAAAAGACGTGCTTAAGCGTTTGAAGTTCGAATATTCCTCTAAAGAGCGGATTGTCCTTTTTTGTTTCAATCTTTGAGCGTCTGAACATATTTATTGAGACATATTTTTACAGACATTAATTTTAAATTACTAACAAGAAGAGTGTCTCAATTGTCCAACACGGAATTTAATAAAAATGTTTATACGTTTAGTATATTTATATAAATAAATTGTGTTAACGGGATTTTATGCAATTTTGAGTCATTTGCCCAAAAAATTCAAAGGTTGGTATATATTGCTTTAACAGCAACGAACAATAGAAAGCGTTGGCTATCCGGTTCAAAGGACCATGGAAGAAGGTGGGTCTTTAATGATTAATCAAATTAAATTAATAATTCCATTCCATAACCATTCAGTATTCAAGGTTTCTGAATTCACGGAATATTTATGGAATATCTACCCCACGAATAAGGAGCTTTTGTTATATATTAAAACCTCGGATATTTTAACCAGTTTGACATGGGCAACCAAATATGACGCTGTAATTTATCAGTCCATATTTTAAATAAAACTTGTTAGAAAACGAAAGTTTATTATCCATAAGTTACATGTTTCATTAAATCTAGAATTGCATGGAAATGTATGCTGTAATATCGTTGCCAGAATGCAAACAGAACGTATGCGCAATTCAAATAATGCCATAGTATCTGAGCGAGCAACTTATCAAAACTAACGACCCAATCTTATGTTATAGCTATGATAATAACCGTAATAACGTAATAACTATCTGCGACTAAACGAACATGACTTATACATTGCAATGCAGACAGTGCCAGCGGAGTCAACACTTTGCCAAGCTTTAGATATTTTGTCAATGCCAACGCCGCGCCACGCCAACGACACGTGTAATATCATATACCTAAAATGTTTCCTGTAGAAAACACTCAAAAAAGTTAACCAAACTTTTTCTAAACTTCCAATGCTTTATAGGCGAACACATTTTTAACTTAGGTATTAAAACACATCGCTGGCATTTCAGTTTCAGTTAGGTTCTTATAAAGTAGGTTAATTTTGTAACAATTGACTTATAATGCAAAAATGGTAGGAACGAATGCTAAAGCTAATATTATAAGGTTATTAAAGTTTCTTATTCATTTCTTGCTTTTTGTAGTTGCTTTATAAAGAAAGCAACGTAGGGTGAAGTATGGTATCTTCGTAGTAGATTCGGAATTCGGAATTGATAACTCGCTTGGCATTCCTAATTCAGTGAAACTTAGTTGTTACGGAAAGTAATAGAGCCAACAATGTTTCCATTGAGGACAAGTATTCATTAAAAGCAGATCACTACAATACTACAAAGAAAAGAAGGGGGACACTTAACCGTTTTTGTAAACCAGCGGAGAGCAACGCCAAAAACATGTATGTGTGCTATGGGATAAAATCGATAAAACTACAAACTTATTTTCTTTTTAAAAAAATAAGTTTGTTGTTAAATAATTATGATTCTAGGGAGAAGGGCATAACCTGACCTGTATAATGTTTCAGTGTATACAGCATTTTAAAAATTACATGTTCCGCATTTGGCAAGATTCACTGTAACTCGCTTTACTTGGCTAAGAACTCGCTTGGCATGCTATCACGAGTAAACCAGGATAATTAAGAAAGTACATACTACTTCATCGTATTGTTGCTTTGTATTGAATTAACTTTTATTTAAATATAATTCGGAATTGAAAAATTAGCTCAAATTCATAATTGTATAATTTTGGACGTAAAATGTGCATACCGAAATGCATCAAAACGAATATAAAGTAGTTTTTGAAATAGAGAATTCAAACATTAAGCCCACCGAATTAAATCAAGCGCTGATCAACCATTTCATGCAAATATTCACACCTGTTGTCTAGTTATTCCAAAATTTGCATTTCCTTCGTTTTCGCGCCATTTGCTATTATAATTCTTAGGAATTTCCATATTTTCAAGGATGTGGATTATTGTAAAATATGTTCCTAGACTTTAAAACTTAAATTTTGTTCGAAAGCCTGAATTAATCTTTTAAAAACCAGAACAAAAAAATAATAAGACAACAATGAATGATTAAAGAAAATCTGAAATTTCCTCATCCGGAGCAATTAAAAGTTTTTGATTATCAAAGTTAAATATAATTTTCAACTATATGTTTCTAACAAATAATTGAGGTAAAATCAATTAGAAAATGGCTCAGAAAGTCCTGTTCGCCTGGAAACTCCTTGCTTTATATAAAGGGAAACCTTATTGTTACCAGAAAATCTAAATTTAGCAAATGTAAAATTTAATTATGCTTCAATACATTGATGGCAGCTAATGAATTTCCTTATTCCAAAGCCGCCTTTCGATGCGTACATACGAAACAGTATATTTTACAACGAACATGGAAGAAATTGAAACACTTTCCGAAAGCGAGTGCTATAATTCATACGAGTGTGGAAAGGGAGTTGCACGCTGTACTTTTTCTACGACTATTATATGTGAAAATATAATAATAATTTCTTAATCAAACCGATATTACAATGAGGTCATTATACAACTGGAGTCGAAAAAGTGAGTAGAATTAGTACACATACAGGCATTTATTGTTGGAAAGTTTTGCAACGATGTCGCGCGGAAATAATGACTACCCCCTCATTGACAATAACATCGACTTGCTGTCGCACGCCGCCCTCGTTTGTAGACGCTAATATTTCAAATTTAATGAAAGAAATGTGACTAAAATAGCCGAACCACTACATTAACAAAAATAAATAAATAACAAGTTGAAACAATACGCATTAAAACAAAAGAAAAGTTAAAATCGAACTGTTAGTTTTGGAACTATACGACACGACGCCTAAATTCGGCTTGCATTCATCAGTTTACTCGCCAAGTCCAGCGCGAGCCTAGAAAGTTTACTTTAAAAACGTGAATCTCATGACTTGAGTAGAAAAGATTCAATTAATCAATTCTCCGTATGACATTTCTCACATGTTTATTTTACACTTGGAAGTCGGTACAGATCCGCCGAAAAGCACATCAAAAACCATATCGTATTCCGACTTTGAAATATGTTCGTTCCTTTGTTCATTGCACGTCACACAAAAGAACTCTCAACTGTGCGAAATATCTAAAATATCTGCGAATTCAGGGTGCGCTCTCATGCTACGGGTACATGCGATATAAAGATGTAAGTACTAGCTATATATGAATAAAGATATAATAAAAGTCGAAGCCTACGCGCACAATGCGTGTCGACAAAAGGTTTCTTTTGCACTTTTTGGTGCGTGATCTGATTCGTATATAACTATCGAAAAGCACAATAACGCTGAGCGTCGCACATAAATTTATCACCAGCCATTAGTCTCGCTTACTTGCATTTGTCATTTGGGGTCGTTTTCATTGAAAATCGATTGTTCTTACCGAATGTAGACGGCTATTTGGGCGCGAAAAAAACGACGGATTTTTTCACAATATCAGTTGAGGAATTCCAATTTGTAGTCAATTGTTGATTCGTGATTTATCGACTAATAGTTATGTACTTATTTCATATTTATCTTACATGTATACCTGTTGGTTAAAAATAAGAGAATTACATAATAGATTGATAGTCTTCAATATATAAGTATTAATGTAGAAAAGCATTTGGTTTTTGTAAATAATATCAGTTTTAAGACAACCTACACTGAATAAATACGCTTTGCATTCTACCCTCTTATAATTCTGTCGATTTGTGTACATTTGTTATGATTGATCGGCGTTTTACTCGCCAGTTTATGCTTTTAAAATTCGACCTTATTTTTATTTGTCCCTAATAAGCGGCTCCCGATTGTGACCCGATTAAGCGGTGACTCCTTAAGAAGTTGCGTAACTTTTCCTTTCTTTAGCTGCTTTGACAGCGGTATGCTGTTCGTCAAAACTGCCCGCGTTTTTCATCTCTCATTAGTGTAATTATCATTAGTAGCTTGGTTTGTTTATCAGTTTTAAACGATCTTCACAGATGAACGAATGCCATGAATACAATGTGTGCCACTTTATTCGTGTTCATATAGTTTTTTTTTCAACTTTTCTCAACTCATTGTCACATTCATCCCTATCATTTTCCTCCCACTCCATCAATCAATGTTACCAAGAAGTTTTCGGACTCAGAATTTATCATGTAAATATGTAGGGTATCGAAATCATAACTTATGTGAAACTATTTCTTGTACAATTGTACCATGTACGTTTCGCTTTGCAGCATCGTCAGGTACTTATACTTGAAATATACTTTTCCTCTTAAAACAATGGTAATAAAGGTGCATATTTATTGTACACATATTCTCAGCAAAGGATTAGTACACTTAAAGGCATTTGTCGTTGAAAAGTTTTGCAACGATGTCGCGCGGAAATAATACGTACCCCCTCATTGACAATAAAATCAACTTGCCGTCGCACGTCGCCCTCGTTTGTAGACGCTAATATTTCAAATTTAATGAATGATTACAGGAGGACGACGTGGCCGACGACGATGACGACAAGTACACTTTAGTCGGAGCAATAATCGCATTTTACGTCTTTCGGAACGTCGGTAATGGACGTTGCGTTGGCATTTATCGGTTTTGCATGAGAATTTCGTAGGGTTTTAATACCCGCCCACAGCGACAGTTCTCGCATTTAAAAACAGTTTATGGTTGTACCAACCTGCGAAGAAATTCCGAGCTTTAATGTAGACGATTAACCTTCTATTATTCTCAGAAAAAAAAAAGAAAATGCTGATGAAATTGAAAAGTACCAAACTTTAGACGTACCAAAATACACATTAAATAACTGGAGGTTATTACCTCGAAGTTAACGTTAAAGGCTGAGTGATCATAATTTAACCAACAATTATTAAGAAGGTTCATAAATGGGACGTCTGATTATCGGGATACCTTTATATTTTTAACAATTTCTATTGACTTTCTAATAATTGGGACACTGCTTAATCAGGACAAAAACGTACCAGTACCCGATATGTCTGGACTAAGCGGAATCCACAGTATATAAATATATTTTTTACGGCTATATGGGTTCATCGTAATTTTTCGAATATGACTATTTAAGGCAAAACGCGTATTTACAAGACTACCACTTGTAATACAGCTCTTGAATTAATTAATTACTGCATGAAGTCGGAGATAGTTTGGCTTCATAAAGAGGCGGTTCATGCGTTTAATATTCCTATCGCCTTTCCAGGCAACCTCTTAGTGATCCTGGTTGTGACGCTCAGCAGACGACTGAGATCGATTACGAACTTCTTCCTGGCGAACCTCGCCGTTGCCGACTTTTGTGTGGGTATATTCTGTGTATACCAGAATCTGCTCATCTACCTGACCAACAAGTGAGTACTGATTAAGGTTGTTTATAATTAAGATTCACAGATTCCCATTAACGTAAACCTAAACAACTTGATAAATAGACCATCGATAAAACGTCTTTATAAGTAAATTAATTCACCATCATACTCAGGACTACTCATACTCATAAACAAGGAAAAGCCAATATTAATGTCACAATAAAAGTAATCCATCCTCAAAGTAAGTTAATGGAAAAAATAAACGTCAATTGCCTTGCGTCAATTTTACTACCACGCTTTAACATTCGACGATAAATTCGCGCAATGAACCGGGGCATAATTAAATGGTGGAAATATTTATAGCTGGATTTTGGGTGTCTACCTCTGCAAGATGTACCATTTCGTGACGTCGCTCAGTTACACAGCAAGCATCTTCATCTTGGTTGTAATCTGCACGGAGAGATACTTCGCCATCATCTACCCGATTACATGCAAACAAATATTGACGCCGAAGCGGCTGCGCGTAAGTACAATGTCATCATTTAATCTCTTAGGATTAAGTATGCGCCATATGCGCTGCCAAAATGCCAAACAGACTTTTGGGGTAGGAAATTGAAGCCATAAACATCCGTTTTATTTCGACTAACATAAAAGAGGACATTTCCTTGATTCAAGAAAGTAGAAGTATTCATTTTGAGAGAGTTAAAGGTGTGGGTAACTAACCATTTTTGTATTTAGAGTTGCCTACGTTATACAAAAATATATAACAGAAATACTTCACTAAAACGTCATTAATGATAATAATGACGAATATAAATGTGTAATTGAATAATTTTATAGAGGTAACAAGTTAATATAGTCATTATTCTGTCGTCAACCTCGATTTAATTTCTTTATGAATTCATCATGATTATGTTAATTTAAGAGATTCATTTTTTATGACTATATGCTCCTTTCTGTCGTTGTGGTGAATAAAAAAAAGATTCCTACGATAATCTTAATCATTGATATCCAACTTCATCAGCAATAGCAACATTAACATTTAAAGACTTTTTTTTCCATCTTTATGAGTTTTCTTTAACATCTCTTAGTTTTCCCGGCGTACACTCGTAATTCATTTCAATCTCTTATTTATACGTCGTTTTCGCCAGTGGAATATTCAGATTCCGGTCGGGTCTACTTCCTCATGCAGCAGCCAAAAAGGGAAGCGTAAAATTCGTTGAATAAATACACAAAGATGGGTATTAATTCCGGAAGCGGGAAAATGCGATCGAGGCAATTTGGACGTATTAATGTTCGGCATTAATTTTGCCTATCCCAGAAATGCATTAAACCTCGACGTTGAAATTGCCATGAGCGTGAGGAATTGAGCAGAGGACTAATTAACAACTACTACATATTTATATCGCTAAATATGAAATAGAATTAATGAAAGAATTAAATGAAACAAGCATTTTAATGAAATTTGTGCGTTATCCCAATTATTCTTTTCCTACTCCTACCACGTATATATTGTAAACATATTATCAAAGTCGATTAAGTTATGATCAACACAAATACACGTAGGCTGTAGTCCTATATAATGGGTTCATAGTAGTTTCATAGCTGGAACCGGCGCGGCGTCGTAAACAGCTGTGCTCGCACTAAGCCATGAGTTTGTTGTGTTCTGTGCGCGCACGCCGTACCGCTGCCAGCGACTGCGTCCGTCGCAGCGCATGCGCGTGCCAATTCGAAACACACCAATACCAAATAACAAAATTTACTCCATACTGTTTTCACACATAATAATCGCAGAAAAAGCATAGTGCATGCGACTTGCACACAACTTGCCATACTCGTAAACAATGCAAAGCATTACATTCTCGTTGAATAATATTCTATTTCGAAATAAAATTTCGGTTTCCAAAGGAATAGATAGACCATAGGCACACTATTCATACTCCGACAGTTAACCGAGAAGGCGGTAGAATGTGTATTACAGCTTTGTAGATATTCCGAAAGCATTTGATAACATCAGGATCATAGATGTCATCAACACCCTGAAAACATAAAGTGCCAGTTCTAAAATCACAATTATAATTGTCGACATCAATACTAGTAAGCACATATTTTTATATTAAACACATTATTTTGCGAATTCAGATTCCATAGTTAAAAGTATGCCAGAGTTTTTGGAAACATTTTCTTCGTTCGTTCATTGTTTGAAAAAAAAAAAAAGATAACGGGCTGAAATAAAATCCATGCGTAGTACATTGTATTATTGTAGATTTACATTGTAATTGTTTCAGTAAATGTTTAAAATAATGACACTCTCATTTCACTCTACTGTCTCTCTACTGAACCGTTTGTTTTCACAATTTATGATTTCATTTGAAATAAATGCATTGCAGTTGACAGGCAGCATTGTAGGCACTTACAATACTTGTTCTTGAGCATCTACAATAATAAAACAAATTTGTACAATGCATGATTTGTATTACACATTTAATTTCAGCTCTCTTCTTTTTAAAATGAATTTATAAAATGTATTTTAATCGATTACTGAAACAACTTTAAAGTAAATGTTTCGAACTAATCTTACTTTCAGCCGAAGGGAAGAGAGACTAGGAGGTAAGACAAAAGCCCTGGAAAAACCCTCCCGGTATGAGGCAAACAAAACGTCTACTAAACCTCATAACAACCAAAAGGTTCTCGAACCATCACGAAACGAGTTAAAAACATTGACTAGACTTATAACAGGACATTGCGTCCTAAGGTTCCATCTAAAAAGATTGGAATGAAGTCCAGCGAAACATGCATTTCCGAGCACATAGTTTGCTCGTGCAAAGGTTTGAAATGAAAACCTCCTTGGCAATGATTTTTATTATCGAATTTCCAATTTTTCTCTTCTCGAGATTGTGCATATTTGGTAAGTTCAGCTTGGCATATGTTATCGCACTCTTCAGCAAGATCCTGGCCTATTGGGTCATCCGATCAGGTTATAACAGAGGCTGTTTGAGGTTGATTTGTGCGCCCCCATCACTTTTTTAATGAAGAGGGCTTTTATTATAAAAACTTTTTTCAATATGTTCTATTTATTCATACATTAATGATTCGCAAATAAGTTTACAATTTAATCAAATTTTAGTCCTACAAATGATACCTTTAAAACAGGATTATCGTTACGCATATAAAACATACTTAATACCCTTTTTGGTGTTCACCAATGCTTTTGCTGCTATAAAGTTCAACCAAAACCTGGTAGTGCAAAATTAACCACGGGAACGTGGTTTTGCCTTTGGTTAGTCAAGAAATACGATCTGCACGTCTCCGTTTACGGCACCCGGATTATCAAAAGTTATCAAACCCTTTCTGCCTCAATCGGTAAATGACGATCTTTGAATAGTACACCGTGAAAAAGGATAGGCAGGGTGTGAGCACCGCAGCGGTTCGCTATTTGACGCAGTGTCAATCGATTTGTCTCTTCTACATGTGCTCTTATGTATATGGAAGTTAATCCCCTCTTTTTTATGTGTCTGACATGTTTTACTGATTCCAATTTGTCGCAGATCATTAATTGGATTTATTTTGGATGTGAAATGAATCGGGTTTAAATTACAGGAAGAATATCACTTTATAGTGTGACAAATTGCAGGGCACTCGTCCTTGGCTTGTGCTTCAACTCATACGAGTGCGGAAAAGGTATTCCATGCCGGTTGTACTTTTACTAACAATAAGACTATTGCTTGTGAAAATTAGGAATAAATTTAGATGTCTGGTATCGATGTGTCTGCCACCAAATATTGGAAAATATTTTTCGGCAACGCAGCGCTCAGGCGCAACGCGCGGCGCACGCATAGCAGTTCAAGCAATGGCACTATGAACTCATTACCTTATCGAAGTAACTGCCATTACTTAATCAAAGTCGATACTGACGTATGCATATTATACCACAGTAAATTGTATTTAACATAAATATGTAAAGTTTTAAGTATTCTATTTTTTCAGTTGGTAATTTTGGGAGTTTGGATAACAAGTGCAGCCTACAGTGCCCCAAAGTTCTTCTGGGTAAACACAGTAACCAACGAAATTGCCGGAAAGATTGAAATCTTCTGCTCGCCAATTCGAAATACGTATGATTCGAGACTTGTCGATATGATAAACTTTGTGCTGCTATATGTAATTCCCCTTGCTATAATGACGGTAAGCTATAATTTTCTATATAATTCAATACTTTTCGAACCTTATTTATTATGCAAACATAATCTAATAATTAATTACAATCTATTGGATAAGCCTCATTTACATTATTTTTTAGTACTCATATAATATTTAAATTTCTACAAGCTACCGACAGCTATCCGCTGCCTGTAGGTAGAGACATGTAAAAAAGCGAGGACAATGTGATGAACAACTAACTTTATTTCCTTAACAATCTTATGATCTAAAACACAAGAATCTCCGCCTCTCCGTCTTAGGTGTGGTATATTTTACCTTTTTTTATTTTCTTCCATTTTCTGGACGTGCGATCAGGGTCGTCACTCAGTCAGTACATGTCCCCTTTCTCTTCCGTCGCAAATACACTACTGATCAGAACGTTGGTTCACGACAATCGCCTACAGGTGCGATGTGCTGCGTCTTCTTAGGAATTGCAGGTACGACATACAGCTTCAGTTCCGCGAAAGATAAGGTGTCGATAATCTGCCGTAGCATCATCGCATAGCCTGAATAAACATTTGATTCTGCAAAACAGCAGATGCACGGTATGGCGCAATATTTATCATTGTTCTCAACATGCAAAACATCGTCGGATGTCTGGAATTACGCAACAATCTTCATCGGTTCCCGACATTTGGTATGCCTAGGAATTATGTGCATGTCAAACCTATATCAATGTGAAAAACATATTCGATTATAGGATTGTGTTGTCATTTATACGTGATCTCCAAATTGCTCTCATTTTTGCGAATCTATGGTCAATAATTCCAATTTTCCAGCTCCAGCACATATCTCGGTGTATAATGTCACCATTCCTGTTCTGTGAAATCCGATGATTGATAATCCAATATTTTGAATAATATAGGCTGCTTCAAAATTACGAATCCATTAATGTTTTACCACCGAGGATATTTAATCTGCTATAGTGAGTTCCGATAATTCATATGCAAGTATTCAAGGGCTCAGAAAAATTTAAATTAATCCTGGGCGGTCAACGCCACTAGCTCTACGACCAACTTTAGTCTGTGGGGTACGGTGTGCCGTTGATTGCGAGTAATAATGCAATTGTTTAGGAATGACGAATAGTTTATTTATCACACCAGTAGAAATAGTTGACAAAGTGAAGACGAAGGGAACAGCGATGTTGCGCGTGCGGCAGCAGAAAACTAACTCCTCGAGGTAAAGAAATATAAAGACCTCGAGGGTGCACCAAAGAAAGAGTGACAGTATAAGTAAGACAGAGAAAGAGCGCAAGGGTCGAAGAGAAGATATACCTGCGCTTGGAATGCAAGCAAAGAGTGGAAACAGATGTGTAGGTTTGAAAGATTTGCAGAGTTGAAATTGAGAGAATAGACAGTGGAAAAAACCTTAAAGAAATACAAAATCTAATACATGCTAATGTGTGGTCTGGACCGCCACAAGTCTATTGTGCATGGACCAATACTATGGACAATAACGGAGATTACCTAGCTCCTCGCTGCCTAGCAAAGAAAGTCTTTCAGTCTAGGGATGCACAAGTGCAAAGTAGGTGCTCGGTCGTCTCTACCTCCGATTTACATCATCTGCAACTTGTGAGGTCGCCTTTATTGGCTAGGTGGTACAAGATATTGGCCAATATTGGCTAGGTACAAGACTTCGGCATGACCCGTTAGTAGTGTTGCGAGTTTATTGCCTCACCCCAATTTCTTAAGTACAATTTTGCAGTGCCAAGTTACTTCAATTTCATCACATATTGCTAAATTCTCTAACTTTACATATTAAGCAACGCAAGATTAATAGCTTCCCGTTGGCATATATCAATAGTCATTGCTACACACTTAATTTTAATTAATACATTCGGAAGCTTACGCGTACCAGATGTGCGCATACAGTTACACATCCACATTATCACTAATTGAGTTATGTGTAATTGACCTAGATGGACTAAACTTACGACGAAATCCAAATTAGATTATTGATTTCTATAGACCTCTATGTATCCGCACTTCTTACATCAAAAGAAGAAGAAACAGAAAAATATAATATTTTACAATCACTGAAATATGATAGAAGAACAGGATTATAATGAAAGAACCACCAACGATTCTTTCCAGTATATAAATGAAAATCCTTTAATATAAATATTTTTATGAATATAAATCAGTATAAATGCCTAAGAGATATCACAGTTTAACAAACATTGATAGATCTTTATTTTCGCTACTCATGTTTTGTCTTACAATCAATAAAAAACAACGTCAACACAAGATAGAAAGGTGTTTTTTATGTATAATCTAATTGGAAATATCTTTCTTTTCAGTTACTATACACACGAATCGCAGTGGGATTATGGACGAGCTCTAGACAACTGGAGAAACAATTGAATGCCTCTGCAAACATCGAAAGTAACGGCAGTCAACAAACGAATCGTTACAAGAATAACGGCGAGATAAAGGTAGATACAACACAAATACAAACCCTCATTCACCTTTAACAAGTTTTTCATCAAGTGTCACGAATCTCCAACAATAAGAAACGCAATTCCCTTATCTTGTTTTTTTCTTGTCATATTCGAGTGCAAAGTTTGAGATTCATTTTTGCCTACTCAACGCAGCTTTTCTGTTCACTGTGAGCGATCAGCCATGCAAATTGTGGTTGTTTGCCCGGTTGCGAAGCACGAAAGCGTGAAAAACGGCTATCTCGAGAGGAAATTAATTTTTTCTTTGCTCCATCACTTTTTCCTCACACTGTTTTTCATATCATCATTTATCATTCTTGTCTTGTATTTCCATAAACGCAGCAGAAGTATAAGCAAACTTTCGTTTCCTATTTGTATCCACGGTTTTTTGGCTTAGGGTTACAGCAAATTCGCAGCGCCGGGTTACGGCAAATTGCTCAATACGGCTGAACTTATTTGCAGATTACCGCAGCTGACGCCAAATCGCTGCAGAACCCGTTGCTGGCGAATCCGAATTCCAGCCAGAATGTCCTGCGGGCACGGCGCGGCGTCATCCGCATGTTGATCATCGTCGTGCTGACTTTCGCCCTCTGTAATCTGCCGTTCCACGCGCGCAAAATGTGGCAGTACTGGTCGACGGGATATCGTGGGGACACCACCTTTTCCATGTTGCTCACACCGCTCACGTTCCTGCTGACTTACTTCAACTCGGGTGTGAATCCACTCCTGTATGCGTTCCTGTCACGGAACTTTCGAAGGTAATACTCGTTTTTTGCATTACTTTCACAGGAAACTAGATACCAGGGTAATAGGATAATGGAAAAAGTAAAGGGACAGGAAATAAGATTATAGGGTTCTATAACTTTTCTTTATGTACACACATTGTTTATAAAAAGATGCTTTCTTGATAGTTTATCATTCTTTAAAGAATGAAAAGGATATTTTTCGATAAATACATTATTATTTAAAAAATAGTATTATAAATTATGATTAATAAATTTCTTAGAAACTAGAGGAAATCAGTTGTTTTTAAGTGGTACTCGACAATTTCATTTGGAATTGTCAACTTTTATCCAAGATCATCATGCTTTTGAATGCAAATTTTTGTACGTGCAGTACAAACACAATATTCAGCTCAAAAGCACTAAAAAACCGACTTCCAGAAATTACTGTAATATATGTCCTATTCGTCCAAAAAAAATTCCGAATTCTATTAATACATTCCCGAATCGGTCAAGAGACATTTATAGATACTAAAGTAATAATTGAATCTTCCTCCCATCATTTATAGTCAAAATATAGACAAAGGATGATACGGTCGACTGAATCTTATATTAGATCAGGGTCCATTTTATTATTTACAACCCATTTTTTCCATCCAGGCTTGTCTCGTCCCTCAAAACAAATGTGCATGCAGGAGGCCTTCCTTTATTAAATTAAATATTTGGGTTTTTTATATTAGTAAATATATTCTCGGGATATAACAAAAACTTTGGCATACCGAATTTTTAGCAATTCATCATTTGACAATTGTCCACCTGTCCATGTACATATAGTTAAATATGTACGGTAAATAATTCGATTAAATTTCTAACAAAAACGATGACAAAAACATTGATTATTTCAATATTGCATTTTCCTTAATTAATTGGCCATTGAAGGGATTTCCTCGGCTCTATAGGGCTAGGGATCTAGGGATTCTATATTATAGGGCGATGTAATAAAATAGTAAATTTGTAATTGCACCTGAGGCTGAAAAACATTGGACATCCCTGGACTATTATATTTCATAGTATTCAATTTTAGTTAATAAAACGTATTTTTCGTATGTATGCGTCGAAAGGCGGACGTTTCCACTCTTGTATCGTTATATACAACTAAATCTTTGAACATTTTCAACTAACGTTGAGATAACGAATATTGACTTTTTAACCTTGAGTAAAAACGGGTTTGTTGAATTTCCATCAAAAAACAAATTAAAAGTATCATTAAATATTTCTTTTTAAACAATTCAGATATTTCACAATCAAGTGCAAAAAAAGTTTCACAATTCTTATATTAAATTTGGGATTTGTTTCATTATTTACTTTTAACTTTTTGTCAATGACATTTTCTTACCAAAGTTCAGCCAAGAGATACTCTGTGAAACCCTTATCATGTTAAATATTTGACTTGACTTTATTGATGTCTATGGAAGGGTTGTCCATTTGCTTTGCCGCAAAAACTTGGCACGAAGTTGGGGAAAGTGCTTGGAACATTTAAGATTAGGTATAATGGACATTATAAAATTAGCGTGCATCTATTTATTTCACTGATGTAGGAAACAGAGAAAAGGTCAATGATGTAGGAGAACTTTTACACGGTAGCGATGTATGAATAATGAATGATTAGAGATTCGGTAAATATGTCTGGGAATGATGTGCAAGAAAATCGGCAAGTGCTTGGGTTAGTTGGAGTGAACAGGCTTATGAAGCGATAGGTTTGTTCACCTAGCCCTTACATACGCCCGCCCAACATACTCCTTCCATGTGCAAATGTTCTTGAACTGAAAGTCTAGGTTCTTAAACACCTCGATCTTCTCCAGTGACCAGCCCCATATAGATCAAAAACCCTGCTTCATCCACAGGCTGCTCCATCTTACTCACATTTACAACCAGATTCTTTTTATCCTGCAAACTCACACTGTCTCGAATCACCAAATCCGCATGTCAATATCCTTGATTTACTTTCCCAAGAACCACTGCTTTATCCTGACTCATTCTTAAGAGGACTCTACACGGGCTGTACCACCTAGTGACAAATTGAGGAACTAAAACGGGATATTCAAATTTTGTTCTAAAATATTTCCGAATATACATATCATAGAGTGTCCATTATTGTAGAAATCGATTCCTCGTTAAATATAGTTTGATTTAATATGGAAATTGACCCCTAAAGGTTGGGTAATTATTGAAAAATATATCGTGTAAAAAAGTATCTTTTCAAAAAAGTCGAGTTTTAGGTTTTTCATTTCTTTCATATTTCCCGTAATTCTAGGATTATAAATCATGCGCCAATCGATTCAACAAAAAAAAAATGTTTAGGCTCCTGAGACAGGTTTTCATTTGGTTGGAATCGATAGAACCGATTTTATAACTCATGAAAGTTGAGTTTAATAACGGGGGCATTTTCGCTGTCAGAAAAATGAGTTGAAATGATTTCTATTAAAGATCGCACTTTTATTTATATTTATCACATTTCTATTATACAAATCATTTATCCTCTTAAGACACTCTCCAATCCTGACGGCAGTGTAAACTGCTGGTAGCGTACCATACTAGCAATATGAGGGTTCACGTATCTAATCCAATCGGGGAAGTTTATTTTTTGTTTTAGTAAATGTAATTCTTGATTAATATATGAAATAATCTCTTCTCATAATGTACAAGAGGCCATTTATCTCCCTCCCTCCCTTCGTAATTATACTATAATTTTGACAGCACAAGCATGAAACCTGAAAATAAAGTGCATATATTTATCTTAACGGCAATTCTGGCAGCTTTATGATGACACACATCTAAAATATTATGTAATATATCAAATTGACTGTCACAGGGGAATGCGAGAAATCCTGATGTGCTCGTACCGAGGTAATCGGCGTCAACCAAGCCATCGCACCCAGCACCACATCGGTATGCACGGCGGCATGCAGCGACATGCATCCACACGCTCAACAATCAAGAACAACGTTACCACGGTGACGATCATCAACAACGAGCACAGTTCGGACTGCTCTCATGAGCTCTGAGGGTGCGCGCCGTGTCTGTACTGCTCGCGGTACGGATAAGCGCCGCAACGAGATGCTGACGCAATCTCCATGTTTCATACACCTACACATTCATCCATCCATCATACCACTCTCCAATTCGTAAAATGCATATGAAACCCATTTACATCAGTTCAGCTATTAGATTGCAATTAGGGTTGTTATCCTCATTACCATTTGCATGTCATTCGGCGCATACAGGGTGATTATCATGAAAGGATTTCATGCATCGCAGGCCTAGATGGATCGACAACGAGGGACTTTCGCACAATCCGCATTAGCTACGGACGCGTTTCTATCAACGATGGCATGATCAATCAATGAAGCATTTTGTAACTTTGAAGAAAAAAAGAAACAAATCATATTTTCGGAAGGCTTTTCCGTCCGTGTATTAAGTGTACGTCTATGCGTGTCTCCTTGAAAAAAGTCTTGCTAATAATCAAGTCAGTGTTATATTTTTGTACCAAATGTATTATATCTGTGTTGGTGTAAATTATCTGATGTTGAACAATGTATACAAAAAGCTAATTATTTGTAATAAATATGACTAACACATTTTCATGAAATAAATGTGATGTATATTAACTTCAAATAATTTCTATTGTTGGACAACTGCTTAGAAGAGGGTGGAAACGACAAATCTTCGAATTTTGACGGGGTCACACACATCATGAAGATCACCCAAAGTCATTGGCCACCCGGGAGTTCGGTCTACATCAAATATAAAGAGAATTTGTCTCTCGACTACGAAAAGCTTCGTCTTTATTGTAATGGATACATCTATAAAACGTGGAGTAAGGAAATCAAAAATTATCTCGAAAGTTTCAAACTGCCCCCCCCCCTCATGTTCTAAATGAGTACCGTCTACTGGGCTGTCTAGGTACATGTCCAAAGAATAATCCACCACTCGAGGTAAACACATATGTTGATAAAACATATTAATAGATTTAAGATCAAAAAACACAATTTATAATGATGTTTCACGAAAACTTTTTCAATTTATTCACCATTGGCAGGTACTGACGTCTATTATGTTTTTGCTCCTAAATGTTTTTTTTTTCAAGTTTGATTACATGTCCCATAATGGAAAACGTAAAAAAAACTTGGCAGGAAAGTTCGACGGATTAATCTGCAAGTAGAAGTGAAACTAGATTAAATTGATTTTCGCTGAAAGGGTTCCAGCTGACATATGCATATAATAGAATTGATGTACGACTCTCGTAAAAGTTTGGTATCTGATAATTGAAACATGCGTGCAATAACATTCCTGTATCGGTGTTAATATATAAATATTAACAGGTCAATTTATTTTGCGTATATTTTATATTTTGTAAACTTTGTAAACAGGTCTTCACGCTTCGCTCTCCCAGCATCTCTATTGCCCCTATAAACCCCAAGGCATTCAGCAATCACATCCGCATCAAGATCCATACCAAGACCCGTTAAAGCTCTTAGCCCCATAAAACCAAACTATTCCATTCAACCGTCACGTCTAGCCAGAATTTCTCCGCTTTTGACGTCAAGGCAGCCTTAGCGTCTTTCTCTTACAATTACATCCCCTATGTCCCACCACCTTCGACTACCCCTGCCCCAACACATATTTTTTGTGAAAATAGTGTCTATAATCTCAAAAAAATCAGTAGTAAACTCATCGCTGTTTAGAGTTGCTCTGTGCAATTTGGGGGACCTAGACACCTCCGTGGCAGACTTCTTGCCTTTTAAGCCTTGTCTACTATGCTCCTTTACACCCACCGTTATCAACATCCTAGGATAATCCAGTGCCTCCAGAGCGGACGAGTTCATCTTCTGTACCCTCGCTCTCCACTATTGCGTGGGGCTGCGCAATTGGTTTACGTTGGTTCATGTAATTTAATTATTAAAGAATTAATGTTGTTCATTTGCAAAACGTAGCACTTTTCTAATAACAATAATAACATACAGAAATTAATCTTAAAATAATTACTGTAAAGTTACAAAAAAACAAACATCAAAATACAGTAACAGATGGCGTCACTGCCGAAAAGTATCGATACTTATCTTGGATACTCAGGTGAAGATAGTATCGAAGCCTCAAAAGTATTGATACCAAAAATAAAAATAACTCCATATCCTGCCTTTTTTAAATTAAAAATAATAGTAGGCAAATGCATGTGGAAAAATGCAAATTACAACTAAATCGAATACTATAATTAACCGCTTACGTACAATTCTGACCAAGTTAACAACAAATAACATGAAGTTGTTAAGTATCGAACATTTGAACCTGCTGACGAAGCGCGAGAATCGGATCGATGTTTAAACGTACGCACGCGCCATCAATGCTACCAACTTGAAAATTTCTCCCCCAAACTTCTTCAAACCGAAATAAACATTCCAAAAGCACAGTAAACCTGCAGGAAATAGGAAGAATCGCGGAAATACGATTAAATTGCACAGTTATGCACAAATTCAGAATGGTTTTCATAGAAAATCTCGATTTTTTCGAACGGAATGTAGCAGTAAAAGAACAAAGAACTGGTCGCATTTACGCGTCAAGCCACCATCGCTTCGTGAACGTTGAATTGCAAGCCGAACCGCTCGCGCACGCAATACGCAATCACGTCCGTCGCGTGTTCGAGCCGCTCGTCGTTCGCCAAAAGCCGAGAAATACGCCGCATAAATGCACCGCGTTGTCGCCCGCGCTATTTCAACAATCCACGCTCGCAACAACACGCGCTACTCGTCGTCAACGTAGCGAAATTGCCGTGTCGCGCAACGGAGCCATCGAAAAGATTTTGACATTTGTCGCTTGCGCGTTAACCTCACTTTCGTCAGAAAAAGGAAAGGACGCGTGTTACCAAGCTCCATATTTTTGTTAAGTACTGGTCAATTTCTTCGTTATACCGCAATATACAATATGCCATTATATGCATGGGTAAGTAGAGCGTCGATTGGCGGCAATGGCCCATGTCGATCGATTGAAATCGCGTGCGATTTTCATCGCCGCGCGCTTGCCGACTGCATGGGGGGCCACTATAACGCCTGATTATGCGCAGCATATTTCGCGAAAATCGGACACACAATGTTCACACAGCATGCTGGGATCGTTTTGTGTTCGTCGCACACACGTTTTTGATTCATGCTTCTTACATTATCTGTGCTTTTCAGGGTGCCAATAGCTATGGTCAGCTGGGCTTGGGCAATAAGTGTGAGTCGGTACTGGAACCCACAGAGGTAAAACTCGGGAACACTGGCCTACGGGCAGAGAACATTGTGGAAATCAGTGGTGGCGCTGGACACACGCTTATCTTGGACACCAACGGCCATGTGTACTGCTGCGGTGGGAATTCAAAAGGTCAGTTGGGCATATCGGAGGACACACTACAGTTCATGCAGATAGAGATCCTCGCCGGCTACAAAATTGTACATATTTCCTGCGGTTGGGACTTCAGTGCAGCGCTGACCGGCTGCGGCAAGCTGTTCGTATGGGGCAACAACGCCTACCTGCAACTGGGGCTGTCGAAGAGTATCACGTGCACGGGCATACCGTCGCGATTGCACGTCTCGCAGAAGATCGCCACCGGCTTCACGCGCGTCAGCTGCGGCCTGCGACACATGGCGATGCTCACCAAGGACGGTGGGGTCGTTGTCGCCGGTACGGGCAGCAAAGGTGCGCTGGGCATCGGCGATAACTACAACGACGACGCGTACATGAGCATATCGAAGGTACCTGACGTGGAGGACGCACGCTCGGTGGCGAGCGGCCAGAATCACACCGTATGTTTGAAGAACGACGGTACGGTGCTGTCGTGGGGGGAGAATAAGCAGGGCCAGCTCGGCCTGGATCCGGCGACGAGCAACGTCTTCGTGCCGTCGGAGGTGTTCTCGCACGAGGGTCTGGAGCGCGCTGAGGCTGGTTGGACGCATACGTCCGTGTTGACGAAAGCGGGCGAGATCTACAACTGGGGTCGAAACAATTACGGTCAGCTGGGGTCGGAACGCGCCGTCCTACACAAGCCGGAAAAGCTCGTCGGGCTCACCGGCGTGCAGCAGCTCACCTCTGGCTCCGAGCATAATCTAGCAGTGACCGGCGATGGTACGCTGTATGCGTGGGGCTGGAACGAGCACGGCAGCTGTGGCACCGGCGACGTCGCCAACGTCACCAAGCCGCGGCACATCCTCGCCAGCCACAAAGTCAAGCTCGCCTTCGCGTGTACCGGCCAATCGTTCGCCGTCGTTGAGTAATTCAGATATTTCATCAATTCAACAAACAACAAAAAAGAATACAAAAACTGATTTATTAAATAATTTTCATGTTCATATTAAGTATTTTTATAATGATTTAATTAATTAGTGTATTACTGTATTTTTATAATAAACTATGATGCATGATTTCCTTCTCTAGACTTGATCAATTACTTGTTTTATTTGTTAGTCCTCCATGCAACTGTTTCACAGATCGCGGAGTTCATAGGTTTTCTTAGTTGTTTTGACCGTTATGGCGGGACGCAATATCTGAACTGAATACAGGAGCAGAAATGTAAACAATTGTTCGAGAATTATGTTTGCGAGACCGGAGAATATTGTTCGTAAAATGTAACTTCAATTTTGAGATTATTTTGATTTGCTTAATATGTTTTGACCGCGTTTTACCTGATAAGTAGCATCTTTAAGTGGGTACTTGCCACTAAAAATATATTACGACTTTCAGCAATCTAAATATGTTAGTTAAACGTACCACAGCACTAAACTCAGTAGATTTCATATTACGTTACTTTTCTAATATATATTGTCGTATAAGTATTTGAATGATTAAATAATTTCTATAAACAAAAATATTAAGCTTTCAATTAAAGAGATAACAATTTTGAGATTACGACCAATCTGGGTAACAATTTCAGTAAATATTTTTCAAAATTCGTTTTACTTTAATAATTTACATTTTCTGGGGTAGTGTTAAATTATTTCACGTACGTTTCGTTCAAAATTAAAAAAGTTTAATTCTTTAATTGTCTATGTTTGAAAAATGTCCAGTGTTTGAATTTCTATTATGAAAATGTTGATAATGTCGATAATGATGGAAATGTAAAGGTCAGTCCTGCTTACAGTTTGGCCGTTTGCGTTTCTAAAATATCCTAACTTTGGTTAAAATGTCCCTACTTTCTTGGAGTAGGTTCCAAGGGGTTTCCTGTTTGAAGTATCGAGAATCATCAGGTATCGATACATGCATTATCAATAAATCAAACGGAATTATCGATACTTATCAATACCAATAATTTTGGACTCTCCTGCATAATCGCACCCAACGTTCAAAACACCACCAAACTTGCAAATGTTGAGTAGCAACGGTGAATGATGATTTGATATTTCAGATACTGATAATATTCTCATAAAGTTACAAATATGAAACTGTTTTAAAGCTATTTGTACATTAGAATATAGGGATGTAAGGAAGAATTGAATATGATTTTACGGAATATGATCTCCGGATAATTATATTCAATTCTTCTTTCAATGTAATGAGTCATATATTAGGAACTTTACCACGATTAATGATAAAAGAAGTGCTTAAGATACGCTATATCTTTGGACAATTAATACCGGGCCTTGTGGTCAGTAGTCATTGAGTATATCACTGGCTAGACATAAATCCTTAAACCTCTTTCATAACCAATTAATTCTATTTAATAAAATTTATTATCATAATTATATACACTGATCCTAAAACAATTAAACTGCCTTATCCGATAATCATTCACCAATAAACAACATATAAATAGTTGAACAGAAGCAATAATAGTCTGAATTTTACCTAACAAATGTCTATATTACTATCAAATAACTTCATAAAATTGATCAAACTTTTCTCTGTCATATGCATAGATTATATATGTCAAAACAAGCAATTTACTCTTTGTTTGTATTCAATGTACCAGCGAAATGTATATCCATACTCACCTCACAACCGACCCTTCAATTTGTTCACCATGTTCACCAACCGTTCGAAGCAAAACAGGTGAAATTATTAATAAATAAGTACATAAGCCTAACTTTAATATTGTAAATGACTCTCTTACTTCTGTTCTTCTAGTGAAAATGAGACAAAATTTGTCCAGGAGCGAATAAACTTGGCCGAACGGAATGTGACAGAATTGGCAATTGGCTTCGGTGCTTATTCCCGGAAAGCGGCACGACTTCGTGATGTTGGCGATGAGTTAACTACGATTTTACAGCAATATGCAAATTCAGAAACGGTTAATCAATCGCTAAGCAATGGCCTAAGTCATTTCGCCGCTTCATTGAATACGATTAACAGTTATGGTGACAAACGAGTGCAATATATTGATAACAAAGTTGTGGCTCAACTTACACCATACGAGACGACTTGTAAAAATATGAGAGATGGAGTTAAGAATATTCTTGTTACAAAGGATAAAGAAGTCTCGAGACAAAGACAGTTGAACAGGATTAAAGAACGAAATCCTAGAAATCGACAACAAATTGTATTTTTGGCTAATTATTAAAAACTAATTAATTAATATTGTTTTTATTTAGGTGGAAGCAGAATCGGAATTAGTTCAGGCCAAAACTGAGGTTTCTAGGACGATTCATAACCTGGAGGATAAACTATTAACCTTTGAAAGGCAAAAGTTGCATGATTTGAAGGAGATCCTATTGGATTTTGTCTGTACAGAAATTGGTTATCACTCGAAAGCAATTACTCTGCTTACTGATGCTTACTCTAAAATTAATGCTATTAATATTGATAATGATATTGAGGTAATTTTGTTACCATTTTTGTGCTTTCTCTCACACTTTTTCTCACATATTGTCTTACACTTATGTCTCACTTATTGTCTCTATGAAAAAATGATATTTATAAAAATCTAAAATGTTTCGCAAGGACTTGCAAATAGTTTTTGACGAATTGGACCCGGTAAAGTTTACGTAATCGAATGATGTGAACTCTGAAACTTACCAAAGTCTTTTCAGAAATTTAAGACAACGCTACGAGATCCGAAAACTAAGCAAGGAGGAGATAAGTCGAAGACACTTTCGCGACATTCACAATCGCTTGGTAATCTGAATGCGAGTGAAAAGGAAGGTATTCCGAATTCTTCAGCGAGTAAGAAGAGGCAGAAGGCTTTAAGCGAAGAGATTTTAAATCAGGATGATGATAATGAGGAGGACGAGTCTGATATTTCTGAAACTGAGGATACTGATAATGAATCAGAGTCTGAACATCCTTCTGATAAAGTTACAAATGTCAAATCTGTTAAAAGACCTGTTAGTAGTGGTAGATATAGACGTTAATTTAACTTTTGTTTTATTTTTTCTATTTTGATGGGTTGTAAATATTGTAACCACGCTTCTTTTGTTTGATGATTTATACCTGAGTAAAAATATGTGTGATTTCATGAATATTAATGCGATGTGCCTAATTATAACCATAACAATATGTGGGGTACGGTGTGCCGTTGTTTGCGAGTAATGATGCAATTGTTTAGGATTGACCAATAGATTTGTTATCACACAAGTAAGAAAAATAGTTAACAATAGAAAGACGAAGGGAACAGCGATGTTGCTCATTCGGAAGCGGAAACGTAGTCCAATGCATGATGATGTGTGGCATGGACCGCCACAAATATATACTATAAACATTGTTTAGAATCTTGGTCATGCCATCATGAGCTTGGAGCTGTATCTCTCATATTTTTTCGTCTGGAACCAAAATGGAACAGGCAAACGATTTCTCGAGAAGAAAACAAGCTTGGGAAATAAACAGGTTAATGCGAGCCGAATTTAGGCGGCGTACATCTCAGAAACTAACAATCCGATTTTCACATTTCTTTTGCTTTAATGTGTGTATTGTTTCAACTTGAGAGATAAGCTATTTTATATTTACATTGTTATTAATTTAATTCTGAGAGAACATTTTAATTTTTGAGGTGTTGGCCTGAATGCGCATCTACAATTACCATGAATAATAATAAAGTAATGCAAAACTATTTTCCTTTATTATCAGAATGCTATGACATTTAATAAATCACGAATTTTTAGCATTGAAAACCTGTTCATAGTACCAGAAGACAATAATACTAAACATTCCGAATTCATATCACAACTTCCGAAATTTTTCACATAAATTCCGGGTTTGAATTTAATATCAGAAATCAAATGATGTGTAATTTTGAAATTAATAAACAATAAGAATATATTTAGGATTACTTCAGTCGGAGGGTTAAAAGCACTCTTTTTATTTTACCCAGCTAAAAAAATAACAAACAACAATTTAAGCAAAGGTTTGAAAACCATTTGAATTTATTATCGAATCAAAAAATTAAATATTTAACCTAACATTTATTCTTGCCTTACTTGGTCATTTTCAGTCATATCTTTATCGCAATATTCCTTAAAACTGTTTGAAGGATTCTGTATTGCAGCGAATGATACGCAATATTTTAAGTGAATGGTTATATATA
>JAODAC010000001.1:1187380-1243525 GCA_027575185.1 Mimaenictus wilsoni | reverse complement strand
ATAAAAGTTTGTGTAACTTCTGTGCTAATTATTTAAAATGTTTTACCAACAACCGACAGTGAATTCCATCAATTAAACTAAGTAGGTAGTTTTGAATATGACTAATTCTGGAGTTCATAATTTACTCCCAGTTCACATCATGGTGTGATGGTACTTTTATCTTCATGTTTAGTAACATTGGTCCTCATGAACTCGGGGGGTATATCTTTGTTTTGTAGTGTTTAAAATACAGGATTATATGAATGCATTGATTTGAGAGCTATCCAGGGAACGACTATGAGTATCGGACTGTACAGTCGATCGTTAAAGTACTAAATACCTGACGTGAGTCGTAAATCTTTTGTTGCGTGATACTTTAGTTGTGCGATCAAGAGAAGAAATTAATGTTTACTACTGTAATTCCGATTTAAATACTGACTTTACTAACAAAAATTACATTATTAACAAAAAGGACTGTTACATTCTAATAATACATTATTGGATTAAATTCCTGTTGGGAAATTTAAACTTTGAGTTATATTTTAATTGTAACATGCCCATTCAGGTAACGCCAATTTAGATTTAATTGGAATGGTATATTAAGAGTGCTACGAATGTGCAATATAAATTATGGTAATTTTCTTAACATTCAAGCTTGACGTACGTTTGATTGCTATAATAAATCTTGGATCGTAGAACACCTGGAAAGTTACAGTTCATATTTGAAGGAAAATATGAAGTATCAATCACTTTTTTCTTTATTCGTAACGAATCTAGGCTAGACGAAGGAGGTGCCCACTGGCTATAACATCTACCATCCTCCAAAGCCACGACATCGTCGCCGTTGTAATTACGCTGTGTTTGATGTGGTCGCCGCCGTGAGAGAGCCGTGCGGCGCGTGGCAATTGTGACGAGTGACACAACGGGCGGCGGCTGTCCTGCCTCCATCTAGAGAGTGCGCGTGATATCGTGTGTGTGCGTGCGGGCGTGAGAGTGTGAAAGTGCGTAGCCGCCTGCTGCCACCCCTGCTCGGCTCGGCGCAGTAAAAGTGTCGCGGCGCCGGGGCTCGAGACGAGGCGGCGGCGGCGGCGGCAGCAGCGGCGGCATGGTCGCCAGCCAGACCGTCGACAATGACATGTACGCGATGCACACGCCCTACCACGTGCCCCATCACCACCACCAGTACTATCCGGCTGTGGGCGCGGAAACAACGGGTGGAGGCGGTGTTAACGGTGGCGGCGCGCCGTTCTATGTACCGCCGGAGCTAGGCGGGCGTCCACCACATATGTGCACCGTGCACGGGGCCGACTACGGTAGGTTAAAGTGTATTGTCATAACCTAATTTGGTGTTTTGGAAATTCGATTTTAATAACATTCCCCATACATTAATAGAACACTTGACTCTTAATACAGGATTATCCGTGAAATATTGTCACATCATTATTTGACATATAATTATGAGATTAAGTTTTGTATATTGTATAATTTTTTGTATAAGTTTTAGGACACATTTATATTTTAAACGTAAAAGTATCAGTCAATGGAATTTGGCATTAAGAATAAAACTATGGGGTACAATACCATACCTTAGCATAAATGTGTGAATTTTACAACTGCATTCTAATCGATTTATGTACCGCGACTGACCTTAAAATTGCCCCAATTTCCACGGCGAAACAATTTGCATTGACATTTTTAATGCAATGAAATTTCGAAAGAAAAAGTAAAACACGAAGTTTTCAACCTACACCCAAATTACCAACTTGTAAAATGTTAATTAATCACTGCACGGTTGCACACTGCAGTGAACTTCCACGAGTGAGTTGTTACCAACCCAATTATTAAATTGTTGAATCATACCCTGTAAAACAATGTGTCATTCTGTGCGACTAAATTGCAATAAAACGCACGTAATTCAGTATAATGCTCGCACAATGTCGCCGCAATAAAGGCGACAAATTGTCGCATTTGTACAGTTGTGCATCATTTGAATATGAATAAGAGTATGAAAGCGAAAAGTTGAAAAAAGCGTGACTTCGTCTCTCGCAAATTTATCAATTGAATACCGTTAATTAGATATACACTTCGCTGGCCGATGTAAGTGCGTCGATGGACAGAGTGCAAAGTGTGGCCGTACAAGTGACAATTAAAGTTGAACAAGCGCTCACAACAATAGGCAAGTCGTTGGTGGCGTCCGCATTGCATAGTTTCTAAATTTACCATTTTCTAAAAGTGGAGCAGACGGAACTGCGAGCGTGGAATTATCGGCGGACGGTTCGCCGCGAAAACAAACTAGTGAAAATTTAATATTCGTGTTGGGAAAAAATAGGCTCCATCTTTTTCAGTTGTAGTTTTTCATATGGAGTGTGCAGCATTCGAATTATGTAAGTCACACCATGTGCGCTGCATTTTTTTTCTTCGGCGTTCCTATCTATTGTAATTACAATTTGGCTGCTTTGTTAGTCGCCTGACTTACTTGCTCAGGCACCCGCCACGCCCAGCAACGGGCTTCTTTCTTTTCCTGGTTATTTAATCGCAGCGTCATCGTCGCACGCGCGATACTTTCCTCTTCCTGCAACACGAAGCGTCTATTTTTCAAATTTAATTAAACACCTTTTACTCGATGCACTTTTACTTTTAATAATTGCCCACTTTTACTTGCCTAGCATGAAATGTGTCCCACGGTAAAAGAGGCGCTGAGTATGCCAGCGGGATTGGCAGGTTACTTTGGACGCGACGCGGAAATTGCTGCCAACCATTTCGGAAATGAACTTTACGCGGCTTAGATCGGCCGATTGCTATGGCGCTTGATTAGACTTACTTTCCCGCAGTAATTACCATCAAGTAATAGGTTTTTTTTTCTCTATCAACGAGAAAGACTGAAAAGAGTGTGGCAATACCTGAATGTGCAAAGAATAATAAAACACAAATAAAAACAAGATAAATTGAAATTTTTGTTATTTTATATAATTACAAAATTTGAGAAATGAATAAATAGAGAATGAAGTCTCCGTTTATTTCCGAAATTAAATGAATAGACACCTGTTTTAAATATACATTGCTTACTTCTAGAACTACTGGTAAATAACGAAAAATTGTGTATTCTGTGGAAAATACACTACTATACACTACATCGCAGTAATAAGTTGTATAGTTAACTTTTTAATTATCTGATATATTTGCTAGTAAAGTTTTTTTCAACAACTTCGTATAATTTTGAATAATTTATGATCTTCTCCATTCCTTTCTATAATACAGATTGACAAATTGCAATAATGCTGGATTACAATTTTATTTTTTTATCGTTGCGATAAAACAATGGAAGTGGCCAGCTCAACCTTTTAAAATGTTCACTATACATACTAATCTTCTAATTAACCATAGGTGTAAATGTACTTCCTTTGCCTTATTCAAAGGAAGTTCAAAACTAATGATAGGCATTTTTTATTGAGACGTCAACGATTTTAGTGGTATTATTCATTCTAATAAGACTAATGAAATATATATTGGTAACATACGAAGACTAACAATAATGTTATCAACAATCCCTTTTGTGATTTGTGATTTTCTCTTAACTTTAAAAATCCGTCCTACTGCCTATTGGGAATCAACAAAGCATTGTAAATTACAAATTTTAATATTTCTTCGGGAACATGCAGAAGGTATACATTTATTAGACGTACATGCTGAAAATTTCTGAATATCCTTTGTATACAGTCAAAACCTGCATCCGCAACATTGATGTAAACATCATTCCACAACCAATCCGTACAGGTTGAAAGTCAACATCTTGCATATTTGCATATAATAGCAATAGTGCTGTCTGGTCGCCTGACGTTCGCGCTGAGGTCGTCTTCGACTCCGCTGATTTCATAAGTACGCAAAATGATTACAAACACGAATCGCATATCTGACACATGACGTGGTAGATAGAATCCCCAGTGGGCCCCCCCAGAAGAAGATGTCACATTCGTGGCACACAAGCTGTTTACAGTCTGCGTCCAATTTTGCGGTCTGTGCTCGTGTGCCACTATCGCGGTTTTTCGACAGCGTTTCGGCCAGGCGCTGGCCTTAAGTCGCGTTCGTTGAGCAATGCGTGTGCGGCGCGGCTAATAAGCTGAAGGTCACCATCCGCTGTGCCCGCGGAGGACAACGGCATCCTCGCCGCCAAGGTCGTTCACGGCACATCTCTTCGCTCTCTGGGTGGCTTGTGGCTATGAGCATGGGCACACTCGCGGCGGGCCATCATGAGTAGTAGTCCATCGAGAAAACAAGAATGGCGAACATTCCGAGCGTGATTATCGTCGTCGGATGACGGGTTTGCCTCTGTGTCATCGTCTTCTACTGTCAACTGCTCGCCGGCCAGGGTTTTTATTAATCGGCCTTCGATCAAAGTGATTGAATTACGATCTATAACTGTTGATATAGTAAGACTCGCGGCGAGAATATTTTATGATGTGGTGAATTCCTATTACACATTTAATAAACTTGACGAATCGATAAGAGAAGATAACATTATATAGAACATGTGTAGAACTTATTAAGTTAGGTATTGGAGCATCTAAAATTTAGTATGCATCAGCTGATTAAATAAGTAGTAGCCATTTTGAAGAGAATTCTGCACCAACATAAAATATATTGACTTCCATTGAATTTGTCTATAAATTTTATAGGAGGAAGTTTAAAGACGAAATTTATTCTCGAACGCTGGTATTTGTTCAACACAAGTACTATGCTTTTTGTATACTAAAGTAATGCTGAATTTGACGCTATTTTCCTATCGGTGTTTGACGACTCCCATGAGAAATGTAAAACGTAAATGCAGTTATCCTCCGTCAACTCCCCTGTTACTTTGGAAAACAGTTCCCTGGGAAGATGATCGAAGGGAAGAACAATAAACAATGTAGTTGTCACATTGCTACTTCTATGATATAAAAATCAGCTCAATGTGAAAAAAAAAGGAATAACGAGAATCGTGGTAACCCAGGTAATAAATGACTCAAGCCTTGACTTAAGCATGATTTATGTCGGTTTTTTGAGTGGTTTCTGCGACGGCCTGGTCATTTCGCACTCGCCGCGGAGAATGCACACATTGCACATGTGTTCGCTGCAAGTCTGCGTATTGAACTTTATCATTTGCATCGGTGACCACCGCCCGCCGCGGTGTGAATCATTGCTCTGCCCTGCGCCACACCGAGTTCTGAATGTGCGAAATATTCCACTGTGCTTTAATTTGATTGGATGTTGTTCTGTGGTATTCGTGCGTCTTCAAGGTAGGTCAATTCGGTGAAATCTGTAATGTAGGAGTTTTCTAACTCAAGGGACTCCAAAATGACAAGACAGAGTTTTTTACTCTTGATCAGATTCTGAATCTTATGACAATCATGGAAGTGGTAATACTGTATTATGCAAATTTCTACTTTGGAGCAGCAAACGCTGGTATTTTACCGAACGTGCACATTTTTCAATTCGAAGAATGTGAGGAGTGTGTGGCATACCAATTAACGATGGTAAATCCCGTTAGTATTGTTTTGCAATTGAAATAGCGAGTTTTAAACCGAGGGTATTTGAGTGGAACGCGCTGAACAGTAATAAATCTACGCCAAGTTAGCTATTTTCGAGGTTGCGTTGCAAATGCCGCCAGATCGAGGTGTTAATCGGTGCAATAATTGCTATTTTCGCTTGTGTCTTTTGCAGGTCCGGTGACGGTGCCAATGGTGTCGACGAACTCGTCGCCGCCGATTGCGATGCCCGTCCAGGTGCCGCCCGGCCATATCGTGCAGCAGATCGTCGACGAGAATGGTACACTGCGCCATGTGATCCTCTCGCCCCAGCATCCCGCCCTCGTGCCGCTGGCATCACACAATGCACCACACTATGTAAGTTTGTGCTTCGTGACTTGGTCCATGTTAATAGCTTTTGCAATTTTGATAGTGTTGATATCCGCGCCTAAAGCTATGAAAATCTTGTAAGAACCCATGCACATCCACTACTACATCTATTTCGGTAGAATCATAATTTAAATTACTATTCGTAGCGTTAGTCTCAACTTCATTGAAACTTGGAAAGTGTTAAATTTGTATTACTGGTTCATTCTTTCCAAAGTTCGTTTCCACCCTCAAGTTGTCAAAGTTGATGAGTTTACAATGGAAGTACCGAAGCGTGACGTTAGAATTGTTTTTGCGTAGAATAGTTTTTACTCAATTCCATTTTGGTGAGTCTTCCAACTTTTACGTTCTATCTCTTCAGGCCTGAGTGTGGCTAATTTTATAATAGTTAACCCTAGACATTAATCTAGAGTATTTCCAGTGCTTCCGGAGTGCCGGAAGGTCTAGACATTTGTTCGGTAAATTGCTAAAGTTTGGTCAGATAATTGTTATTTGGAATTTGATGTGAGATATTTTATATGATAAAATGATTATACATTACATTTATTATTAATTCATTTATTCAATATGATTATGCAAAATTTTCGTGTACCTTTTATGCTCTAATATTGGGATAAACCGGTGGGTAGCGGTTATATTTTGCCGATATTAATTCCCATAATCAAATATCGGTATTTTGCATTATGAGTGATATTTTGATTGTTTTTGCAATTCAATAGCTTCAAATTTCTTATGTTTCCGTATGATACGAGTGAGGGTGGTAGTGTTTGGTCTCATTCACTGAACCTGTGCCTTGATTAATCATAATTAATTTTAATGTGTTAGTTCATTGGTTCAATAGTTTTAACGAGAAGGAATTATCGGTTTTAAAATCGGAAATACCCAAATACAGGTTGAAATGTTGGACGATATTGCGATATTGCATTCTGAAACAAACAATGGGAAAATCCTGATTTTCATTTTTGTCCAAATATATTCTAATATAGTATTCTTAGCGCAGTTATTAACAGGGCAGTCTCAAATTTTTCTGCCTGGTCATCGCTCAATAAATAAACTATGTTAAAATAGCACCCATTAACGTGCTATTTCTATTATCGAGAGAATCCTTCAGATGTCTTAAATTTAGTAAGTATGAGTACGTGCAGAGTAATTTTGAATAGCTTTGAGCAAATTTGTTTGCGTTTTAGATTGAGTTGAAGGCGAGAGAGGCTTGCTTTTGGGTAAGGAAAATTTCCAATACATGTGGATTTTCTGTGCAATTTTCGCGCAAACTGTTCATGGTTTCCAGGAATTACAGACTTGCCTCGTCGAATTGAAAATTTGAGTTTAAAAATAGAAAAAAATGAATTGTGAATTCTGCACGTTAAATTATAATGTATTCATCACTGTTGCTAGTAGCGTAAACAAGTTCAAGTTTTAGGCTTGTTTCTGCTTCCTGGAATGTCTGACTCATGAAAAACTAGTCTGCAGTGGTACATTGTGTGTTGACAATTGGTTATTGCAAACATTCCAACTGATGTGTTGTATAAGCGATGACCAAGCAAGTGATTGCCGATTATATAAAATAAAAATTAATTTGTTTGGCAACATCCGGAATTTTTGAATTCTATCAAGCTCTCGCGGTGCTTCTTTTTTTGCTGGGTGCCTTCGGTCCTATTGACTCGCTTCATTTTTCTGCATTTGGGTGCGATTTGCATATAGATGAATTCTCTCTCTTCGCGGTGCGACAGCGCCAGACGCCCGGCATTCCTCGCCTGTCGACGACGGCAGCGACCATTCACCATTATGTCAATTTCAATGCCGCGCGTTGTCTCTCCGGCATACTGGAGCTATAATAACGCCGCACATCTTAGACTAATGCGAATGTGCCAATGCGCGAATACCGTAGATCTCTGACGTTCCTGCCGCCTTTCGCTAGTTTATTCTCATTTACCCGCGTCCACCCGCGCGCCCAATGCCTGCTGCCATCTATCGTCTACACGTCATTTTTACCACTTTGCTTCTAGCTCAGATTTGCGGTTAGGTTCGCGTCGTTTTACGAGCGGGCCGATTGCAAAGCAATGCAGAGTGGGCAACTCCGAACGTACCGAGAAAGTCAGACGTGTGTATATCGGGGAGGTGATTGACCAGGCGCATTATTGCCTCGAGGCACAACTCGCTCTGCGAGAGCAAAGAATGTTCCCATTGCCGGCACTCCATCCAAGCGCACAAGCGACTCTTTTGCTCTTTAACACACTTTGTGTGCACGCGGGGGGGAAATATTTCGTTGCTTCGAAGACGCCATCAAAACTCTCACGTAACCACGCGGGACTGACCAGTGAAAACATGCTGATGAGTTTCATTAAGCCGACGGTGTTCGTTAATGAATTGAGCAATTTTATCGAATATAAGCATAGTTGCGAGAAGTGAATGTTGTCTCTTGGTATGATTATGGTCTCCATAACTCTAAAGTGAAGGACGAAGAACGTGCATTCCTGCAGCGAGATTTAGATGCATTCGCTGCCCATCTTCTTATGTTCGGGTAACGGTTTAGGCAACCAAACACTAGATGCAGCAATGTTTCATAAACAAATAAAATTTGTTTATAATCATAAACAAATAAAATTTGTTTATAATCATAAACAAATAAAATTTGTTTGTAATCATAAACAAATAAAATTTGTTTATAATCATAAACAAATAAAATTTGTTTATAATCATAAACAAAATAAGGTTTTCGAATCTAATGGGTTGACCAAGAATCGTCTTTAATTAAGACGGAAGTCGCTGCAGAAATATCAGTACGCCTACCTAGAATATACCCTCGCAAGCGTAAATTGTACACACGCGACATGAATGAACCGGCCGGAAGTTTAGCGTGTTGTGTCTCAGGACACGCATTCAAGTCCGGAAGTTTAATCACATGTGTTTTATTGTCCTACAAATACATAGACGTGCATTGAACACCACCCCATTTGGATTTAGTGTCAACTGCTAACGTAATTTAACTTTAAAAAAGAGGAATATTCGATTGAAAAGAAAAGTCCTTTCAGTTAATATTATAAAATGAATTAAAGACTTTTAATAGCCTTTCCGTTTATAGATTTCATAGATCATTAAAAATATAATCTAGTTTTACAGTTTTTCATTAAATATAAAAGCTTCGTAATATTTTTAAAGAAGAATAAAAACACATAAACAAGAAATATTGTAATGTTTTAAGTCATCTTTTTAGTATTAAAAGCGTCGAAACTAAATATCTTCAAATATCAAAAACTGGTGCTATCTATTAACTAATTTTCAAAGTACTTGCAAATATTTTTTAATTAAATAAATTAACGAAATATCCTCGCAATAATTATACCTTATTAGTTTCCTTCGGTACTATGTCTGTCTTATCTGATAAACCTAGGTTTCATACACATAACAAATATATTTCCGGATGGCACACGTTCGTGCTCAAAATTTGTATAGCGAGATAGCAACATCCGCAATTACGTACAATTATAAAGCGTGTATATCTCAAATTACATCCTGCGCATCCACAGCACTAAATATACGCATTTGTGGGCTCGGCACACGTTAATTTTTGAAAACATTTTCTTGGGATTCAACCTCAAAGGTCGCCTATTTAATTTCAAAGTCACAATTAGCAATTTTGTAAAATATTTCAGAGCTTCACCAAGTCATCCCTTGTTTTGTTATTTATATACTGCTAAATTTGTTTGATGTTTCTACTTTAACTTGGCGGCAAGAGTTGATTAATGATTGCGATGATTTTGTTCTCATTGAAGCTGTTTAACGCCTGAATTGTTTGTCCCAAACGAGATCTTATGAGCTGCGTATTGCAAGTTTGTTGCTCGGAGAGTTAAAAATAGACTTTATTAATCGTGTATGTGGTGCAAAGTTTGTTTTCATACTGAAAAATATTAAACGCTATTTTGTGGCATTCGGCTTTAAAGTTTTTCGTGGAAATGTTTCAATACTTTTGACGATTATTTATGGTTTTATAATAGCACTGTAGTTAATAGCCTCAGTTTTTGTAAAATACTTTTATTTCGAAAAGTTAAAATTTAATTTCCGAGGAAACATGTTTCATATATATTTTGGCAAAATTGTAGTTGTTGATAATACAATTGCCAAATATTCATAGTTTTATAATAATTTGCAATTAATAACCGGATGTTTTTAGTAATGACTTTGTGGTATATTGCTTGTGCGTCCACTCGAGGATCGATAAGATATAATTCGCATGACTAATCAATATATTAAATAACAATTGACTAGGCAAAATATATTTTTTGCAAATATAGACGGATTGTTGTGCTTGCCTGGCAATCTACACGTTTCTAGGAAAGCGATTAACGGCATGAAATTGCACACATTGCACAAGCCGCCGCATACACCATTATTATTCAATTTCAAAATTGTTGGGCTTATGTTCCAAGGGGAATAAATTAATTACAGGGAATTCACGGAATGTCCGAAGCTGTGTGCTGTTGTCAAGATTATGTTGATTACGATGACTTGATTCTTTCGTACAATAAATGGGCTTATTTCCAATAGGTAAATATTGCACGTGCCTTTGTTTTCATTTGATTCCAATGAGGGAATTTTACCACGGTTGCTTTACCCCGGCTTATTTCATGGTACAAAAACTATAACAAATGTAAACTACGCGGTGTTATGTTAACAATAACTGGGTATCGATTCGCACAGGCTCTTATCTTGCACCGTTCTGACGTTATCACTTGCCGTTTCGTTTACTAGCGTGAAACACACGCACATCAGTGTGCGCCACGTATCGTTAACGTCACGATTGCTTGCATTGCCAGCAATACGTAGATGTCTAGCTGTAGCCTGTAGTTGTATTGCGACCGGCAATCAATTCGGTGTTACGCTCCCAAAAACGACGCAAATTTGTTCGCAAGCATATGGTAGTTTATCCCTGAGGATGGATAACTTGGATAACGCAGCGAAACCAGAAAATTCCGGAGATCCTGAATCTCCTAAACAGACTACCATCACAATAACATATAAATATGTGAATCCCACGAATCTAGCGGTATTTTTAATGGTTGCAGTTTGTGACTTGAGAATTAAATGATGAATTTGTTTTCAGGGTGGACCAGCGCCGAATGGTACCAGCCATCCACCCCAATCCTTCTACACCATGCCGCCCAACTTTGCCCCACCACATCCACACTTCGACACGAGTATACCTCCGGGGGCCTGGCAACCAATGCATCAGCCGCGCCTCGCTTCCGGCCATTCACCGCCCCCGGCGTATTGCAAAGACGAACGTCTACAAAGGCAGTACATCAAACTGAAGAAGAAACATCTTGATAAACAAGCGAAGACTGTAGACAGTATCGGCGGGCGGAAGGAACTAGTGAATGGAATCAAGCGTGTCAAGGAGAAAGGAATGAACAGCGTTGGTACGTCCGAAGACGGGGAGGAAAGCAGCAGTTTGCAGGATGATGACGATTACTCACAGATTATCACTGATATTCTATCCTCGGTTCAGGCACCCAAGGTAAATATTTATTAAATATATGCAAAAATATTTCGATTCTGATATGCAAACAAGTATCAGATTCTAATTGATGTTACTTGTAGGTGTCCGAATTGACCTCTAGGAGTGCCTTGCTGCAGTGGGCGGCTCCGCGTCGCCTCTCCGAAGCCTCCAGTAACGACAGCCATGAGCTGGACATACCCGAAAATGATCTGCGGTATGAAGTGCTTCTCAGCGATAAGAGCAAGGAGATGAAGTACAAGTCAATCTATAGTGGCGCGTCGCTCTCGTGTCGCATTGAGGACCTTCGGCCGGGTGTTGAGTACTCCGTTTGTCTCCAAGTGCACTTGGAGGAGTTGCAAGGCTCCGCTTCTGACCCCCTTAAGTTTACGACTCCTGCATGCGAACCGGACGCACCCGCACCGCCCAAGTGCATCACACGCACGAAGAACACGCTCCAATTGCGGTGGAGCGCGACTACGGCGAACGGCTCACCAATTCAGCACTACGTCCTCGAATACGACGAGGGCAAAGGTGGCGATTTTGTCGAGCTGCACAAGTCGCGTGGCAATCAGCATTCGCTGCAAAAGTTGACGCCAGCGACGCCCTACAAATTTCGCCTGTCGGCCGTAAATGACATTGGTAGGAGTCAGTACAGTGACGTTGTGGTGCACACAACCTCAGAGAATGCTCCCACGCAGCCATTGCCACCACAGCTGGAAAAAGCGGATATTCAGGCGCTGCATCTAACGTGGACGCGTCGCCCGACTGACGATCAATTTACCCTCGCCATGGACAATTCTGAATATGGTTTTATGCCAGTCTATAATGGAGAGGAGACCAAATATGTTTGCACGGCGTTGAAACAATTTACTTCTTACAGATTTAGGTATGTACAATGCTATTGTGCCTCAAACAACCTTGTAAGGCATCAGTTTTTCGACTTTGACTTCTATTCTCATTAAATCGTAAACAAAATATGATTGATAACGTAAGATAAGCTAGAATTCCCGGCACGGAGGACTAATGTACTGTTTGTTGTGTGACCTGGCAGCGAAACAAAATTAATAGGAACCTAATTTGATTTTGTTTTAGTAGGAAACAAATAATTTGGAATTGTGATGTTTTTTTTTTCTCGGACGTCATATTTTCATCCTGTGTGACTACATAATTACAGTTAAGAAAATACCTTTTTTACATTTCAGATTGCGAACTAAGAATGACGGTGGTTCCTCAGACTGGTCCGATATAGTAGTCTATCAAACTTTACCTGATAGGCCTGCAAAACCATCAAAACCTGTAGTTAAGGGCAAGATCCACTCACGTTCCTTCCGCATGAAATGGGAGCCACCGCTGGACACCGGCGGCCCATCGATCACCAAGTATATCCTCGAGCTAAGCTCCGGCAGCGGCTATGTGACCTACTACAGCGGCATTGACCCAGAGGCAAACTGTGATAATCTAACGCCGGGCACCACCTACCAGGTGCGCGTGTGCTGCGAGAGTGTCGGTGGTCGTAGCAACTACTCCGATTTGGCTACGGTCACCACAGATGCAATTTGCCCGTCGCGGTGCGCGCCGCTTCGATTGATCGGTAAGCCGCGTGCGACTGGTCTCACGTTGCGTGTCACTGAACCTGATTACAATGGCGGCGCGCCAATATTGGAGTACGAGGTGGAAATGGTAGCCCCCGATCAAAACAAGACGCTGGTGCACAAGAGCAAAGAGATGGAGTTCAATGTTGAGAGTTTAGCACCTGGTTGTCGTTACGTCTTCACATCGAGGGCTGTGAACCGTGTCGGGAGTGGTGAGTGGTCGGAGGCGGTAACTGTAGCAAGTGGAGCCGCTCCACCGGAGGCATGCCCCCAACCTATTGCGACGTGTAAATCGCCTACCCAGGTGGTTGTTGAATGGGGTAAACCAGCGACGAATGGAGCGGCTATTAGTGAATATCGCTTAGAGATGAGTGCGTGTGGCACATCGGATGAGAAGTTTTCACAAATATATCAAGGCGAATGTTGTTTGTTTGATGCAAAGAATCTCGCACCTTTTACCACGTACTATTTCCGCGTGCAAGCCGCGAATTCGGCAGGATACGGCTATTATTCGCCGACGGCGGCCACAATCACGCCGGCTGCACCGCCAGCACAAATTCAGAACATTCGGTATACCTCTTCGCCGAATAGCATTGCTCTCACGTGGAATGAACCTGCCTCAAATGGGGCGCAAGTCACCGAATACATCGTCGAAGTCGCGGATAAAGTGTATCACACTGAGGAGTGCGAATATATCATTGAGGATTTGCAACCGGAAGCAACGTACAAAATTAAGCTTCGTGCTTCTAACGAGGTGGGAATTGGCCCACACTCTTCAACGCTGCGAGTATCAACTGCAAAATTGCCCCCTGCTCCACCGAAACTCGAATGCATTGGAGTGGGTCACAACTGTCTGAAGCTCAAGTGGGGCGAAGGAAAGAATCCCGAATATACAACCTTTACGATCGAAATGGATAGCCCCCGTGCGCATGATTACCAAACCGTCTTCAAGGGAACCGCTTATACCTACAAGGTGAACAAACTCCACGAAGCCACTACCTATCGATTTAGAATCTGTGCTAGCAACGACGCCGGTGAGGGTGACTACTCGGACGATTACGAATTCACCACTCATTTGGCACCACCGGCTGCTGTCAAATCTCCTAAAATCGTCGAGGTGGATCAGAAGAGTTGCTCGCTGGACTGGATACCTTCGAGAAACGCCAATCCTGATCCTATTGAATACTGCGTACAATTGTCAAGACTCAAGGAGCAACAATACAAAGAGGTAAATTCGAATACATTTGTTATTCTGCTCTCATCAATTCTTTTAATATTACTTTGCTTCTTTAGGTTTACAGGGGACCGGAAACAAAGTGTACACTGGACCGTCTGGAACCTGGATGTGAGTACGCTGTCCGCGTGTGCCCTATTCGCAAAACACCTACAGATCTTGCTGGTCCTTTTTCACCCTTCACCAAATTCTCTACGACGGTGGTTGAGACTTCGTTGGCGCAGCGCTCTATTTCCCATGTGGCTGGCGGCACGCCTACGCATCGCCAGAAAACAACGCCGAAGAGCGCCAGCTGGATAGCGGCGTTCCGTGCGTTCTGGCATCGCTTCGTCGCTGTGCTGATCATTCTCAAATATCCGATCCTCTGTGGATGCGGACTTATATTGGTCATGTGTCTCCTCATGTGGCTCCTGCTCTAAATAGGTGCAATTATTACGCGTCAATGTAAATCCACACAAACGAAACTAAACGATCGACATACGAATGATGAATAAAACAAATCACACACAAACACGACACACAGAATGACATTGAATTCGGAATCACACTGAATAACCAGAGATATAGTCGTACCTGCTTTAAATCAAGAAGAAGAAAAAACGAAGAATCGTCTAAATTTTACGCTGGAATAGCCCTAACTAAATTTTTATTTAAGCTAACATGGATTGGAGGATAGAAGATATAGGCATATATTTTGTATAATACCGTTTTGTTGATTGTTCGTAACTGTTTCTGGTGGCTCTCGAACAGAGAGGAAATTCGGGTATTGGGGGGCAATTTCAGTAAGTCGCATTCCAGTTCATTTCACTGCAATTTTAAAATACATCTTGAGTTTGACCCGACGAGATTTTGACGTGCAAGATTCTTAAGTATTATATTATAGTACAGGGCTTAAATTTTATCATTACTTTCTATTAAATATTGAATATATTATATATAAAGCAGATTATATATTGATATATACATAGAGGACCAAAGCAAAATGTTTTGGTATTTTTATACGTGTTTTTCCGTACTCAGCCAGGTGCTAGTGATGATGATGAATGAAATTGTAAGCGATGAGTCGAGTCTGATGACCCCGAGTGTAAAGAAAATGGCAAGTGGAGAGGCAAATCAAATAGGAAACAAAGTAGAAAACATAAGATGGGCCTGTTACATACGAGTAGATTTTATTTTTTAATCTCGAGAACATGCCAAGATGTGCATGTAATTGTTATTCCAGTCATCTGTATATTTATATTATACATTCATACATATTTTTATAGCAAAGTTATATTGATAGTTGTTTAAGGAATGTATTTTTTTATTGGGCGGCGTGTTAGAACAGTTTTTATGCAAATTTTGGGAATGCGATGACGAAAAGTAGATAATATTGTAGGCCTACGTACGGGGAATTGCAAACAAATTGTCTTTAATTCGAGTGCGCATTTTATTTTCCATCCGAATGCAGTTAGGACTTGTTAGTGCAATAGCAGTGATAACGTGACATTTGCTTCTCTTTCCAATTGTTTTTTATATTGCGTTTGTTAACCACATTTTTGTAAAAAAGCACTACGATCGAAATGCATTTACTAAATACAAACTAAAACAGAATGCAACTACAACAAAATACTAAAATTTAAAGAAAGTAAACAAAAACTATTTATGTATAAATGTAAATTTATATGTATCTTTATAAGGTTGAAGGTATTATAAGTAATTATCTCTAAACGTATACACTATTTAAAGAAATATTTGATGACTAAGAATTGCCAACCGCCTTGATGAGTGGTTTGGATGCAGACGGGGAAAGCGTCGTGTGAAAGTGAATATTGCACATATATTGTTGCTGAGCTGTTTTAACCAGAAGCAAACGAATATTCCGCAGAATAGAATTTTTGCTTTGTTTGTTGATTGGCTGAACATGGTCCTATCTAGTTAATTTATGTACATGAAGCGGATTGTAAATTTCGGCGATCGAATCAAATTAAAGTGTATCGGTGAAACGTAATTTATCTCTTTAACATTCGAGTAATTATGGAGAATTAGTTATAATGGAATCTAATCAATTACTTTAGTGACTCGTAAATTTAACCGAAAAAAAAAACGTGGGGAATGTGAAAATATGCAAAAAGATGAAAAAAAATATATATATATATATATATATATATATAATAAGCGAGTCGCCTGCGGAACGCGCCACAAAGATATATAGATATATTATATATTATAAATAAATCAATTATATTTTATGTAAAACAATTTCCGAGTTCTTCGTTCATATTTCCTTTATCCATCCTCCCAATGGAAAATAATAAACATCAATTTACATTAATTTCTTTCTATTGAATATGGTATATATGGTAATAGTTTCATGGCTTATTTTCTTTTCATTTTTCTCGCATTTAAGAAGTTTGATTATATGGCTCCTGGCGAATACCTTATTTGAGTAATGTCTGAGATTAATTTGTTTTTATTCATTGTTTTAAAATTGAATTTTTCGGCCATTTCAAGCAGACTCCTTAGCCATTAGACTATTTCCTGACATACGGTTATCGGTCTCCGAGCAAGCTAAAAATGGTAACAAATGAAAGACATCATTCTTTATAAGGCAATGTTATGTAATTCTACGGATTGAAATGTGTAAGAAGTGGAAAATAAATAATAAAACTTCTTAAATGTGAGAAAGGCTTTTTTGTATATAATTCAATTCACAATATTCACAAATTCAACGTTACCTTGGTGCGACTTCCGAAAATTTTACGATAGTATCAAAAATTTTGGTACCAGGATCATAGAGATGCGAAGAGATAAAGTTTGAGGATTCAAAAAATTAAATAAATTTAATTTTTGACACAATTCGGTAAAACCTTAATTTTAAATTTTTTCAATTTATTAAGAAACTTGAATCCGGCAGCGCCATCTTTTAGATAATAGTGGAATTAGAAAGCTCTACTAAAAACTCAAGTAGGAATCAGTATTTCTAATGTTGTTGGACTTATTACATTAGTCAATAGATGGCGCCACCTGCAACTATAGTATTAAACTTTATTTTACCTCACGATATTATCATAAATAATATAAGTGATTGCCTGAACTTGCTTACAAACATTTAAATTTACCACTGAAATGTTAAAAATGTTCGACAAAGCCTTTACTTATATAAAAGGTATTTAAATTATAATTTAATGAAAGTATAAAAAATTAGAGATATAATACAATGTGCAACTAATTGAAGAACTAATTGAACTAGTTGACGCCACATTCTCAACAAGGAACATGCCATTACATTTTTGATTAACATTATATTTCACAGTTAACGTAAGAAATAAAATTGTTAAGGGACTTCTCACATATAAGGTTTAATAAAACAAGTACTACGAATATTTGTAACAGTTTGAACAAAATATATGCTGGAATGATTTTAAATAAATAATTAACACAAATCTTATTTATTAGAAAATTCGATATATTTCGCTATATACAGTATATCTCATCGTCTTATCGTCCCCATTTTCATTAAATATACTTCTAAAATACATCAGTTTGTTGTTTAACGTATAGGTAAGTAGTAGACTTTTGCCGTTTACGACTAATTCATCAATAGCATTCATATCTTCTGAGTCAACATATGTCAACTAGGTAAAACCAAAATAATAATTCTAATCGTACGTTATACATTAATATAATTATGTAATAATTATATATTTTTATCATTTGCATTCATTTTACATAGTCATTTCAATTTGTACAAAATTGTTTTTTCTTTCATCAATTTTCATCTCTTGTGTGTTCGCAATGCATTGTTTAACGTTGCACACGTTATAAAACGCCTAAAAAACTACTTTTGATTTAATACATTACGTTTTTTTCTTTTCGATTGGTACAAAATAACTACTGTTTAAGTTTGATCCGGCTTTGTGCCTTCATACATGCTCAAGTGACTTAAGTCCTTCAATCTTGGTATTGGCTAGTGTCTTTATACATTATTATTGTTACAGTATAATCAAAAGTCAAAGATTCCGAGAGCAATCGGTTCATTTATGCAACGCCGTGCGCTGTTTTAACAAGTGTTTACATTGCGATTGCTAAGAGCAGCGCAATAACTAATTTTATATCGTAAAAGTCAAAATTGCACAATAATTCGTTAATAATTTTCCACTGCTTTCCCCAAATTAAGATTAAACTACGTAGTCAAAAAAAGCAAGAAACGTTTTTCCAAAATTATTTACAGTACATTAAAATAGTATAAGAAAGTAGAAAAGAACGGTTCTTATAAAATATATAAAAATTATTCAATCACACAGTTATAAACAATGATTTGGTCAAAATATTGACCAAAACTGTTCCCAGAATAGTCACGATATCCTTCAATGTGGTTCTTTTCAATACTGGAAAGAATCACAGAAGTGTAGACGTGAAATAAATCATAAATATTTTGGCAGTTCTAAGGAAATTGGCTTATAACCAGTTAGGTCCTAGAGTGTTCTCTAAGATACTGGCAGCATCTGAGCGGTCCATATCCTTCAGGATACGAATGAGATCTGTGAGTGCATTGTTCTGTCGATTGCGAGCTTCCCACAGATCCAGAATGCAGTCGGTTGGTGAAGACTTCGTACCGAAGTAGATGAAGCCTCTGTCAACGTTCAACGCCTGTGCCAACATCCGCCAATCATTGCCGCGTTTTTGCGGCGTGTCCAAACATTGACAAAGCTGCTTTTTCAACGATTTACTCATGCGGAAGCTGAAATCGTCTGATGTCGCCACACTGCCCCGTTCACTTACAATGAGATTCTTCGGGATCTTTTCGTTTTTCAAGCTCTTCGCTGGCGAATTCACATAGTCTTCCTGGCTCAGTGGTTTGTAGCTTTTGGGTGAGTCACTAGAGCGTGACGTCTCGCTGTGCAGCATTAGCTTTGGCAAACTCTCGTGGTATGTCTTCGCTGAGTTGCTGCGCATCGATGCGGAGACCTCATCATCTCCACGGCATGTAATATCGAAGAACTGATGATTATCGAAGCCGTTTTGATTTACACGTAACTTGAAATTTAGATGGCGGTTGATGTCCAGCGATTCCAGGGTGAATAGGCAGTGCAAGCTGTTACTACTAGATTGCCAGAGTTCCTGAAATGTGATCTCCTGATAGACCGTTTCTGGTTTAGATTTCCATCCTTCACTGACACTTTCCATATGAAGACAGAGAGGTTGGCCACCATCTTGGAAATTAATACCACGAGGTTGATCGATCAGAAAGCCACCGAGTCGCTTCTCCTGTCCGAAGACAGTTTCCATGGCGCTATCTAAATCCTCCAAGACATACACGCGGATGCTGTAGTCACCAGATGATTGAAAGCAGAGCTTTGGAGCGAAGAGAGCTAACTTCAGTCGTTTGACTGCGTTTCCACTGGTTGATTTGCCCACCATTACGTATCGCGCCAAGCTGTCGACCATTAAATAAGCGGCATCTTTATCCATCTGACAAAAGACGCTACTATTGACAGTTTCCTGTCCGAGAGTTACGGCCGTTTGCCAGTGGGAGTTGCTACAATCGCTCTGTAGAATACTGATTGTCCAGTTGTTCTGAATCAGTTCGGCGCAATGTGGAACTTTGAGAACGATAGTTTTCTTCAGAGTAACATTAGGTCCACAAGAGATGACCGGTGTGAGTTGGGTATGATTCGCGGAGAGTTTAGGCCGGAAGCAGTCTTCGTTCAAGATGGAGAGAAAAAGTTCTTGGGAGCGCGGACCCGGTACAGTGTGCTCAGGTACGATTAGGCTCACCGAACATTCGCGAAGATGCAAAGAGCCGCCATTGCTGGATATGTTCGCCTTGGCATAATTCTCCCCTGTGGTGGGTGTAATTGCGTAGGCGGTTGGATAAGATTGTGCTTGAGGATCTGTTGCTACTTCATACGTGGAATCAGCTGGAAACAAATAGGTGTAATGCAATTTATAATATTGGAGACGACTTGCAAACTTGAGAAGTATTTCACAATGAAAACTTACAATTGTTGGTAAAACCACTCAACTGACTGCGTTTGCCACTTGAGGACTCCAATGTTGAGTTGGTTGTGGGTGAGATTTGTATATCCGATGCGGATGCAAGATGTGGGACGTCATAATGATGCTCGGAGGCTGAACGTGTCACTGATGGTGCCGGCGTCGAATATGGATATTCATAACATGGTAGCCCTCCAGTTTGAGTTAAGTCCGGCTGCAATGTGAGCGATTTCTTATCCTGTTCCTGGTAGAATTCTGGGTAAGCTGTAACATTGCAAAAAGAAGGCTGAGATATGGGCGGCAAGCTGCAATATTTAACAAACTTAGTTTCCGCCAAATACCAAGTAGAAATCAATAAAAATGGTGTCTGAAATTGCACGTCATTGCTCATATTTTTCACCGTCAACGCAGTGGGATATCTTTCGATCAAATGAATATTAATCGTTTCGCCGTCGCCGAAATGCACGAACAAAAAAGAATCGATTTCCTTCAAGTTTCCGAACTTTGGCATGCCCCAAGATGCCAATGCCATGACGCAGGGTTGGTTATGCATTTAAATGTTTTCTCTTAATTGCGCGCCACGCCGAGTGATGAATGAAAAGCCAGGCAAAAAAAAAGAAAAAAAGCCGTAACTAGCGCTAAGCTCAAAAATGAGCGCGTTGGTTGACTCAGAACCGACAACGGAACTAAAAACGACGAATGCGAGGGCAAAATTCGATTCATCATCAGCGCACCCGCCCTGTTGTAATGCGCCAATTTATCCACGCTCAAATAATGCCGCTTAAATGATCATCCAGCATCCACTGCTGAAAGTAGCGCCATGCAAAGTGCCTAAAAATAGTTAAATAGAGCAGCAACGCGAGTGACATTACCAGAGATTGGGCGAGTCAAACCGGGCATGGGGGATATGTAAAATTGCGTTCCAAAAGGCAAACGAGATGCACGCGCTTTTCCTCACAAGCGCGGGAGGAAAAACACATTAAAATAGCATCGACGCGCACTTAGAGCGCTGGAAAAATACTGTAAAACTGGCATTAAAACCGCCGTAAACCGAAGAGATCGACAGTGTGATGAGGAGCATGTTTATTTCCGAATTTTCACTAAGACAAACATTGAACATCGAGAAAAACGGCAAAGTTAAAACAAAACAAATCCAATTGTATTGGCAGCCCTTCGGTTTCTACAACATAAAAGTATCAAATGAGATTCCTAATTGAACGTTACGCTCTGCGAGAATTTAATTAAATTTGTCTCTTTCGCAGGAACACTCAGATTTCGTGTGAGGCCACCGAACGATGAAATCAAAACATTTATTTATAACTTACGAAATGGCAGGCAAACCAGCATATCCCATTGAAAATACATAATCCCAGACAATTCATAAATTCTCTTTAGCATTTTCATCATTTACAGAAGTCACATCATTTACAAGCGTTATGAATGAAATGGCAGTGCACTTTCGGTAAATTATGCGCGTGTAATGCGAGCTTGATTTACGAGAGTGGAAGTTGTACAACCGAATAATTGCCCCGAATATTTCGAAATCAAGTCCGAAATGATTCAAAACTGCCGGGCCCGCACATGAGAATGTTCTTCTACATCATATGCAACCTTTTACCGCTGGAGGATACAAACGTAGGCCTTCCTTCACATGTGCAGTTAATTTAAATTTGAAAACATTTGAAGACGTCGGCGCGCACGGCCATAAAATCGTTAACGTTGCGTTAATTGGCACGTCGTTTATCCATCATAATTTTTAATTAGTCCCCACGGTGCGATCGCATCGAATGTTTGTTAAAAAACACTGCGGCATTCCCAAAGAAATTCCTCAGGAACACACCACAGAGGCGCGAAGACGCGGAACGTGTTACAAATATCGTGATCTAATCGCTGAGAATTTAGGGTATTATTTTAATGAGACAGGGCGTTATTATTATTAGCGTGGGCAATTTTATGCTCTCGCAGTCGTGGCTGAGGCGAGTTAGGCAGGAATGGCGTGGCGGGCGTTTGGCATGTTGACGCGTGCGACGCACAAAAATGCCACTTTATTACCCCTGACAGCTGTTTTACTCTCCTCCAGTTGGTGCGGGCGTAAGTTACGTGCAACATATTTAAATATGCACCTCGCGAGCGGTAGGCTTCACTGGCGTGTGCTTTACGTTGTTTTAGTTCACCTAGAAGTTCATGAATTTTATAATGCAACACCGGAACGCCAACTAACATCTGCCGCGGTAATTTATTAGAGTTAAGTCGAAAGAGGCCCGGTGAAAAACGGCGGGCGGGCTTAGAGCCAATTAGCTTGTAAACTATATTAATTGACTTCATACATGCAAATGCGGAAAATGTTAGGGATCGTCCTGTAAGGTTTTGTCTCTACGGACAAATTGTTACGACCATGCGTCATCCTCCTTATTCCCCACTCTACATCCTAGCATACCCTAATTACTATTTGCACCGATTACTATACAATTCAAATGAAATTTTGTCTTTGATATTTTACTTATTGTTAATCAACATATTATCTTAATGTTGGGAAAAAAGTTGTGGACAGAAGAAGAATAATGTCACTTGTGAAATGACACCCCCCTCACAAAATCTTGCCGGTGTTGTTTCGTCTAATGTATCCTTGGAATTCCCATCCCTCATTGGTTTAAACAAGTTGAGATGTTGAAATTTCCCAGATATTCAAAACTTACCATTCGGTGCCATATTATAGACAGATTGATTTTCTTTTTTCCTGTAGACCTTCACCAACCAATATGAAAAGAGTGCTATGATGAAAATCACTACCAGGACAATGATGATAATGTAGATGTCCGTCTGGGTTGTTGTAAGGTTTTCTGTAACAAAGAGACGAATGTGTAAGATTTGAGTTGATCAGTTTAGAAGAAGGGGTAGCTGCTGGAGGTTTGTAATTCGCATTAATAGAGCAATTAATATTGATATTCACTTTGTGGGCGAGCACAATGGCGGTGTATTTACACGCGCAAACATCCATCCCTTTCGGGTATTGCGCTCTGGCCGCGGTAATCTACAGAACCTCCAAGCAAAGCATACAACTGCGGCTGTATCAACAAACCGTCCCCAGGTCTAACGGCCAACTGAACCAGATGAACCAGCTGGAAAGGAAAGTCCATTATTTCAGCGAACCCGAGCGATTCTCGTTCGTCTAATTAAATATTAAAGACGGACAAACGACGCGCATCTGTAGCCCCGTATTCAGTGAGGCAGCATCGCCCAGGAGTCTAGAGAAAGGAGGAAGACATGTTTGATGGTTGTTTAGGTGGGAGCCGTAGAGTAAGTCCTACTAGAAGTAGACCGAAGGATCCCGGAGACAAGGCAGCGTCCGACGTGGATGGACATTTCCACTTTGGAATCGGACTCGGTCATGGGCTATTTGAGCGTGTGAGTGTTAGAAGCGTTGAGTGTGAAGGGCTCCGGGTTCCACTGACCTAATAGCTTATTACATAATGCATTTACCCACGTGCCGTTGGATGTGGCTCGCAATTTACACCCTTATTAAGGAAGAGACCGGCTGCTTTCGACGCCTTTCATCAACTCCGGACAACAACTTGATCTATATTCCACGACCACAGCTTTCAACTCGAACGATCTCGTGCCAATTCTGTCATGTGGTCACCGAGATCTCCACTGTTCTCACAATCTCTTCCCACATTATTTGGATGTGAGATTACAGAAAAGTATTTTTGACACGCAATAAGTTTAATTTACTGTTCGGATGTTATAGAGTTTGCAAAGTGTATTAGTAAACACAGGCTTTCAAGTTGGATTTCAATTTAGCAACTTGACCCAAAGCAAAGCAAATAACCAATAACCAAACAGTCTAACAGCCTTTGATAGTGGGCCTCTGTTACGCGGAATGTCCGAAACTGGCGAAATTCCGAAATGCAAATTAAACATTAATAAATCTGATTTATCCGCCTTGGGTTCGCGCCGCATCGCCTTTGAGGGTAAGCGGATGGATTTCCTCAAAGATACAAGCAGCTAGTCAAAGCAAATATTTATGATCAATACAACGTATGTTGCCTCCCTCAAAATATGCTTCCACGCGAATCTGATGGAAATGTAAAGAAAATGTGTACAAAATGCGAAATACGTGTTGCTTTGGGGGCGTCGTGCGAGTGGCGGCACGTGCTATCGTTTTTCCGATTTCCTGATTTTCCGCCGCTGTTCGAATGTCGATATCATCGTCGAGAGGAATGCGTGCTGCCGCCCCCAGCACGTGCTCGCGCGACGCCTCTGTTCTTTTCACCGGGGAAATTTTCGATTCTTGACGCTTTCATGATGCCTCGATTCCGCTTGATTTCTTTCCAAACGCAATGGCTTCTTGTTCCGTCGCCTACGATGCAATAAGCAGCATCGAGTTTCATTTGATTTTATTTCATCTCCGGCCAAAAGGGCTTCCAACACCGCCTTCACAGACTCCATTCAAGTTTTCACACGTTCTTTGTGCGTCTTTATGCCGTTTGATTATTACACTGTTTGCGCGTTTCCCACGAGTCTTCGTAATTAGTTTTTCATTTTAGGGCAATATCAAACTTCCGCTATTTTCGCCGCCACGTCGAGTCATTTGCAATGTTGTGCGAATTTTCGACGGTGCTGTGATGTTAAAAGCTAAGCCTGCCGGCTTAGAAGAATCGCTTTTCATTTGACTAATGGACTGGAATAGTTCCCAGCGCATCCTTCACAAATCAAACGGACTCCCCTTCGGATCCTTTTACGAAACATAAAAATTCGCAAGCGTACAGCAACGCCTAGTGTCACAAAGCTCTTGGCAAGTGGAAGCTGTCCTGCGACGCAAATGAGCGCCCACTTAATTGATAACATCTGGAATTTTATTCAGCCCGTTGCGACGAAAAAAAATGAAACGCGCGCGTCTACGCGACGCGTTTAAGCGAAACATGAAATTTCACTTAGGCGCAAAGTGCTAATAAAATCCGGATAATAAAACTCATCGCTGGCAGCCCGAGCTACGAAATAATTTGTACATCACTTGTACATTTACACTAAGAATCTAACAAATTAACATCCGGCTGTAACAAGTTAATTAATGTATATACAATTCAGAAAAAATATGCGTATTAAATAGCTTTGCTTGTTTTACGACTTCTAAAAGTTGATTTGCAATAATTTATTCAATATGTATTTAAATGCATGATTTTCTAGTCGCAAACTAAACTATAAGTCGTAAAATAGAATCTGTGAAATGAAACAATTTCGCATAAGAACACGGAAATCATCGAAAATGTTCATTACGTGACTGAAGCCATTCTTTTAACCCTTATGTCGATGGAAACTCGCGCAAAGTTTGTTTTATGACCGGTTACAGCACATGAATATTTAATCCCGTGCATGTGGTGCCAGCGGCCCTCCAAGTCGTCGAACTTAATAGAAGGGAAATCGAATTGATATCACCAAAAATTCGTTCTGGGTTGCTCGAAATTGATTCATCAATCGACACCATTATTGAACTTAATAGAAATTGGAATTAGCCGTTTCGCACGCGGAACACGTTTGCGATGGATTTTATGCAGGCAAATATTTTCGCCGTAAACACACGCATCGCATGGAATAAGCGTAAATGAAATGGAAGCATCCGCATGAGAGATGCGAATGAAAATGAGTTTTTCGCTTTTTACACGTCGGCCGTGCAGGTAAACAACGCACTAATGCCAGAGAAACTACGCATTGCGCTCGTGGCACGGTAATAAAAACTGCTAATTTATTCCCTAGGTGCGTCCCCGTGCCACGAAACACACGTTTCCATATTTCCTCGTATGGACTTTATCACTGACAGGAGAGTCGTAACTCCCGCAATCAGCGTTTATTACACCTAATCGAAAATCTAAACAATTTTTGGGCAGTACATCCGTCCAATAACCTATTAAAAGAATCCCCCAATAAACCTACCTTTATATAAATAATTCAACGTATATTAATATGTAATAATCAGATATTTTCATACATGAATCTAATATCAATTGGAATAATATGAATTGGAATATCCACAGATCAGCTTTTAGTTTTTTGGTTGTGTAAGTATTAGTAATAAATCTTTTCACATATGGATATTAGCTATAATTATGTGGCCAATTACGTAGATGAAAAGTGCTGTCGTAACTTTTTGTTCGACAAATTGTAGAAGATTTTTCCAGACTAATAAATCGCAGCTTTTTGTCGTATTTTTTCCTACTCTCGTTGTGAATGGAAAGTCAGAATGAAGACGGAATGAATGAATCCAGTGATAAATAGTTATCTGTTGGACGGCGAGTTGAAACTCATGAATTGGTGAAGTCAAGCGCGCTGAAAAGCCAGAACTGTTGAACTGCTGAAAACATTCCGGAGTCAAATCGCATGTCTTTGATTTCTTTCCTTGGGTTTCCGTTCGTTTTATATTTTTCTGAAAGGTTTCTCGGTTCATTCATGCCCAGACCAGAAATGCACATTCATCTCCTATCAATTTTAAATACAATTTTTTTGTTTTTTATCCGTAAAGTGAACAAAACTGATACGATACGATATCGATACAACATCAAAATAAACCAAAAAAATGACGGGCTGTAATTATGAGAAGTTATCTATTTTCTCCATTTTTCGGCAGAGATTTCAAGGAGTAAAGTTCGCATTGATCTCTTCGGCATTTCGTATTTGCATACAATTCGTGCAGAGTCCTTTAGAGATTCTTCCAAGCGCGTTCGAAATTGCAGAGATTGGTCTTTTGCATTCCGGCTGGTGGCTTCGAATTCGTGTATCAAGTTTCCCAGCGATTCTCCTATGCGGTTTTCGATTCAATCTCTTTTGATTTCGTCCTTTCACGATGAGTTGCAAGGCTAATACATCTCAATTTCCGCCGCTGAGCAGGAATTCCAGCAAATTCAATACAGCGAAATATACAATTTAAAAGTCATATTATCAAACTCTCCACAGGCTGGATATCAATAAACTATTTGGATGTAACTGAAGACTAGACTAAAAACGTTGAACCACCCAAATAGGTCTGAATGCCGAACGTAAACTTGAACCTCTTCAATCTCAGAGTGCCATTACTTAAACTAGGGTTTCGAGGGTTGATGCGGGTTGCGGATTAATTAAAATCGAGCACTCTAATTGCCGAATGCGCCGGCATTGGCGTGGTAACGCTTCGACGGACTTGTTTACAGCCATCGCGCGAATCCGCAAATTGGCGGGCGAAAAGATTGCCGCCATTGCGAGAGCGCACCCCATCCGACACCATGTGCGACTTGCTCGCAAGCACGCAGTGGCCATAAATCGTCAGCGCTGCCGCCTCCCGGCCCACCCGGAAAGTGCGTACCAGTCCTGCGTTTCGATGCGTGCATCCAAGTGCCCGGAATTTGATACGTTGATATACGTCCTCCGGCATCCTCTACCTAACAACCGCCCCCAAACGGTTGCCACTCGACTCGCCGTTGGTAATGGCAAAGTGAAATCGAAAGATAAACCATATCGACTTGCACGTGACATGCGACAACGCATGTTACGCCCGTTATTGCTAATACTTGCGCGCAATTTCGGCATGCACGGCGAGTGTGTCATTAGAAAACGTGCGTGAGGGAAGGACGCAATCACGGAATCGGTTAGCAATTAGCACCCCTTTCTGCCGGCTACCGTACGCACGTAGTCACGTGTGATTTGAATGAGAAATGAATTAAATTACACGAATTTTATTTTTAATTCCAATCTAAAACTAATCCACCAACAACGCACAAAGAACTAGCATATTCCACGCCACCTTAAAAAAGCACAAAGCAAACAAAGAAATAATCCAATAAGAACCATTATCCTTTCATCTTGTTATCCCCGTATTAGACTACCTTTTTCCGTGTAATATAATTACGTGGAGACACCAGGAAAATAGAAAAAAAAGATAGCAATTTAACGCTACTTATTGGCAGGATTACTGCCTTATTCCGTCGATAATAGAATTCTAACCTGCACTTTACTTATTGAACAAGACAAAAACTTGCAACTCTAAGTGGCTCCCAACAACTGGTAACATCTGGTAACATTAAATTTGTTCCCATTACATAGATCAGTCGTCTTATTACACCTTCCTTCTCTTTTATTTAAATTTCATTCAAATCTGTTTTAACCTTTTAATTATTGAACATTCGAGTGCTGTCCCCGTAATCTTAATTATGCACAACATCCGGATGTCTTGAAGAATCCACGCGAATATCATTAAAGGAAGCTTTGAAGTTGGCAAATGTCCTCCACCCCAGTCTCATCCTAGAATTTAACGAACGAAACACTTGTAGTTCTTCGACGAGGTGCTTACAAAGGGTTCAATTATCCACCTTTACCTTCCGATACCTCGACAGCGTAATTTTCTAAGAGCATTGACAATTTAACCTTACACATTTTAAACCCTTCATAGCTTTGCCATCGCTTATCTACTTTTCCTGATTAAGATTAAGCCTTATTAATACGGGACGCGTAGGTAATCTAATTGGAAATTACAAAAACGCGCCGCCGCGCCGTACGCTGCAAAAGTGCAGTGTCGACACGCAAATTAATCCTAATTTCCGTCTCGCTGAATTAGCACCGAGTAGCACCCGGCAATCGAATAAAACGCAATTCTAATTTTATCACGGACCAAAATGTAGACTTTGCTCGCCTTTCTGAGCGTAGCATTGGAATAAGAGTATGATGAGCGAGACGTAGCACGGTACGTTATTAGTCTAATTTCCTCCGAGGCGCGACGCGTTTCTTAAGGGGTTTTCGGATCGGAATTTCCCGGCAGATATCCGCTAATTGGCTGCAGTCCCGAGGCAAACTCATTTGTCTTAACTACCACGCAATGAGTAGCATTGGAAGAAATGCAACTATTTTTTAGCTTTTATTTCCCTTCGTGGAGTCAAATATATCCCAAAGTATGCGTAAACAAGGGGTCCAAACAAGAGCGACTTAAATGTCGAAACAACTAGTATAACAGACATTTTTGACCACATTACCGTCCCGCGGGATAGAAATATCCGGGACAATGGAAGCATGGCGTATTGTTATACTTGGAACGGAGGGTTGTACATTCATTGCAAGTCCACGGACTTATTCTTCGGTACGAATACTTTTGCCCAGCAAGGGAGGGACCACAAAATGAGAAGAAAGCCCGGTTATATCCATTCATTATCCCGCACTCACTATCCACTAATTGCCTAGCCGAAAAACGATGCAGCCGAAGCTATTGCAAGTGCAACATCACTCACAAGACCACAACAAAAACTGCAGTGGTTCCCCTAAAAATAAGAGATTAGTGCTTAACAAGGACTATGGCAATGTAATGGATAACGGGTAACCTGCAATATAATGGTTAGAAGTTGTAGAATTATCTGAACGGAATATAATAATGTAGAATTATCTGAACGGAATATAATTACGAATATTAATACGGAATATAATATAATTTGTATATAAATTGAATATGGTCGGATGCAAGTGGCTGTAATGCAATCAGATGTTTAAAAAAATTCTTATAAGTTTTCAATTTATAAGCGCACACCTCGAATAAAAAATATTGCAACCGGATAAATAATTCCGATGTATATGACATTCGGACGTGAGTCTGCGCGCACGTGAACGCATCGTAAATTCATCTGTCACATAAACTTATAAGCCCCGTGTGTGTACAAGCCGGATAATTGTGGATTTACTACCGGTACGACCGCAATTTATACGCCACCTCCTACATTCATAATCACCGCACGTTTATGCAACCCAACAACCCTTATATAGCCGTTCGCTGCTATTTGCCCATAGATGGCGCCATGACTGCCACCCACACAAGTGCCACCTATAAAGAGATAGTTTACACCTTTCCAGTGTTAAATTTTGCTGATTTATGCACACTCTCTCCACATTTCGGGTGTTGAGTGAAGTTTACTCACTAGACGACTATAAAGCATCCATAAAATTAATGGCAGCGCTTAAATAAATGCATAGTATTGTGTAAATGTTAATTAATTGAATTAATCGAATGTTTCTTTCTCCGATGGCGTATGTTTAGCACCTACTCGACGCACGTCTCGCATGGCAATGATGCATCGACGCCGTCATTTTCCCAAGGAAGGAATTAATGAGTATTGCGCGTCTTGGTGCGTTTAGCATTTAGCATTCAATTAAACAAAATGCGCGCGCCCACGCATTCCGGTCGCATGCAGGCGAGATGCATGCGAACGCATAAAATACAAAATATAAATTGTATTGTACAAGCCGAGCAATTACCGTTCAATTACTTTAATGGCGCGTGTGCTTGTGTCGCGAGATGCAACGACGAATTTACGCCTTCACGCTTCATTAATTCGTAGAAACCGTGGCGACAACGCAACGCAACGAGCGCAATTGAATTCACTTCAATTTATTCCAAATGTAGAAATATATCCATATTAATTAATACAACGTTTAAGTTCCTCATTCTATCAACAACTACAACGACTGCAAAAAATGGAAATACTGAGTTGATAAAGTATAATTGACAGCAATTTTCATGATGTCGGCGCAATGCAATGTACGAAAATGACATTTTGGAGTGGTTTTAGGCGCAGTTGATTCATACACTACGCGCTGTAGTTTTTTTTTTCATTTTGGGGATGTGCACCCTCTCTTTTTTGTGCAGATTTTTGCGTGCATGAAGCGAGTGTAAACACCAACCACGAATCACAAAATATCCGCGTGTACAAAACAGCAAATGCTGAAAAAAAACCGCAGTGCAAAAAATGATGAATGGCAACAAATCAATTTCATCAGTAAACATGATATTTTGACGGGTACAAAGTGCAATATTTATACGTGTATACAAAACACGCCTACAAATCTACACCCCCGGTGAGATTTATAAATCAATCAAACTCAACACATTTTATATAATAAATGTAGTCTACACTAGTGAATTTATTATAAATATTATCAGAAGTTACTTCAATGGAAATGAAAAGTTATTCCAAAAACAGTGTATGTTTAGATTAGATGAATTTTTATGTTGATATCTAGATTGGAGATGATTAAAATATGATTTGCAGCCAGATGTTGAAGTGATTTCTTCTTGGGATGGATTTATAAGCTTTATCTTTGTGCAAATATAGTAGGGACAATGTAACGAGTATCGGAGAGCGAAGGGCTTAAGAGATAAAGTACTCAGAATTCAGTACCACATGTTCAATTACATTCTATATTTATTTAAACTGATCGGGTTCTATTCATTGTATATAAAGGAAATGATATGTAACGCACGTTGCCTACTTCATTTTCTAGGCTTATTATTATAAACAGTTGCATACATTTTGCATTTCGGCATGTAGCTCCTGAATTACGAGACCTACACAATTAATCAACGATTAATATCCTTGAAATCTAATATCATTGATACACATTATTAAACTATGATAGGAAAACAACTGCATAATACTGTAGTCCGTACATCAATTGAAAATTTGTTTATATGAAAATTTCCCTTTTTTCGTAAATTTTCAAAAGTATATTTTTGTTCGGAAAGCAATAAAAATCCATAACTTTGTTTGTGGTAAAGCTTTTTGCTACTTGATACTTGATCCTTTGTCCTCCCCACAGACTAAACCATAAAAAAACTCTCGTAACTATACATTGAAAGACCGTGTGATTAAAAATCTAGTCAATAATGGGTGATATCACGGTGCATGTTTGCCCCACTCGCATCGGGGAGAAAAACAAAAGCTTTGATCACTTAGTCGCCTCCCATTTTTTTTCCTGCCCCAAATGGGCCTCGGCTGTGCGATCGCGGCGGGACGTTTTGCGGGGACAATGGCGAATCAAAGCTACAAGTAAATGGTAAATGGACGCACAATAAAGTGCACACGGAAAGCGCACGAAAATGAAAAAAAAGATGAAAACCAGTAGCGGCAGCAGAGCTCAGCGCGCACAAAAAAAAATGAAAAGCCTCGCATGCAGGATGTCTTTTTGTTCTCTTCGCGTTTGGGGAAAGCCCTCGGATTCATTAATTTCCTACTCAGCGGTGGCAAAAATGAAAAGCAGAAATTTAAGTGAAAATCTATTGTTGCTAAAAACACAGGTTTTCTTTTCTCAGCAGAGCATATTTTCCTATAATTATTCACATTTTTTTCCTTGGATGTTTCCAACGAATGTGTGTAATTAATGACTTAATTTCCCTCTGAAAGAAACACTTAAATAAATCGTTTTTTTTTTCTTGTTGCGTATACATTTTCTCATTTTTTATGCTATCCTATCATTTGTTTCCGGTTGTATTACACTGCAATACACAACGTGGTGTTATCCTATTAGAAAATTAAGCTTAGGGAGTTGTGGTTGGTTTCGAGGGGAACGATGGAAAGCCGTATTTTCATAATTAGGCGGCACAACAATGTAGTAAAGTGTGAACATATCTTTTTTGGTCGGCGTGCCAACATTTTAGACCTTATCGCGGATATTTATAGTCACACATTTACTTGGACACGCACGAAATTTCCGGGCTTTCTGAAAGCTGGTGAAACAAATTGATGAACACGGCCGATAAAAACCTTCTACCAGATGTAAAAAATAGTAATCAATCTCCGACACCGAATTTTTCATCATGTCTAAAGGTATTGCAAGTTTTATAAGACGAAGACGAATAAATGGCCAAATAGAAGGCAAGAACATTTAATTTTTAATTTTTTTTTGTTCCAAAGCGAAGGAAAATTACGCCATATTTTTATAATTTCGATTTTGTTTAATTATATAAATTAAAACGCTTACAAACTGTAAAACCATAAGCAAAAACGTAATACCATTGAATTAATTTAAACCGTTCAGATTTAATTAAAAACACTTGTGCTTCATTAGTTTTTGATGACTTTTGACATTGATTGATTTCGCACTATGTTCTCGCAGAAAAAAAATAAACGAATTGCACTTGCAACTCTCCAGCAGCGGACGGCGTGAAGAAGTGGCACGTGCGCATCATCGACATCGTGTCTGAAGCACACTCGTGTTAATTGCGCGCGAGGCGCACCAACGACGCGAACTCTTGCAATTCCATTTTCATTATAATTCCTCTTCGCTGTGGCACTCGTATTAATTTGCTTTGTTTTCATTCGCGGGCGTAGATAGATCAATATTTAAGATACACATTGTTGGTTAAATCATCTCACAATCCGGCTGGGGTCTAGCGAGTTATATTGTAAAATGGGACACATTGTGCGTTTCAATCGTTTGGGAAACATTCATCACGAAGGCTCTTAGAGATTGAATAATATCCTCGGTGAAATTTAGTTCGTTTCATATTGAATTTTCTCAAGGGGAGGCTTTATTAAATTAGTTAAGACTATGAGTACTGCTTGAGGAGGTACATATTACGGACGTATTTCATATAGTTTCAAATGTAATATTTGGATAACTTACTTATAATGCGATTCATATATTACATTAGTAGGTAATTACGTATGATGTGGTAAGAATGTGAATGAAACCAATTCTGTAATAAATCTTTTGAGTCTTTCCGAAGATAATTGTTAAATTTATATGCCCTCATACGAGCATATTTTATAACATTAAACCAAGTATTTCTTAAAATCTACTTGAATAATTTGTAGTTTGGCCAGATTTTTTACATAATGTACTATAAATATCTGCCAAAGGCCAGTTTCGTCTAACTTTATCTATTTGGCAATTTTAGTGTGAAGTTTGAATTATATTTGAGAGTACGTACTTAGTATGATTTTTTTTCCTAACTCATTCACACAACTACTATCATACAGTCTTATTTGAACGACCCCAGACTAGCTAGCATTGACATATCAAAGAAGAACATGTAATCATTTAGAACAATTAATGAATCTACAAAGAAATTAATTCATTGAAATGGAAATTTTTAACAGGGAAACAGAAAATTTGAAGTTCCCGATCAGATTCGAAGTTCCAGGTCGGGTTCCCGGGGTCTCCGTGGCGCAGTGGTAGCGCGTTATCCCGGTATCCCAAAGGTCGCCGGTTCGGACATGTTCGGACGGTTGGACATGTCACCATAAGCATATAATTTCACAATTACCGTGAAGGGCTGTAAACCAAGGATAGCTATCCAACAAATGAAAATAGACGAATGTAAATACATTATAAATAGTTGTGGAATGTTGTAAACAATAAAACCGCATATGCCACAAGGCGTTTGACATTCGTCAGTTATTCAATTAGTTTTTAGAGCACCAATAATCGTAAAACCTCCTTGGCAAGCCGTTGAATTTTACTAGATCTCGAAAGCTTCAATTCCGCTACTGGACCAATACCGCCATGTCTACACGACTAACTAAAAGTTTATAGTTTATGCTCTTTTATTGTCTAACGAATGACAGAAACATTAGACAAATTGAACAAACGCGCCATAAAACAAAAATTCAACTATAAAAATTCACCATTGTATAGTAAAAAAGGTCTAAAATCAGCTTTTAAGAGCCGTTTGCATGTTATAAAATTTAGTCAGAAAAGCTTCAGACTATAGTTTACATTCAGGAAAAACGTCTTCAACGTTTTCAGCCCCCTAGATGAAAAGCGCTTTTTTCCAGCTCGTTTTGCGCAAATTCGGTACCTTGTTCACATACTCGAACATAGTTTTGTTGAGTTAGTTTTATTAGTCTCAGCCGCATGCCTAAGTAAAAGCTAGGGAAATCGATAAGATCGTAAAGAAAACGATCAAAACCGATTGTGGCGTATAAAGATATAAAAAAGCCAGCTCAACAAACGGGTTGAGAGTGGAAATAAAGTAGAGGTTAAAACGTCGAGGAAAACGTTAGGTAAATGTTGGGAAAATCGCTTCCTACCTGCGACGCCAACGTGCTTCGGAGAAAATCGCGTATGAATTGAGTAAGAAAATGGCCCTCACGTGGGAAATGTGAAAGCATGGCACATTGCCAATCGACTGAGTATTACTTTCGTAATGCTCAACTACCAAGTTGGGGTAAAATCAACAAAGTTTTAAGTGAAGTTTTATACTGAAAACGTTTTAAATATATCTTTCAGGTCAGGTTTATAGCTTTATTTTTAACGTGGAATTTTGAAATAACAAGATCTGAATGTATATTCAAAAGATTGCTAATTGCAATACCTCTTATTGCAGGAAAAAAGAAATCATGGCATATACCTTTTAGAATTCAGATTTCGAGAATAAGTTCATGTGAACAAGCAGTCGGGTGTCCAGTTAGTGTCCTTTAGCACTAAACTGTAACTAAAGGTTTGAGCGAGTTTTTTGTTAATAGTATTTTTTGCACTTTTCCCACAGTATTACATTTAAGTGATTTCGCAAACCGAAAGGATATACCGTAACACGTTGCCTATGCGGTATGTGTGTGGAAAGTTCCGCCGCCTCCGGGCCAACTACGGCCATGGTGGTCTCTACCGCCTCCAAAACCGTTCCGTGCGCCGGACGTTTAAAGCGCTCCGACGTGATACATTACGGGTTGTTAGCGGTCGCTTTCCATTATTACCCGCCGCCCTTCGCATTTTCCACCCTTGCTCGGCGAACCCCAAGTGATCATACACGCCACCCACACCTCACATGAGCAGCAAAATCCCGGAAAATATCGAGAAAAACAAGCTCGGTAGAAGTTTTCAATAAAGCGGCGTGTACGAAATTGTTAAACACAAACTGATCAACTTAAGCGCAGCAATAATTTTTAAACGTTAGTAAATTTCCGCTTTAAATCTGAGGATGGACGGTTGGTTGCTTTCAGCGTGGTGTGCTGCGGCGCTAATAACACAACATCATAAATAAGTTCGAAAAGTATGATGAAATTTAAAAAGGCACACACAGCGCAAGCAGCCACAGCCGCTTTATAATGAAAAACTTTTCCAATTAAAAGAAAACTTTCCGTACATAAATAATCAAGTGTATGCTGTGGTGGCGCCACCAGTAACAGCGCACCCTTAATATAAACGTCTCCGCACTCGGCCCGGCGCGGCGTGCACTCATAATTCGCCCACGGGGGTGGAAATGGTGGCGGTGGTGGAATAGTAGCGGTGCCTAATAGCCGTTTAAGCATGCCTTTAATCAAGCACCGCATCACCTATTATTATACAATTGTTAAAACTAACCCCTGAGGACAAAGAAGGGAGGCCCTCATCATCCCTTGCATCCAAGGCTGGTCCCCAATCTACTCTCACACCATCCGAAAAAAACGAATCAACAACTAGAATATTAAAGTATTGAAGGGCCTCGTCGAAGAACTCCCAGTTTCCTGAGTTTAGAGGGTGGAACATTGTTTCACCCCATTCAATTTCCACGGGTGGTAACTTAATTGATAACCCTCTTCTTCCTGCCTTGTTGGGAATCAATAATACATGATTAGGGGATCATGTTGATCACACAGATCCCTTCAAATCGATTTATAAATGTTAAATTTTTCAATTTCAAAAAAAAAAAACATGTGGGTCCACTATTCAAAATAATTTAATATATACTATGATGAAGGTAATTAAACACTTTGGATTTTAACATGATTAGCATTTAAATGAAATTTCGTTTGAAGGAATGAAAGAATGGCTGTAATTGGACAGCTGAGGTTTTTTTACAGGTTTCCAGATTCTATTTCCACCGGATTTCAGGGTAAATATTTTAATGAAAAGCGTTTCGCCCACTTGCGTCTGTTAAGTAGCCCACCGTAGGCAACCCGTATAACAGTGTATGCGAACTGCAATACGGGTTGCCTATGTGCTACCACCATCTGTGGTTTGTGCCTGGGTTAAAATCCCCTTTTATAATTAAAGGCCCGCTCGTGCCGGGGCCAGTTGGATTTTTGGTGAAATGAAGGTGAATTAAAATGCACACAGAGCTTGTCAAGATTTCAATTACTTAATTTTAGGCCATTTTCTCTCGGAAATAACCAAAATCCCGAGAAATGAATTTTCTATTCAAGCATCATTTGGAATAGGATGTTTTGGAAATGAAAGGGTTTAGGTTTAAAACATATGGTATATAAATATAAATTGCTCCATTAGACGTCTAGTAGAAGAGTGGATGGAAGGCCAGGGTAGATGTGGATTGAGGTTAGGCTGGTCGTTATCCGCCCTGACCACAGGTAAACGTCCGTGGCCGGAGATGGCTAGCAGAAAGCACGGTAAAGAGAGAGATCAGGATGCTAGAGCGCCGTGATCACCCGGATCCGGACATAGCGTCGTTGCCCGCTGGAGAGGAACGTTTAAATTAATAAACTAATAGCACGCCGGGCATTAAAACGCCAGTGGACGTCTGGACGCGCCTGACCTGACATCCAGCGTGATTAACAAAAAGAGCAATCCACGGAGAGCAATTTCAAGCATGGCGGGCAGCGGGAAACTCATCAAAAACATAAGAAAACTAAATTAGATAGGTGTTTTCACCAGTTTCCATCCGGTGCTTGAAAACACGTTAAAACGCAAAAAAGGTGTACGATAATGTATGCGCATGTGAATTTCCAGGTCAATCTGCAGGTCGGCTCTTTGTCATCTTGTCGCGCCGCATTGGTGAATCAAAATCTGCTTAGACGGGAAAATAATGTGCGCATAGGTCGCGACATCGGGGATTCACCTTTCCCGGCATAAGCGTATTATGGTCATTACAAGTAATTCCCGGTCACGACGCTGCACCGTGTCATGCATCATGTCGCGTAATGCACGTATGCGCAAAGAAAGTCAAGTCGTGCGCGCCGCCGCGAGTTGAGTCCTTTTTCGAGTGCTATGGTGGAAAAAACACCAACAACTGTATCACGCGAGCCCGGAAAACGTACCGTATCGCATTATCGTTTATCTCCGCAACACGATTCGACATTTGCGCTCTTTGCACGGAAAATTATGCACGATCTCAATAACGAATTGTTCATTGACCAAATATCAAGGTTCGAATATACAAAGAACGATTAGTTCCTTTCGTAATCTTATGATATTTCAATACCTTTTTAACCTCATTTTTCCATTCATCTACAAATCATCTAGAAAATTATTTCAACATAGGTACCATAATGTATTAGTAAATCCAATTTTCGTTTTTTTAGAATTTATAGGTCTATATACCATACATATGAATGTAATAATAATAACATCACTAATTTTAATGTCTATCGACCTCTGTGGGTCTTTCCGATATTGATATGTTTTTTAATTATTGGTATGTTTTTTGTATTGATGTTATTTACAAGTATGTTTTGTGTTTATACAATTGTTTGTTGATTGGTGTGAGTTGTTGATGTGAATGTTGTTGTGGTTGAGAGTAGTTCTCGCAGAGAATTGCAGGTGCCAGTAGAGAGATGTGTGAAGTTGAATGTTTGAAATTGAATGTTGGGTTTGAAGTTGAGAGTTTGAAATAGTGTGTTTGTGTGTGTGCATGTTTGCATATGTGTGTGGGTGTGCGTGGGTGATTGTGTGAAGTTGTTGTGTGAAAAATAATCACACTGTGTAATGCCCGCCTCGAGGACTTGAACCTCGTCTGCTGGCGTGATACGCCAAGGTGCCACCCACTAAGCTACCCGGACGGGCCATATGAATGTATAATTATAGACTTTTTCATTTGCTAGTAGCGGTCATGTGACCATTAGCAATTATTTTTCAATGTAATTAGCTATAATAGGGATGAAGACTATTAATTAAAAGAAGAATTTGCTCTTCATATGCCGGGAATTGAACCCGGGACTACTTGGCTTGACTCTTAGAGATTAATATTCTCCTTGTATTTTAAGACAAATTTTCATTGTTCAAATTAAAAATGAATTATAAAAAGTTTACAACAATTTTAAAATCAAGAGGTAATACATTAAAACAATCCAGACTTTTAACCGTAACTTGTTTAAATCAAATACAATAATTCCACTAAATTAAAGAGTAATGGGTCGCAACTTCATTCATTAACTTATAATTATTTAGAAAATATTAGATTTTCATAAAGTTCATAGGGAAATGTATAGGGAAAATTTATTATCCAAGAATGCACTATAAAATTAAGTTATCTAGCTGGATTTAATTGTCCTACAATTCTTGAAATTTAAAGTTCATATAGAAAAGTTCATTAAATATGAATATAATAATTAAATGGCACAATTTTAATTATCTTCAATTGTTTAGTACTTTTAGAGAAATGAAAAATGTATAAATCTAGAGTTCAGTTATAATTAAATTTCAAATGATTTAATAAAGCAGTTTGCTTTACTTTCAAGTACTTACTTTTAATATATAAAACTATGATAAGTCACCTGGGATCATATAAGTTTATGGGCAACTTCGCGAATGTGGCCATAGTAAAAGTATAACAAGATCAAGAAAATCTTACAACACGAATAAATTTATTCGCAAAAAATAGTGTTTAACTTTACTGGAAGTGAGTTTGACATCCTGTTCAATATCAATTCCCAAATTATATTTACATCCGGAACAAAAGCCTCTTGTCTAGCAGAGTTAAAGTTTAACTTCGATTCCGGCAACACACGAGAACACGTACGATGCGGTTACCGCCGCGCAAGTAAACAAGCGCATGAAGTAACACATGCGATCGATTTAAATTGCATTCAAAGTGAATTTCGTCCGCGCCAAAGTTGGCAAATTGAAATCGAATGTTGGTGGGTGTTCGAAGACGAACAATACATCTCTCTTAAATAAGTTTCGACACTAAATTCGGTAGCGATTTTTCCGCCACGCAAACCCCCGCAAATGAAGTACATTAATAAAAATTGGAAGAAAAAGAAACGCGTAAAATAGGGCGAATTGCATTGAACTCAAGCTGCGTTTTTCGGTTTTTCGCGCTGCGTGAATGCAAACAAGTCACCATTATTTAGTTTCGCATTTGCATATTATTTCCTTTTGCGCTTCGCTGTGCGCGCCCGTTCGGAGCAGCGCGCGATTTATGCGCGAGTTTTTTGAATTGCAAAACCGACATTACGTGTTTACACAGAAAACGCAAACGGAGCGCAGCAGCAGCAAGCACGCGGCCGCATAAATAACGAGCGCATGTCGAAACTGTAATTCAATCGTAATCTTAAACGGCGCCATCTTTAATCTTGCAATCACAATTTTTAGCAATTGGACAAAAATCGAAAGAAAAATTTCGTAAAAAATAGCAGTGGACTGAGTTTTTACATTAGTGAAAAATAAGACGACGAGAAAGAAAATACGCCTTGAATGCCGCCAATTGACAAACCATTTTCATCTAATAGAAATTGACGTATTTTGACGTAAAATTGATATTAATAACTTGGAATCTATTGGTCTATCCACTGGTATTTTATGAAAAAAAAGGTGTTTCCGGCGATCCTTGCAAACTGTGGATTAAAGCGGCCCAATTAAAAAGTCAAGCCAATTTAGGATTTTGAATTGAGATGGCTGATTTTCCAATATTTCCTAGCTTTAGCTCTATTTTTTCTTATATCTTACAACGTTCAATTGTAATATTTTATTAAAGATGAACCTCGCTTGAGGAAATTTACATTTGTTACCCAAACATGCGAATTTTGAACGCGATAGACAAAAAGCAAGTTACTTACATGAAAATTACAAGCATATATTCAATTTTCAAAACAGGAAACTTTTAATTAAATTTGTATAGGTATTCACTTCGGACAGGGACTGGTTTACTACCTAGAGGTGCTTGAGAGTCCTAGATTCAGATAACATAATATGCCTAGGTAACTTTTGTCCTCACGTAGTCAATATACGTAATCAATACGTATACAATATTTTATTCTAATGTCCTTTTCTATGTTTACAGATACAAGATTCAGACGAAAATGGTCGACTCATCAAGTGAAGGGTTCAAAACAAATTTCCCTAATGCCCAGTTTCAATCATTTATTGTAGTTCGTAATATCACTTGTCATATTTCATCATATATTTACATAAGGAAAGATATTTACTATAAAACAGAAAATATCGTCTCTGGGGAAATATCAATAAAAACGCCTCGTCAAAACATCATAAATTTAACGCGAATTTTACGATTTTTAAACGCCACGCAAACCGCACACTATCCAATAATAATTTTCATAAAATTTCAATACGATTTCCTATTCAGTTTGCAATTTTACGCATACGATCGTAAAGGTTTTTCCTGACCAAAAAAAAAAAAACTCCCAGTAAAAATACAAAGATTTCCGGTGCACTTGTTGGATTTATTTGCCAACGTTGGCGGACAGAAGAAAAATTTTACGACACCGCCTGTCCCCGCGCCGAACGGGTGCAAAATTATCGTTTTTTAATATCGCTGGCTGACGAGTGGAAGTTCGAAGTGATTTTATTATCGGCACGACGCCGCCTGTTATTGTCATCGACGAGAAATGCCGGTTCGCGCACGTTCGCAAAAAGGGTGAAAAAAGGGCGCGCGCACTGGGGAAAAAATCACACATTGAAAGAAAAATATGTGAGTGCCAAACCCCAGAGCTGTATGATGGAGAAATGTCTGCATGCGCGGGACGCGTTGGCAAATAAAAGGGGTTTAAAAAGGAAAAAGAGAGATGAGTAATACGTGTCGGTATTTTGGAAATTCGAACAGATTTAAATATCTAGGCAGCGAAGGCAGCGCATCATAAAAAACACATATAATATGCGACCGAAAAGGTGAGGGTGGCGTATTGAACAAAAAAAAATGCTTTGTACGCACCCTAACATCAATCTATATGGAAAAAATAAGGGTGCAAAAATTTGCACATTCCTACGAAGATATTTCAATCATTGACAATTATCTTAAACAGTGAAAAACAAATTGTGTTTCACTGAAATAAAAAATATTAAACGAAATTCTTTGGCTTTTTTATTATTGATTATTTAAATAATTCAGTGATCAAATAATCTATTCAATAATCTAATGTAAAGAACTGTTAAATTCATTTTTCCAAAATAAAAAAGTATCATGTTCAAATAGTTACACCAAGAGCAAGTATCATAACCTGACATGTAATTTACTTTTTATTACAAGAAATCTTGATCGATTGAAAGGTAGTTATTACAAACGTCACTCAGTTAGCTGTAGGTATTATGTGGATTTCCTCGCATCGAAGGATGTCAAATGTCTTTGAGAAGGTGTCAGGAACAACGCGTGAAAACGGAACTAAAAACGAAATTGGAAAGCTAATGAGGAGCGAGACTGCTTGCATGACGTCTCCATCTAATAAACTCTGTCACCCTTGGGGGTGCCCCATAGTTCCATAATTACCTCATTAATGGGGTGTAAATTAAGAAACGGAAACGAAAAACAACCCCGAAACATGTGTTAGCGTAAACAATGCAAGATGTTTACCAATTCCTTTGGGTTTGTAACAGAGAGAGTGTCATTGTCACGTTGTCACTAAAAACCTTACATTTCCCTCGCGCGACGCGATGGCGGTAGCGATTTATTTCCATTTGCTCGACTCGCCGTGGAGCTTTTCTCATTTTCTTTGATTTTAAAACGACGGGGGCGGCGCGCTTCGTCAAGGTACGACCATGTCCACGATAAAAGTGTTGCAAACAGGGGTGGCGGGCTCAGAAAGGGCCTGCTTAAAATGCGGGGTGGCGCGCCACGTGGATTTGTTATGATGAAAACGTTATGAAAACGAAAATCCGCTCGTGCTCGAAGAAATTAGATCATTCCGCGACAAGACAGATGCGGCACGTTCCCGTAAAGGCACAATGACAAGAACAGACGACGCGCTGCCACCAGGGAGGGAGAAATGCAAAGACAAATAGGAACATAACCTAATTCCCGTATTATTTGCATAAATCCGAACATATTTGTTTGTTAAACGCGACGCAACCGCTTTGCATTTATATAACGCAACTTTATAACCTATTTCGTCAGCTTCCGGGTTGTTATTTCGGCGCATTGAGTTGCCCATAGTGCTGCCATGTACACACGCCTTTTCAGCATCGCGTCAACCGGAACTATTTCGTACTAGGATTGCGGATTTCACGTCGTGTACCGTAGATAGCGAAAAAAGTGAGGTTATTACCCAACACCGGAGTGACGCACGAGTGACAGTTCAATAACGGGGCGCTCTTGGATGTCGTGGATGCGATATTGAATCGCAGTAAGTCTTCGCCAGCCGGAAGCCACCTCTCTACAAGGAAACATTTTCTCGGTTTAATCCACGACTGAATGCCTAGATGCTCTGTATAGCAAACAAACGATAAATAACGTTTTTCGGAACGTGTTCGTATCCAACTCCCGGGTGACCGATGGCATTAGGAAGCCGAGTAATAAATAAATACGAAAAATACCTTGAACGGTTGGCCGGGGGGCGGTAGGAGGGTTATGGTGGAAGAGCTGGTTGCAGAAAAAGGTGAATGTGACATGGGGATGTGGTGCAGTAGCAATCAAAAATTCTCCAACGTCTAAACCGCCGTCCTGCAGGGATTTATCGCTGCGGTCTCGCCAACAATGGATGAAAACACGGATATCAGGAAGTCGGGAGTAGATGCCGTCGGGACTAGCAAAGAAAAGGAAACGGGCATTGAGAGGAAAGCATTCCGGATGGAAGCATGAGGGATTGAACTGCAGCATGCAAGGCAGCAGGAGAAGGATGGTGAAAAACGGTATATTCAGCGCGAGCATAGACAATTCAATCGCCGGTTTGGCGTTTCTGGAAATCGCCGCCCCCATAATGCATACGTATGTAAGAATTGTCTGAGCTACAACCAAAAGACACACAGACTAAAACTACAAAGACTACAACCGAATAGAGTTGTCAAGTGCATTCGTAAAAATAAATACAGACAACTAAGTTCATACTGCCCCATCGCTAGTTGGTTAACTAATATGTTTAAGTTGTAAACTTCCAAATTGAAGCGAGAGTATATTTAATAATTTTTAATGGTTTTGCAGGAATTTAAAATTTTATGATGCGTTTTAGAAGCGCGTGTCTGCGGTTAAACGATGTTCACCCGCCTCCTCTGCACACCACTTGCCAACACAGCTGTTACCGACTAGCGGGATTCATATCTCGGCATCATGCGCGCTTCGCGTGATGAAGAACCTACCGCCCCACGCGTAAGTTTCGCGCGAGCTTTTGCCGAAAGTGCAAAGCAATGCAAAGTCACCGGAACGCACAAGTGCCAAGAGCTCTAAACTCCAAAGCACTAAGGTTGCCAAAAGGGGTGCATTCATAATTACGAATTGAAGTGTTCTATCCACCCCTCCTGAATTTTCCCTGTTAGGCCATAAGTACGTCTTCCATCACCATCCCTCTTCATCTGTCTGTCTCTAGACATTTACAATTTAGCACGTAAAAACTACAAGTTGACAGGACTTAAGGAGTCTTGACTGTATTGAACAGTATTTGTCAATATGTAAAAATTACAACGTTTTGCTCGAAGTTCAACGGCGTGTTAGTTGAATAAAAATTGACGTAGTTCTTTGAAATAACCGGCAACCGGAAGTGGTGGCCAGACGGGCGGAAGCGCAGCGTGTCTTCCGATTATTTATGGTATTACGGCTTACACAGCTTCCCGGCCGGCGGCCGAAAATATGGCCCTTTTTGGGTACCAACTTCCCCTCTATGCGCGTAACAAAACCACGCCGTGTGTGAGGGAACAACATCTCTAATATATTTGACAAGGGTTTTCATTGTTTTAATTCATTTCCAAAAACGTCCGTACAAATAATTCATCCTTCAAAATCGCCAGTTGTGAGCCGGAAAACTTTAAATTCTTTTCCTACATTGTTGCCAAAGCCAGGGATCAAATTTTCGGTTAATTTCCGTATTATTTGGTTTTACATATCATCTTTTACCTTCGAAAATCCTGAACAAACATTGATTAAACCAAGCGTCATTTTTCATATTCATATTTTCGGTCCGCAGAGGTCCAAGTGACTTAAAAACGTATTAATATCAATTTGATGAAACCAAGCGCGTGTGCAAACACAGGACGATGATGAAGTGTTGCAAAGCTCAAAGCTCGGCAATAACCGCCGCCTAGAGTAATTTCCGCGAGCTTAATATCGCACGCTGGTTGGAGGTGGCGATGGTGGCGGCAGCGAGGGCGTTAAATGGCCCGAAGGCTTTTTCGGCGCGCTGTTAAACAGCGAACGGAAAACACCACCGGACCATAGTCCAAAACGTTCCCAACGCATACAAAATATTCAATGTACTGGAAGCGGTAGACTGGAAAGCCACAGAAGACCGTCTGGCAGAGCACGGATTCGAATATTAAATATGTCTGCAGAGTTTAATCTATCTCTACTTGGAGAATCGCAATTTCGAAAGCTTAAACGAAGCGTCGACAAATAAACAAAACGATTAATGCTATCGCTATGTGGGGATGTCTAAGTTTTCAATATTGTGTTTGTTTAGAAATATTTCAGGCGTAGTCTAGGCGAGGGATTACTGCAGATTAAAGGGAAGCGCGAATATTCACATTTCACACATCCCCTTGACGCCGTGGACAGAACGCGGCATTCGTACGACAAGTCAATATTGGCGTTTGGCATTTGCTCCATCATAAACGACGTGCCAGCCTGCCAAATGTCACCATAAACGATAATCCGCACACATTCCCCCCTGACTGGCGCCCGCAAAACCGATCCCCAGCAAATCCCGAATTATGTCCAGTTGGTCAGGCGGTAGGGACGTTTATGCAAACGATGTGTCATAGTCATAGGTAACCGAAAATTATATATCACTATAAATACGTACTACCTAGTCAGTAGCATCCCTGGTTTATCCTGATAAAACCATACCTTGACACCTCTTAACTAGATATTATCTATAGTGACCAAGGAAAACGTCTTCTAATACAACCCAACTTAAATAATTCAATGTGACTTACCTTCACGAACATTCTCCACTTTGGTGGCAACACACTCGGTACCCCTCTCTGTGGAACATGGCGCAACCTGGGCGTCTCGTCCGACGCACTTTCTGGTGATGCAATACCGACGTCTCGTCTTCGTACAGTTGCTGCTGCACTCGGACCACTCGCCCCAGCTGGACCATTTCGGCTCTGTGTGCATGTGGGCGGGAATTAACGCCAAAGTTAGTTACAGTTACACGTCTAATTAGAATTACATCCTATCATAGCACGGTGCGACACTGCCATGAATGGTCTATTACCGAACCTAACTTGCAATTGCAATCACAATTCGACCGAATGGCGACCCGCGCATCGAGCGTCGATCGGACATCCGATGGTCACGCAAATGCAATTAAAATTAACTCCACGTTTGGAACTAGAGCGGTTTGGAATCGACTTAATTCCACATCATAGCATTGACTCTAGACTAGTGGGTTCACACCCGGACATTCTACCTGGAAATTGAGTATCCGGACAGACGGAAAATGTCCGCTAACGTTTTGATACTGTGTTTTGTCAGAGCACTTTGATCTCAACTAGTAGGTAATAGGAAATTTAACGTTTAGATGGCAACTGAACCTTTGAAAATAAATAGTTGATGTTTTACTATCAAATATGGCATATCTGAAATATTCATGAAATCATCTTCTATGGTTTTGCAAAACTTTTTGATATTGTGTACACCGAATTGGAATAGATTAAATCTCCTTTTAAACTGAATTAAGCTAATTTATCAAAACACTTTGTACTTCTAGTCAATGTTACTACGTTTTGATGCCTATAATTAAAATTTATAACAATAAAGATAATTTTGATGATTCTTACCCATCAACGACAAATCATTATCGTCAAACTCATAAATCGTATCCAAGATGAGCTCCTCTGCTCATGCGAGCGTACACGGGGAGGAATAAATGCAAGCGTGGGGGGAAACAAACAACAAACGAAATAGACAAGCACTTGACTACATACGTTGGGCGAAAAAACTAGCGATATTGTAGCGCATATTGTAGCCACAGCGAGGCAAAGCAAGCAAAAGGACTCAGCAAACATTCGAGATAGGAACAAGTGTACGTGAAATATGCGGGTCAGGTAAATCAACTGGTGGGATGCGGGTGAACTTGTGAGTGGTTAGGCAACAACGGACACATTGTATATTTATAGCCGTGTACTCAGTGTTGTTATTTATGTTGTGTGTTTTAATGATATGATGATATGATTTGTGGAAGATGGTCGAATTGGTGGAATTGTGCGTTGATGTGCATGTTCATGTTGTGGTTCTTTTGTTAAGGTTGTTTTTTTTTTGTCCTGGGTGAGTGTTTTTGCCGAAGCTTTCGCTCGTTCGCTCATCGCATTGTTCAGACAAAGTGAAGATGGCTTTCGTCGCGCGGATTGGGAGAGCCAAGTGAGATAGAGGAGAGCGGTAATGGTGAAGAGGCGGTTGGACTTACCTTGCGGACAGTCGCGGCATTCCTTCGTCTTCTGCACGTTGATGCCGACGCACTCCTGGCCGCCGTTGCTCGGCGGCGGGCTGGTGCACGCGCGGGTGCGCTTCTGGCCGGCGGAGAGCGCGGCGCCCCCCGGACAATGGCAGTTCTGCCACTCGGACCACGGCGACCACCCACCGTTCACTGTAAGACGCAAGAGAACATAGCATGAGAAAACAATGAGACACGCATTGAAATGCAAACAAGCGCAGTCCGCACTGTCACGGTCGCAACAGCGGTTAATTTCGGAGCCAAATTTAATCAAATAACGAATTTAAAACGTCAACCCTTCGAAACCCGGTCCCAAAGTTTAAAAAGGAGGAAAGGCCAAAAATTAAACATTCACGATGCCAGTCTTATGATTGTCTGCAGACCTGCAGATAGCATCAAAGATCAGACAATGAGGCAGATGATCTTAAAGATCCCACAATGATTTCACTCTTTCTCCAGCTTCACTCAGCGAACGTCTTGACCTCTGCTATTGCATCTGCTTGAGACCCGAAGGTCCCGAAGGTTTACGAGCCATGTCATCACCCGACCCGCGCGTCGCTTTTTATCCACTTTCGGGGGGTCCGTCGGCATAATAATCAGAAACAATTCGGAAACGAATTATAAATTCATCAAGCGTCACAAATTTTATATCCACCCGTCCGCGGACCCACCCGATGCGCGCGTGTCCATAAAACGACGACGTCCCGCGATGCCTCGCGGCGATATCTTGTCGTAGGCTAGGAAATGCGTCGCCATGCCGCTGGCCGGCATATTAACTACTCAGCATCTTCTGCATCAAGCAGACAGAAATTAAATATGGACTAGCATATTTACATACTCGTAAAACAAAAAAGAAAGGCGGGGAAAAGTTGCCGTAACAGAATAAGTGATGCGGCGAAAAAGTCTTTCCGGCAGCTGTAGAGCACTACGAAACAAAACATCGGAGACAAAAGTTTCTATTCAATTTTTCAATCCGTAACTTTAAAATCTTTCTCTTGTTTCGTTATTCCTGAAATGACATCGGTAATAGATGGCGCCAAGACAACAAACGCCATCTATCCTACCACGGTGTAATTTTGTGCAAAATTCTAAAAGCCTCGAAAACTTGTTTTCTATTTCATTAAAGTTTAACAAGTTGTCGGCTGGGCTTAAAAGGCTTTACGCCTCTTTTTCCACCGTAAAGTATGCGGGCGGATAAACAAACTCTTCATTTTCCCATCTTTGCGCCACGTTTGCTTCGCTTTTGCCCGGCTTTCCCTCAGCTCGGGAAACTATTCACTTTGCGGCGCATACTTTCGCATCCCGGTGCAAAATAAGGGTAGGTAGCCTGCACTGGAGTAACTTTCAACCTTTTCCCGGTTTTCCCTGAAATGAAAAGGTTCTCCATGGTTTTAACCAACTTCCTACGCGGTTGCACCGGTTTCTTAGTCTTTAGTTTCAGTTTAACGCAACTTTTCGGCCCCGACCGGCAACAGCCTTCCTCGACAAAGCAAATGTCTGGTAATATATTATAAAACAAGCCTAATCGCTGGTATAAATGAAGCAATTCCGCATAATTGGCGATTATTCGAAAAGTGCGAAATTTACGCCATACCCTCCCATCTTCCCGAAAACTGCGTTCCGATGTCTGCACAAGGCGCGATATTTGCATGCCATTAAACCTGAAATTCGCAATCAATCTGCATGAATAAATTTCGATTGCCTCCTGCTGCTTGACTGCAACGTCAGCACTCATTGCGAAAAAGTCACAAGATAATCACGAGCAAAATAAAACACTCGGATTGAAACCGGCCGAAGTAAACCCGTACAGTTACTGCGCAAAATTCAAACAAAATAGACGCTACGCCCCGAACTTAATTCATCTTTATAATCGCCTTTTGAAAGTACGCTTAATTGCGTTTGCGTCGCGTATCAAACGCTTCTTGTCTACCATCTTAAAATGATTAAGACGTCGGGCGATTTTTCCATGGTGCTCGCAAATTAAGTTTAATCTTTGTTTGTGTACAATTACTGTTGCATAATTAAGTCGCTCTGCCAAGTACTTGGACTTCGTTTAATTATCCGTTTATTATCGACAATGTTTTTTCAGCTGCGATTTGCATATTGCAGTCTGCTGTATATATACCATGTGTTCGACTGATGGCACAAAAAGCACTACGCAGGTTTTTCAAACATGTTGTAGATTGATAATTAAAATCCTCATTAGCTGCGCAGTTCCTGCGCATTTCCACTTTGTTTACTTATGCATGCGACGAATTAAATGTGTAAGTAGATACTCAGTATTCAGGTAGGTTTTATTTCTGTTTTATGCATTAAGAAAGGTTATAAATCACGTTTATTACACTTGCAATGAATATTTACTTTTATATTACTTAAAGTGAATTAAAATATTTGAAATTTTACAGAGGATGTTAATGTAAAATTAATTAGAGAAGATAAAACTAAACGTTTCTTGGGTGGTTATAAAATATATCCTAAAACTTCTCAAAAGAAATTCCTCCGTTGTTATTATTATTATTATTATCCTTATATTCTGGAGGGTTTCATAGAGGTTTATATCTTTTTGTAAATTCGAGTTTAACTTTTAGTGGACGGTAATAAATATTTTCAGAGTTTGGAAACTGGAAAACGTCAAATTGATACTTCGAAAGTTCCTAAAAAAGAGGGAAAGATCTTCGGAGATATAAATGTCATCGGAAAGATAAAAGAAGAAGTAAAAACGCTAACTTTATGCGGACAGGCAGATCGAAAAAGCGATCCCTTGGAATTATTTATTAAACTATCGAAAATATCAAGTCGAAATTCGACAGCATTGAGACTTTAAAGAGACACAATTGGACTTTATCAAACTCCGGCATCGTCCGAGACCCAATCTAACATAACAAATCTGGAATTTAAATTTCTAGAGAATTAATTCCGTATAAAATAAGGACAGCTCGAAACTCGAAAGCTCAAGGGATGAAAAACGTTTTGTGCGTTAATTCAGTACGATTATATTTCCTTAATCCCATTTGCGAAATATCAAATTTTCAAAAGCTAGTACCATTGAAGTTGATTTGAAAAGCGCTCTCAAAGAATATTAATGGGAGAAAACAAACGCTCAAACACGCGGAAGACGAAAACAAAACGGAAAACGAAAAGCGATTATATGATATTAATTTCCGCGGGCTTTCTTAATGAAATTAGGTCTAGATTCAACCACAATCGGCGCATTTTGAAGACGAATTTAATTCCACCGTTTTTCTGCATGCATGTCGCGTCGGCTCAGTGCGCGCCTACGCAATTATCAACGGTAATGTTCCCGCAGGAGACTGCAGGAATTTATATGCACCCGAGAACGACGCATAACTTAACGCATCGTGTGCACACACCACACGCCCGGCCAAAAAGCGCACAAGAAGAGGGTCATTAAATATAAATAAACTGACAGGCGTGCTTCCCTTTCGCGCATTGCATATTCCTGTAAGCAAATAAAATGTTGGACTGCTGCGAGCTCTAACAGGGAGAACAGGAAGACCAAGAAAGTAGACTATAGAACAAAAGGACTTAATTTATTACGCGGAACAATGGCAACTTTTTGAGGTTAATATGGTTACTCAAAAAAATCGCAGAAACAAATTTCACGTGTCATAAATTTGTTACACACAAACCTGGATTTGAGACGTGTCAAAATATAAGCAAAATTTCCAACTTCTATACAGTTTTTTCTTCGTTGGAATAAGTCAACAATTACAATGTTTAGTTGGATATCGCGTGTAAGCGATGACAAGGATGAGCTCTTCGAGTCGGTGGTAGAAGGTTTGAAGGTGATCTACAAGAATAAGCTACTACCACTGGAGGAGGCGTACAACTTCCACGATTTTCACTCCCCACAACTAAACGATGCCGATTTCGAGGCGAAGCCGATGATCCTACTGGTTGGTCAATATTCGACCGGGAAGACGACGTTTATCCGTTATTTGCTGGAGCGGGAGTTCCCAGGTATGCGAATTGGGCCAGAGCCAACCACGGACCGCTTCATCGCAGTGATGTACAACAATAAGGAAGGAGTGATTCCCGGTAATGCATTGGTAGTGGACCCGAAGAAGCAGTTCCGACCTCTGGGAAAGTTCGGCAATGCATTCCTTAACCGCTTCCAGTGTTCCCACGTCAACTCGCCAGTTTTAAAGTGTTTGAGTATTATAGACACACCTGGTATCCTGGCCGGAGAAAAACAACGGATCGACCGAGGTTACGATTTCGCCGGTGTTCTGGAATGGTTCGCTGAACGAGTCGACCGCATCATCCTGCTTTTCGACGCACACAAATTGGACATATCTGATGAGTTTCGTAGGTCAATCGAAGCGTTGAAAGGTCATGACGATAAGATTCGCATAGTTCTTAACAAGGCTGATATGATTGACCACCAGCAGTTGATGCGAGTGTACGGAGCTTTAATGTGGTCTCTTGGAAAGGTCTTCCAAACACCGGAAGTGGCAAGAGTTTATATTGGTTCCTTTTGGGACCAGCCCTTGCGATTCGACGTCAATAGACAATTGTTCGAAGACGAACATCAAGACCTCTTCAAGGATTTGCAGAGCCTGCCCAAGAATGCGGCCTTGCGAAAGCTGAATGATTTGATCAAGCGTGCCAGATTGGCCAAAGTACATGCGTATATCATTGCAGAACTACGCAAAGAAATGCCGAGCATGTTTGGCAAGGACGGAAAGAAGAAGGACCTCATTAAGAATTTGGACCGCATCTACGAAAAGATGCAGAAGGAACACTCCATCTCTTTAGGGGACCTTCCAAACCTGGACAAGATGAAGGCAGTCCTTCAGACGCAGGATTTTACAAAATTCCATGCTATCAAACCCAAGCTTATAGACGTGGTGGATCAGATGCTTTCGGTAGATATCGCTCATCTCATGGCGATGCTACCCCATGAAGAGGTGCACACATCCACGGAGAATAACATTTCAGGAGGTGCTTTCGAAGGTATCCTTGGTGACTATGTTTCCCCATTCGGCTACAAACGTGGAGAGGGAATTAACGCCGGCTATGGGGAACCGGACTGGATCGTCAACCGAGAGAGGGGTAATTATGATGCCATTTTCGAAACACTCGAACCAATTGATGGAAAGGTGTCCGGTGGAGCGGCCAAATCTGAGATGGTCAAGTCGAAACTCCCTAATGGTATCTTAGGCAAAATTTGGAAACTCGCAGACATTGATAGGGATGGCTTCCTCGATAAGGACGAATTCGCTTTAGCGATGTACCTAATCAACGTGAAGGTTAGTGGTGGGGAAATTCCTGATGAACTCCCTGTGCATCTTCGACCTCCTGGAAAACCGAGTGGTCACTTGAGTCTAAGAAGGACCTAATCATTTCGCATCCGCCCAGACAAAAACAATGTTTATCTTACGAAAACTACACAAAATGTGTAACGCATAAAGCATAAAATGTAAAATGTCAAGCGTAAAATATATCCAATGTTTTATTTTCTCATTCACGCCCACGAGTCTACAACTATATCTAGGATCTGAACGCATATGTTTGCACTTGAAGAGAAATCATACGTGTGAAACAGGGGCGCTGACAGGTTGTAGGAGTCGTACATTGTTCCAGAGGTTTATTAGCTGCTACAATTGCATTTATCTTTGCGTGTTATAGCCGCTGACGACCGAAAATAACATGGCACTCATACTGGCGGCTGGCCATCGACGATGACGTGGCGGCGGCGTTAAATTATCATAATTCCATCAGTGGGGCGGTGCCGCAGTGCTGCCAACCGTGCGGAATGACATTAAACCAGCAAAACGCACGACAAAACAAGCATTCTGCCATCGGCGACCGTGAGATGACGCTTTAAACGCGGTCAACGCCATCTATTACAGCAAAAAAACAAACTAGTTTCGCGATGTCTCTTTAATGTTGTTTACAATGTACAGCATGCAATTAACATCGCATTGCTTGAATTTTGCTTCGGGTAGATCGCAGAAATGAGTGACATTTCTTTCAAGATCTCTGACTTATCTTGTCGTTTTTTTATCTTTGGTTTATTTCAAGTAATTATTTTCTCCTCCATGTATTTACTTAAATACGCCGATCGTTAGTTGCTTCAATAATGATTGCAAACAATTATAGGGAAATATAATCTATTGAATCAGGCGATTTCCGCTTTGAGACGCTTCAGAGAATCGCAGTGAATTCACAAATTTACGATGCACTCACATCCGAGTCGCTTGGCTGGGCATGGAGTAAGGTTAAGATCGCGCGTTCGAGGTTGGCATAAATAAGCATGGCGCCGCAGCGCTGGACGCAAAAGTAGCGCAAAATTATGGCATTATAATCTTTTCTTCCGCGCGAGTGGAAAATTGCGCATAATGACGTCGTATTATCGTAATAATGCCCGACGCGAATTGCGCAAATCGGCATACAGATGGAATTGCAGACGTTTTCCAATGAAATGGACGCATAGCTTTATTTCGACTAACACGCAGCGTTAAATTCAAACTAATCGGTAAATTCTAATAACATTTCTACGTTCGTTCGCATTTTTCATTTTCGCTGTGTAGAAAATCGCTAATTGAAAATACGATTTCCGATTCGGCAACCGCGTTTCTTTTTTGGATCTCCCACTGAGGAGCACAAGAAATGTCTCGATTTCTGGAATTTCGTTACTCGACGCTGCAAATTGTTAACGCAATTTGCGTGAAACCCGATGCGGAGCGCAAGCCGCATCCCCCGATATAAAGCAATTAAACAAACCGAATCGCTTAATTGCGTTGCGAGACGATGTGGCATCGGGCCACATCGTCGACTGCATCATCCACGGTTAAAATTAAAGCGATTACATAAAACGGCCGATGGAGGCTCGCGCAGTATCACATACACACAGAATCGGATACACTCAGCCTGGCAACGTTTTAATTTCGTTAAAACGGTTATTTTATCAATTAGTACGGACATCCACCCATCCATTCGATGGATTAAGCTGCTATAACCCTGCCAAAACTGCAAAAATCACTAAAATTCAATCCAAAGCAAAGTAAAAATAATTTAAAGACTATGTATCCAATAGCACCATCTGATGGATTCCGTTAAGATATATAAATTATGGTTACCAAACATAATTTATATTTGTAAGGAAAAATACTTTATCGATATGTCTGCTAGACCTAAAAAAATTCCATGGAAAATAGGTTTAGTACTATAAAAATGCCATCTGGCGGTACTAGTCATGTTATAAAAATAATGTTATACAACTAATTTTAAATTTATTTTTTTTAATCACGAAAAAATAAAACTACCGAAATAAACATCAAAAGACTGAAATTTTAATGAACGCATTTCTGTTTTATGTTTTATTTTCTCAATCTATACGCTGTTTTCGTCGGCAAAAGTTAATTCTTCTTCGCAGTGCATGCAGCGCACCACAACGGCGACCATCATCAAACTTCCGAAACTAATTATTTTTAAAAATAACATCCTCGTCTCCGCGTTTCCGCGCACTTTTTCTTAATTTCTCCCTTCTTTTCTGTTCACTTTGTTTCGTACCGGTTCGCTACCGCAACACGCTCAACCCAATGTATCCGAATGTTTGATTCTATTTTTGTGTTTTCTGAATTTCCATGCCCGAACGCAAGAACTTCCAAACTCCTCGCGCTGACTTCCGAAGGGTGGAAATTCTGTAGTCGCATAAAGAAACGCGCAAAGAAACTCCATTTCTGCATGCACTTCTACCGCGATTAGTTTCCACATTTATTTCAAGGAAGAACGCAAGCAAAACGACGCAAATTTACGCAGAAATAAATTTGTTCAGCGTTGATTTTTACTCCTTCGTTGCGTTTCATTCTGAAATTGATGAGTAGACATTTTTCAAGTTAACCTCTAAAGGAAGAACGAGGATTATAGTGACAAACATAAATAAATATTTGTAGGGAGATTTCTCCGAGCACATTCTAAACCATTTTTAAGATATGTCAGCAATCCAGACATCAATTAAAGGGATTACGGGAATGTGCAGCTAATTGCGTCCCGTTTAGGCGTGCTTGGAGCAGGCCTGGCCCGGTCATAACGCCCGCGGGAAAGCTTAATTTATCAAGCAGCTCATTAAGATTTCGGCTCACGCCGTCGAACGCGAATGACAAGCGCGCAAGCACCGCTCCGGACGCTTAAATATTCAACATACTCGTACTATAAACCCAAACCCACGTATGTCTGAATTTTTTCCGAGGCAAGCAGTAGTGCAGAGCACTGCGTCCAACAAAGTGCAATCCACTCCCAAAAAACACGCGGTTCGCTGGAATGGAATTCATTTTGTGCGAGCGCGGAATGGAAGTGGACAGGTGCGTTTTTTAGTATATAGTGCAAGGCGGACTAAAGAGTTGTATGCGTAAAATACGTCGTTTGCTTGTTGACTCTTGTGGCGGTACTGTTGGGTTCAAGTGGCAACCCGTAAACGTGCAGAAAAAGCGCACAAAAACGCAGTGCATTGCTCGACAGGACGATTATAAATTATTATTTTACGGACAGCTGGGCCGCTTTAGTCACCGCAAGAGCCAGGTGAAACATAATACTCTTTGCGGCTGCTCATGATTACAAGAGTGCAACATTTTATGGGGTTAAATGAGTATGCTTACAACTAACGCCATCAACTGAAAATAGCGGAAAACAGAGCTTAACAAGGGCCGTGCATAAATTGTCCTCCTTGGATTTTAATTTTTCAAAATGTGTCGAGTAG